>CM076574.1:1146847360-1147227004 GCA_034641835.2 Pinus albicaulis | reverse complement strand
ATTCAATAAATGTGTCAAAGGTTTTGTGTTATCCGTTCAAATAATGATGCCATCGCCCAATGGATGGAGGCACTGTCTGCTCTCCTAGAGATCTGCCGTTCTTGGCATCTCCATGGAGCCACCATCCCCATTGGAGCCAATGTTAGAGTCGGCCTTTACAGCCCTCCGTCAGTGATCGTCTCGTCTTTTGCATATTCATTTTTAGATGTCTCGCTTGTTCCACTTCGTTGCATTTCACTAGGAGCATGCCATGGAACTGACGAAGGGGTCTGTCGTCTTGTGTTTCCTCATGTTATACCTGCAGCGCTATTTTAAAAAAAATATTTTCTAAAAAAAAAAAAATTTATTTATAGTCATTGTCATTATGTATGAGGTCATTAAAATGTCAATAAGTGTCCTAGGTCTTGGTGTCTAGGGTTTTTTGAGTCATTTATACACTAGTCATAAAGCCTGCAAGGTGAGGAGAGTCCAGTACTTGGATTTCTATTTTTATTATCATCAGCATTTTTAAAAAAAAAAAATACATTTCTAGTCCAAAACTCTGTTTTGGAACTAGAAATTTGTCATTATCATTTTGTAATAAATTTTAATTGTTCCGCCATGAAGACATTGCCAAAAGCAGACCCCTGGTCTTTTCTCTAGCCAAGACAGCCATATCCCTGCAAAAAGACAATAAAATCATCAGTATCGACCTCAGAGAAACCAAAGCAAGTTTGTATTTGAAAAAGCCAAAGTGAAAATTACAAGAACATTTGTAATGTGGGTTTGAAGTTAGATTTGGAATAAAGTATGATGGTGAAGATATTTGTGAAGTGTATAAAGGCCAAACAAGTTCATTTGAACCGATTTCATTTGCTCCCAAAACGTATTTGCAAAATTGAAAGCCGATTTCAGACTTTTGAAGGGCGTGGACAGGGTTTTAGGGCTGCGCGACCCAAGTTGAGGCCGAGCGACCCACCTGGGCTGCGCGACCCAAACAGAGTTGGTTTAGCACAGTGGGTTTGCACCTGTGCGACCCACCTGGGCTGCGCGACCCAAATTGAGCCTGCGCGACCCACGCAGAGACAGCATTCCGGAATTGTGTTTGAGCGCCCAGATTGGCTCGGAATTGACTCCAATTGCCTTCAAAGCAGGTTTTCTTCAATTACTTGGGGTTTGCAAACGTATTTGTGTCATCATACATGATTCTAATATGCAAATGAAGGATTTAAAACCCCACTGTTATGAGATTATTGTTTTCAGGGTTAAAATGAAAATCAATGGTGTAAAAAATGGGTTTGATGTTTGAAACAGTGATATGGTCAGCCTTTCATAAAACATGAAAATCACTCTGCTCTCACACCCATAATACCACTGTCACCATTGTTATTGTTATCCCATGATTAAACCCTTTGAGTCACATTTCTCATGTGTGTAATGAGTCACATTGCCCAATGTTAGCATTTGCTCATGTTTTTGTTTGCCCAATGTTAGCATTGTTTCAAATGACCTATTGAAACCTTTATGGTCATAAACTCGTAGGCAAACCTATCACTGATTATACCATACTCTCCTTTGACTAGATGTGTCCAAACTTTGAAGGTTGCCTACTCCTATTTTGTCAAAATTTCATTTGCATTCAAAACAGAGATGCTGCCTTTCAGCCCTTTTGAAGCAGAGATTTTATCCATAATTTGATTCCATGATGGTGTTTTGGCGGTGGGATATTGATTGAATGTTAAACATACGTCCTAATCTTGCTTTCACTGCATTCATATCAGCATACACATTGCCAAAAGTTTGATCAGAGATATGTCAGAGACAGAGTCAGAATATGAGCTAGGGTCAGGCAGTGACTCGGTGGCTGAAGGTAATGTGCCACGGAGTTCCCGCAGAGAAAACAGAAGTGGTGATCATCGCAGAGAGGAGCCTACCTCTTTGGCTCGGTTGCAGGCAGGTCCATTAGCTATGGATTGTTTTCGATTCTTGTCATGTTTCAGATTTTGTGAGATGGTTGTGCAAACCCGACCTCATCGTGAATTAGCACGTTTGTTTGTTCTTCATTTACGGGGTAATCGGGTAAACCTTGCCGGGGTTGATTTCATTGTTTCGCCTTTGACTATTGCTCAAGCCACTGGCATACCGAACATAGGCGAGGATGAGGATTATGAAGAGGAGGTTGAGCAAGGCACTTCAACGGCGAAAAAGGCCTAATCCACTTCGGATTTTGGCCGAAGCTTCATTGACTGAGCAAGACACATGATGGAGGACCTCCGCTCCGAATTTGGGCAAATTCGGAGAAAATTTTGTCATTTCCAAATTTTTGGTTTAAAAAACAGGTTTTGTGGCTAGGTGGGTCGCGCGCTCATGCGCTCGCATTTTTTTGAGACACTTGCTGGAGGATATTTTTACATTTTTGGATTTTTCATGGTTAATTATGCATCCTCTGAAGTCAACTTAGCATTTCAACAAAATCTGGATGGTCAAACAACTCAAAAACACCATGAAAACCACCTTGCTGCCACCTTTTGCACCAGCAGGAAGTACCTCTGGGAGAATGAGGTTTTGGAGGGTCAAATCAACTCCAAATTCATAAATTCCACTTGGGTTGGAAAGTAGACATCCAGGGCTTTCCAACGAGATATCATGAGCTCAATTTGGATGTCGGGAGCTACCTCAAAATCAGCCTGGAACATGAGCGACCCACGCAGTTCAAGAGCGACCCACCTAGAGATTTTTTTGAGTTTTCAGCTGCCAGCTCAGTATTTCGCCTATTTTGGACCAGTTTTGCCTATGGATAGAATTCTTGGGTTTTTATGATATAAATTCATGTTTGATATGTAACTTTGGCATGTTTTTATCTCTTCTAGAAGATTCACTCTCAAAAGAGTAAAAAATCATGTAATGGATCAGTTTCCACTCTTTTAGAGGCAAGTTGTTAGCTGCCTAGATTGTAGTTCCATGATTAGAATTGGTTGAAACTGATCCCTGAAGAGGGAATTCGACCCCTAGAGGTGGGTAAAGGTGTTAGAGTGATCTATATATTGTAATTTCTGAGGCATTCTACAGGTTGGACTCTTGGGATACTTTTGATATCATTGTACATATTTTTCATATTTTGGCTAAGGAAAGATCAGGGGTTTTGCGGCACTTGTTGAGATCCTTGTGGTGTTCTGTTCTTGATGGTGTTTCTTCTTTGTTTACTGTAAGTTTCTTCATGTTTAATGTATGCCATCCTTTCATTATGCTTCCGAACTAAGTTGAATGAGTGATTAAGGTTGAATCCATTGTTTACAGTGCTTGGCCTTTGAATTCAGTTAGTTCTATATGTTTTCAGCTGTTTGGAGAGGATCCAAGTTCTTCTTTGCCCTCTTCAGCTCCTCGTCGGCCTAATCTATCCATAAATCCAATTTAAAGCATCAAGATCATCACCTACCTCGCCCCAGCTTGAACTCTGCAAAGGTCTGACCTTATCCCCGGACCCAAAATTTTGTTTTCCCATTACTCCAGCGAAAACCCAAAAAACCAAAAACCAAACATACCTATCTCTTTACTAGCCTAAAATCAGTTCCTATCGTAAGTCATCTCGCATCCTATTACTTATTTTCTCGAGATTGACGGAGAGAGCCCTCTCCTGTCCTCGTAGGGCTAGCTACGAGGCTGAGGGTGGTTTGATGTAGCCTTGAGTTTTACTTCATTTCAGCCTGAGGTAGATTTGAGTGCTTAACATAGTGGCGACCATCTTTGAGAAGAAAATCGTGGTTTGGCATTGATGTGTTTGTCCGGGAATCTTAGGCAATTAAAGTCACGCCAGGTAACTTCAGCCTTTGTTATGCATAAGCGGAAGTAGATAAGCATTTGCTTGATCGATCTCACGATAGCTTGTGTGTTAGTGCTTGATTTGTAAATCACCCCCGATATATTTGACCGTTCTGGACCTTTTGGATGATTGAGTCTAGAAGTCGAAGGCTGAAAAATAGTTGATTGCTTTATTTCCTTGCTGTTTTTGTTTTCGAAGATCAATACTTCAAGAGAAGAAATCTTGGGGCGAATCACGACCACGATCCACCAACAATCTTGAAAATCCGAATCTGATTCCAAGGACCTTAGAAAACAAAATGAGTCAAAGAAGTTAAGGAAAGCCAATTGAGTTTTAGAGTTCGGAGTACTTACGAGTCCATCTGTCTGTCAAATCATATATGTTGATGAAATCCCCTTTGATGCCGCAGTTTGAGACATCTTTGTTTGTGAATTTTTCGGCCCGGATTGTCAAGATTAGTCCCGGATCCATTGTTTGAAGATTGCAATATAGATTTGTTTCACGATGCTTGGATAGAGCAATTTACAAAGTTCTGTTGAGGATGCCTAATACTTTTGAATTTCTTGAATGCGCTTCCTGAGTTCATAAAACCCCATCGAAATTTCATCAAGTTCACGGATCCTAGACCTCCTTTTGTCCCTATCATTCCGATTGACTGAGTTCTACGATCGCAATCAATAGTATTTTCTGCATTTCATTGAATACATCTCATAGACCTACTACTCCTACTCCTCACTGTATCTCCCCTGGAAACAACTGATTATTTTTCAATGCAAGAGCTATGGTACTTTCGTTTTGCACCCCTTGTTATTACCCCTGATGATTAGATAATATTATGCACCATGAGACTATCGAGGAGTAAGATCCGAGCATTTGATGGCACTCACAGTCTTCTACATGACATGTAGACAATGGCGATTTCTTTGATCGTTTGAGATTGATGAAGAAAATGTGACCATGAGGCTTTTGTGCAAACCTTTGGAGGAAGGTACGAAGAAATGGTTAGTTGCCCTTACAAAAGCATGGAATACATTGACTTGTGAGAACAGGGAAGCGAGTTTAGACCGATGGGAGATGAAAAAGGATCGTTGCAGGATTACTTAGAATAAAATCTGTGTAATCTGGTGAGTAGTTGGAGTTAACATATTGATTAATGCAGTGTATAATGCTATTCGGATGATTTGGGGCAAGTCCAAAAATTTATATAGCAAATTCCCGAGATGACTTTGATCGGAGATCGCTTATTCATAAATTGATAGAATCCACCACTTTGAAGATGAAGGTACATTGAGTGTTGAGGCAAATCTGAATGATAAAGAGCAGTTGTGAGAGAAAAGAGTGACAATGAGAAGAACCTTCTACATCATATCAAACGGTGACGGATGCTTCATTGGAGTTGGAAAAGGCTTTAAGAAGAATGAATCTTGACAAAAATGAAAGCATGATTTCAAATCAAATTTCCGTGGCGACACATTGAACAAGCAGTGAACAAAGAGCTCAAGAGTGACTAACGTGAGTTAAGACTCCACTTTTGAAATTTTGTGATCGTGATTAGATGATGATGATGTGTCGGTGAGCAAATCATTTCTTCTTTGCGATGATTTGCCTATTTATATTACGAGGAAAGAGGAGTATGGCGAAAGTTAGGTTGTTAGAAAGATGAGGATTTATCTAACAAATGATGCTGATTTAGAAGAAGAGTCAGATGAATACCAAGAGGATATTTGAATGCATTGTTTACTTTCGTAGCTCACGTATATTCATTGAGAAATGAGATGTGCTTTATAAATCGATGAAGAAGAGCTTCAACGCAAAACGAGATTAAGACCTGGAAAAGGAAAGAGACAATTGACCACTGCAGCCGATAAAGTGTCATCGGTGATAAGGTGAATGGGTGACATAATAGTGAAGAACAAGAAATTGAAAGAGGAAATTCCGAGTTAAAGAATTAGAAGGTTTGACATTTAGCTTGGAAAATGAAATTTCTAAAGTGAAAATATCCCATTCCTTTGGCGGAGATTATGAAAGAGCAATGACCTCACAAATAGTCAAGTCACAGGTGAACTTTGATCCAATGATTATTACAGTGAATGTTGAGGATGATCAATGGAATTGATTTTTGAACTTTGCATTGAATAGTGAATATCACAGCGGTATTATTATCCTTTTATGGTTTGAGGTTGCATATATATTGCATAATACTTTGCTAACAAATTAGTTAGCCGCTACAATTTGATACCAAAGGCAATCATGGAGAAATTGGGGATTAGATATTGCAAAAATACTTGATTTGTATTCATTAAGTTCAGTAGGGTAAAGTGTATAGGACTCATCAAAGATTTGGTGGTAAGTTTAGATCAAATTCATTGATGTTTTTTAGTGGATGTGGTGATTCTTCGACATTCATACATTGAATGCTCCTTGCAAGATCTTGAGCAAAGTTGAAAGGTACCCTTCAATTAGATTTCTCTTATGCTACAATTCAGGTCTTGGAGGTCGAATGAAAGTTGTATGGAAGTGACGAAGATGAAATACATGATAACAACAAAGAGAAGCTGGAGTCAATCATCTGTGAATTATGTACATATTGAGTTAGAGTGGTTGTGCATGATAGTTTTAATGATGTAGAAAGTCAATTAGTTGTTGAAGACATACGAGAAATAAGTAGAAATTTAGAAGTTTTGCAAAGAAGAAGAGATAAACCGTTTGTTTTGGAGCAATGTTGAAGACAATGAGCAACAAGCAGGGAAAAGCAGGCTTGACAGTTTATTTAGAAGGGCGATGAAAATGGTCTTTGGACCATGAATTTTGATGGTGCGATGAAAGCGACCCGATAGTGTTTAGGATTGGTGTGTGGATTGATCAGTTTTAGCTCGATAAAGTTAAAACGATGTAGTGTTCTTACAGCTTGCATTCGATTATTCAAACAATGACGGAATAAGAGGCTTCTTATTCTTTGGTCTTAATTCTCAAGAGCTGAATCACGAAAGGATTGCGGTATAGCGATTAGAATTAGTGATAGAGCAAGTTAAGGTGAGTTTGACTAAGCATCTCATGAGGGCTTCTGGAAATGGGTTTGGATACAGTTATTTTCAGGGTATACTTTGACATGTGTACCCCGCATACAAAATGGTGTCGCTGATGGGACTTGCTAAGGCAGCGAGCAATCTTAAGATTCCAGTAATTCGACAACAAGTTTGAGATACATGTAACAAAACACCATTACCGTTCAGGACAATCGGTATTTGTGATTTTGAGATGATGAGGAAATTAGTAGATTGCAAGAGATGAAGGTAAAGTTTGAGTACCTCCATAGATACGTTGATGGTTGTGATGACGCATACGAGATAAATCAAATGGATGTCTTTTATATTTGAAGGATAACATCATTCTAAAGGATTGATTCCTTTGGAAGAATTGTTTGATCGGAACTAGTGTAGCTCGTAAACCTCGTGGGGCCAGGGAAGAGAATTATTAAGAAAGAGAGTAAATATTAGAACTGATTGAGAATCCCAAGATGGTGAAATTGTCAAGTCATTGTCACCAAAGATGAAGCTGAATCATGAGTATTATCTTCATTCGCATTAATTTTAGTTGGATTATTCGAATCTTAAAACATATGATACCAATATCGACATACTATTCCCATCAAACCAAATGGGAAGCCTTTTAGGTAAGTTGAGGAGGATCAATCCGTGCTACCATCGATGAGAAAGAGGTAAATAGATTTGTATAAGTAAAATTACCTTACTATTCGTTTTTTGATTGGATATCAACAGTGTAAAAATAGAAAGAAAGAGCAGTGGATCATGTGTAATTGACTTCGAGAAATCTGAATAAAGTCATTAAAGACAATTATCATTTGCCAAAGATGGATCACATGTTAAGTAGATGAGTTAGACATCAAGGATGTCACTATCGATGAATGCTCAGTTATAATCAGATTTTAGTGCGGGAAGATGATCGTGACAGGTACGTCACCACTCCTTGGGGAACATTTCATTAAGTAAAGTGCCATTCGGTTTAAAGAAATCGAGCGCTACCTTTTTTCGTGCCATGGACATGGCTTTACGATAGGAAAGATATGTTTTTGGTTGTTTACCTTGATGATCTAGCATATTTTCTAATTCGATGAAACACTTATATGTCTAAAAATTGTTTTCAGTACGAAAATATAATTTATTGAATCCAAAGAAGAGCCTTTTATGTGGATGAAGGAAAAGCTCCTTAACCCATCATCTCGAAAGATAGCATTAGAGAGTTGATCACGTGTTGAAGCCATTCAAATGATTGAAACGACCACAGTTAAAGAAGAATGTCTGGTCGTTTAATGGTAAAATGAATTTTCTGCGTGGTTTTGTTCCAAATCTTATGAAACACCAGAAAATCTGTTCATCTTTGAAAAATTTGATCGGTAAAATGGACAGAAGAAGCGATAAAGTCATTTAATTTGATACAAAATGGCCTCTGGCCCCTATTTAATCAGCCCCGATTTTTGAATTCATTTTATTTTCTTTAGCTTCGACATACATTGTGATTGTTTTGATGCAAAAAGGATGGAGTTGAGAAGCCCTTGCTTTCCCGGTCGGATCACTAAGAGATAGAGCATTGAAAGTATAATATCATTGAAAACAAGCACTTAACCTTAAAACTTAGATTTCCGTGTGTACATATTGCATTCCCATAATACAGCATATATTCCCTAACATGACGATTAGATGTTTCCAGTACGAGCGGATCAGAAGGAAGAAGGGCTAAGTGGATGTTGCATTGTTGGGAAGTACGATGTGGAGATTAAACCAACTGACTAATCAAGGAGCAAGGACTCTTAAGCTCATGGTAGAAACAAATCATGCTCTAGACATCAAATTTGATTGCTGTATCACGATGAAAGAAAAATCACGCAGTTAGATTGGCAAATATTTTTGTTCTTCATATTGTTATCTTTGACATTTGCTTATGTGGCAAATTTGTCTACACACTGATATGTACAGAAATAAAGTAGAACATTGAAGTTAAAATTTACTAAGTGCCATTTGATTTACGTGTATTGGAAAGACCACAGGGTATGTTGTTTGGAATTATTTTGGTAAGGAAGGAAGCTCAAAAGGGATTTTAGGAGATTTCTAAAGGTATTGTGGAATGTTTTGTTTGGAAGACCAATGAATAAGATCCTAGGCGGTGGTATTGGCCTTCTTTGTTCCCGATGTGTTGGGACCAGCAGAAAAATTGTCATGAGTGTCCAAATATTCAGAGGAAGCGAAACTCTGTATTTGCATATTAAAGTGAGGTGAAGTTGTGCCATTTCAGGCGTGGGATTGGATTTTATCAGGGGAATCCACCAGGCATCTTGGGACAACACTAGATGGATCTTGACTAGCCTGGACATGCAGAAAGTGGGTTAAATGATTCCCATAATGGAATGTGATCACAGTCAGTATCTCTTTCCTTCCAAACAATATTATCTAAGCTTTGGGGTGTCTACTAAAAATAATCACGCAGGATAATCGTGACTTTAAGTCTAAGGGGGATGGTTGATTTTTGTTTTAAGTACAATATTACATTGGGACTGATAGCATATGCCATCCACACAGGGAATGGCTTGTGGAATCTTGACTCAAATATAGTGAATATCATTAAAGTGTGGAAATTAACAAGAAGGCAGCACAAAAGTTGGTAATGCAGTACTATGGGCGATAGGGTAAATCTGAGAAAAAGGTCTGTTGGTATGTCTCTTTTAGGTTAAATTATAGACGGATCTGATTTTCTCACTTTACTTCCTTTAATCAGTGCAATCAGATTTACATTGAGCTGATGAAGAAGGGATCCTGTCTGACGGAAGATTGTGAATGATTCATTTCTGACCAGTTACGAGAGAGTGTTTCAAAATATCTGATTAGAAGCATTAAGAAGATCTGACAGGCAAAATAGGATAAGTTTAGTTGGATGAATGGACTTTTGAAATGGGATGCCGGAATGAGGCAAAGGAAAACACGGCAAATTTGAGAATTTGTGGAAGGGATGATTTAAAGTTACGACGTATCGGCAGAATGCATTTCTTCTCAAGAAATGAATGGAGATGATTATCACAGTGGGCCAGATCAACTGATCGATTCTTTGTTTTTATTATTCGAGTATTTCTTTGTGATCTCATTTCATTGTATATATCCTTTTACTTTGTTTTGTTTAGAGTGTGCTTGATCTCTCATTTTCGGTCTTGAGGCCGGGCGAAGGCATAATTAAAGTAGAAAGTTAGTTTGGTTTAAAGTTCACATAAGATTGTTTATCGGTCTTCTTGTTTAAAGTCATATCGGGTTAGTCTGATCGAGTTTTGAGTCAGTGGTCTACTCATTAGTCGTCTGCCGTCAGCTAAAAGGTTGTCCTGAGTTTGTCTTTGTCAAGTTGAAATAAACAGACTATACGCCCAATGGATGGAGAACCTTTGTCGACTCCCGAGAGATCTATTTGTTCTTAGCATCTACATGAACCATAACTCATTGAACCAAATATTGAGTGAGAAGCCCTTAACATATAGTGGTGATCATTTAGTCTTTTATTTTCATTATTAGGTGTCTCACTTGTTTCACTTCTTTGCATATCTAGGACCATGCTGTATTTGACGAAGGGGTTATGTCATCTTGTGTTTCCTCATATTACACCTGCAGCGCTATTTTAAAAAAAATTTCTCAAAAAATTATTCATAGTTATTGTCATGATACATGAGGTCATTAAAATTGTCAATAAGTGTCCTAGGTCTTGGTGTCTAGGGTTTCTGAGTCATTTATACACTAGTCATCAAGCCTGCAAGGTGAGGAAAGTCCAGCACTTGTGATTTCTATTTTATTATCATCGTCATTTTCTTAAAAATACATTTCTAGTCCAAAACTCTGTTTTGGAACTAGAAATTTGTCATTATCATTTTATAATAAATTTGTAATTGTTCCGCATGACGACATTGTAGAAGCAGACCCCTGGTCTTTGCTCTAGCTAAGACAGTCATATCCCTGCAAAAAGACAATAAAATCATCAGTATCGACCTCAGAGAAGCCAAAGCAAAGTTTGTATTTAAAAGCCAAAGTGAAAATTACAAAAACATTTGTAATGTGGGTTTAAAGTTAGATTTGAAATGAAATCTGATTGGGAAGATATTTGTGAAGTGTATAAAGGCCAAACAAGTTCATTTGAACCGATTTCATCGCTCCCAAAACGTATTTGCAAGATTGAAGGCTGATTTTGGATTTTTGGAAGGCGTGGACAGTGTTTTAGGGCTGCGCGACCCAACTTGAGCCTGCGCGACCCACCTGGGCTGCGCGACCCAAACAGAACGGGTTTAGCACAGTGGGTTTGCACCTGCGCGACCCACCTGGGCTGCGCGACCCAAACTAAGCATGCGCGACCCACGCAGAGACAACATTCCGGAATTGTGTTTGAGCGCCCAGATCGACTCCAGTTGCCTTCAAAGCAGGTTTTCTTCAATCACTTGGGGTTTGCAAACGTTTTTGTGTCATCATACATGGTTCTAATATGCTAATGAAGGATTTAAAACCCCGTTGTTATGAGATTATTGTTTTCAGGGTTAAAATGAAAATAAATGGTGTAAAAATGGGTTTGATGTCTGAAACAGTGATATGGTCAGCCTTTCATAAAACATGAAAATCAAATATGCTCTCATACCCATAATATCTCTGTCACCATTGTTATTGTATGCCTTATCAAACCTTTGAGTCACATCTCTCATGTTTGTAATGAATCGCTTTGCCCAAGGTTAGCATTTGCTCATGTCTTTGTTTGCCCAATGTTAGCATTGTTTCAAATGGCTCATTGAAACCATTTATGGTCATAACTCGCAGACAAACATATCACTGTCAATACCATGCTCTCTTTTGAATGGATGTGTCCAAACTTTTGAAAGGTTGTCTATTCCTATTTTGTCAAGACTTCATTTGCATTCAAAACAGAGATGCTGCTTGTCAGTCCATTTGAAACAGAGATTTTATCCATAACTTGATTCCTTGATGGTGTTTTGGCGGTGGGATATTGGTTGAGTGGTAAACATACATCCTAATCTTGCTTTCACTGCATTCATATCAGTGTACACATTGCCAAAAACTTGATCAAAGATATGTCAGAGACAGAGTCAGTGTAGGAGCAGGAGTCGAACATTGACTCAATCGTTGAGGTTGATGCACTGAGATGGAGCATACCAGTGCATCAGTAGTGGTAACATATCAGAGAAGCCACAGAGCTTTGTTTCAACATCACGACGAGTACTATCTTCACCCGGGGTGGAAGGGGTCTCGTTGACTTCATCAGCAACGCGAGTACTATCTCCACATGGCGTGGAAGGGGTCTCGCCTTCTTCATCAGCGCAGGTACATTCACGGGATAATGATGGAGAAAAAGACACCAAGGTCCCATTTTTCATTTTCAACAGGTTGAACATACACATTGCTACATCATGACTGACAACAACACATCATACAACCGAGACAGTGTTTTCATCACAAGAACTGCATGCACCAGGAGAGCACTAAAATGGCGGAAAAGGCCTGATCCACTCCGGATTTTGGCCGAGGCTTCATTGACTGAGCAAGACACATGATGGAGGACCTCCGCTCCGAATTTGGGCAAATTCGGAGAAAATTTTGTCATTTCCAAATTTTTGGTTTTAAAAACAGGTTTTGTGGCTAGGTGGGTCGCGCGCTCTTGCGCTCGCATTTTTTTGAGGCACTTGCTGGAGGAGATTTTTACATTTTTGGATTTTTCATGGTTAAATATGCATCCTCTGAAGTCAAATTAGCATTTCAACAAAATCTGGATGGTCAAACAGCTCAAAAACACCATAAAAAACACCTTGCTGCCACCTTTTGCACCAGCAGGAAGTACCTCTGGGAGAATGAGGTTTTGGAGGGTCAAATCAACTCCAAATTCAGAAATTCCACTTGGGTTGGAAAGTAGACATCCAGGGCTTTCCAACGAGATATCATGCGCTCAATTTGGATGTCGGGAGCTACCTCAAAATCAGCCTGGAACATGAGCGAACCACGCAGTTCAGGAGCGACCCACCTAGAGATTTTTTTGAGTTTTCAGCTGCCAGCTCAGTATTTCGCCTATTATGGACCAGTTTTTCCTATGGATAGAATTCTTGGGTTTTTATGATGTAAATTCATGTTTGATGTGTAACTTTGGCTTGTTTTTATCTCTTCTAGAAGATTCACTCTCAAATGAGTAAAAAATCATGTAATGGATCAGTTTCCACTCTTTTAGAGGCAAGTTGTTAGCTGCCTAGATTGTAGTTCCATGATTAGAATTGGTTGAAACTGATCCCTGAAGAGGGAATTCGACCCCTAGAGGTGGGGAAAGGGTTAGAGTGATCTATATATTGTAATTTCTGAGGCATTCTACAGGTTGGACTCTTGGGATACTTTTGATACTATTGTACATACTTTTCATATTTTGGCTAAGGAAAGATCAGGGGTTTTGCGGCACTTGTTGGGATCCTTGTGGTGTTCTATTCTTGATGGTGTTTCTTCTTTGTTTATTGTAAGTTTCTTCATGTTTAATGTATGCCATCCTTTCATTATGCTTCTGAACTAAGTTGAATGAGTGAAATAAGGTTGAATCCATTGTTTACAGTGCTTGGCCTTTGAATTCAGTTAGTTCTATATGTTTTCAACTGTTTGGAGAGGATCCAAGTTCTTCTTTGCCCTCTTCAGCTCCTCGTCGGTCTAATCTATCCATATATCCAATTCAAAGCATCAAGATCATCACCTATCTCGCCCCAGCTTGAAACTCTGCAAAGGTCTGACCTTATCCCCGGACCCAAATTTGTTAAAGGTCTGACCTTATCCCCGGACCCAAAATTTGTTTTCCCATTACTCCAGCGAAAACCCAAAAAACCAAAAATCAAACATACCTATCTCTTTACTAGCCTAAAATCAGTTCTTATTGTAAGTCATCTCACATCCTATTGCTTATTTTCTCGAGATTGACGGAGAGAGCCCTCTCCTGTCCTCGTAGGGCTAGCTACGAGGCTGAGCGTGGTTTGATGTAGCCTTGAGTTTACTTCATTTCAGCTTGAGGTAGATTTGAGTGCTAACATCTACTATTCTTTTTCTTTTCTTTTTCATTTTCCTTACATGCAGATTCTTTTAATATTTTTATGTTTTTCTTGTCTCTTCCTCTTCCCCAATTTCTAAAGTTAAATTTCTTTAATTTTCCTTTATTTCTTATGCATTTTGATCGCATTTCCTTGCTGGCTTGTAATAATTAATTTTCCATTTATTTCCTTTTTCTTCTTGCCAATGTCAATTTCCATAGCCAATAATAGTTAACCACAAGTGGATTCCAACGCAATTTTTTTCCCCTCATTTAGATTGGAATATGTGTCCCATGAAATTGGTTTTATTTTTTCTTTTATAATGTCCATACATTATCTATTTACATGGAACTTTAACTAGGGGTTCTTACAAACCCTTCCCCCTTGGGGAAACACCATCCTCAATGTTGTATGACTCTTATGACAAGATAAAACTAATAAAAACCTGACAGCATACTTCTTATTGGAGCTTTATAAACACAACTTTGATAGGAAAAGTGATTGATAACATCAGTAGTGTGACTTTATCCTAAGAAAAATTTCGGGAATTTTAGTTCTTCAGGGAATTTGTCTTGAAAAATGCTTAGGGGACGAAACCCTTAAAAAGGTGAAATGTGTATTATTATTGTATCAAGACTATGGATGAGGTGGGCCTATGAATAACCATGTACAAGTGTTTTTGTTCCTGGCTCTAGATCACTATCTGCATTTAGTGAGTCTAGTTCCTTCATTTTTGGACTATCGTTCTGATGATTTTGCTTAATTTAATCAAAATGTTTTTTCCATTCATCGTTGATTACTATTTGTTCGATCTTGTATAGAGATGTGTCACACAAGTCATGTAATCTAGACAAAACTTTTTTGGGTCGAATATTTCCAGACAAATAAGCATTCTTGTATTCCATTTTTATTTTTAGCATAACTCCTACTGTCATGTTGTCATCAATATCTCTAGGTAATTTTGTTTAAATTCTATCTAGACTGGAAGGAACATTTATGATTTTTACTGTTAATTTGATTTTTGATATTTTGTAACCAAGTTGTATTATTTGTGCAATATTCATTCTTGGTGCCACTAATCTCTCTTCCAAATATGTCAATTGCGCAACGGATATCAATTTTCCGTTTCATCGAATATGAACAGGTGATGCAAATGTAGGAACTTTTTCATTGAGTATTTCATTATTACAAGATTAGAATATTTTTTCATTGAGTTTGATGGAGTTTAAGTTTGATGCAAGCATCATATAGAAAATGGTTGATAATTTGAGTTTGTAAATAGGTTACATGTACTTTCCAAAGGAAAATCTATCACAAATTCAACATCATATGTAGGTGTGTCTTTGATTGGTTGAAAATATGTGTTGATTGCTTTATTTTACTTTACATGTCACTTTTGTGCTTCTTGTATTAGATCACCTTGTGCTCATATTACATATTTCAAATGATGTAACTGAGTGTATCTCTTACTATATCCATAGGAAAAATAGGTAGAGACTTCTTTGTTATTTTGTGTCTCCATTAAAAAGGATTAATGTCCTGATTTAATGATGTGAAATCCTTTAATACTTCAACTAATTTTATTTTATTTTGATATTGTATATTCAATTGAAAAGTGGTTTAGTTGAGTACAAGATCTAGTTTCAACATTCTAAATCTTTCATATAAGTGCATTGAAATGTGCATGTGATGATATTGGTACATAAGAAAGGCAAACACTCGGAGAAACCGTTGATGAATAGAATCTCAAGGAAATATATTTTATTTGTATTCCATATATATATAGATATATATATATATGTTAACTTCAAGTAGCGCACATATCCATTGTATTGCAAAAAAATTTCCTTCTATATGTCCACATGCATATGGCATTGATAATTTTATAATGTAAGCTTTCCAATCATTGATACATTTCTATTGCTCAATGTTTCTAGCATTCAGATGTTGTTTTAAGAAATTGGTAGCTCTAATGTCCTTGCAAATAATTTTTTTTTAAAAAGTTTGTGCAATTTTTTTCTCATACTAGACATATCGAACTATGGTGCAATTTTACAAATAGACTCAATCAAAGATTCATGGAAGTCATTGAAATTTTTTTGATAGATCAAGAAGCCTTGCTCAAATAAGATTTGTTAAATTGACAATATGTCAAAGTGTCCAAGTGATAATTGGTATGGACAAATACATGAGCCAATTTCTTTATCTATTGGAGCTACAATATCTATTGTTCTATGTAACAGGAGTGGTTCAAAATTTCCACATGCATGGTTTTGGTTATTTAGCAAACTATTATATTGATATCAATCAATGTCTGGATTTAACCGTAGATATGCTTGCCCATTTGTAAATAGCCAAACATTGAGTGGAATTAACAACCATTTGGAGAACCATTTGATACAGAACGTATCCCCCCATAATCTAATTGTAAATGGAGCACAAATAGAAGAAGGTGTGGACAATCCTTGCAAGTACATTTCAAGATTATTAATGTGATGAAGATCCTGAAGATATTCATGAGCCAATTATGTATGCAATGAATGCAAAGCAACATCATGTCCATGAGATAAGAAATGTCAGATGTGGTTTACAATCCCATGTCGTATTTTAGTTGAAGTATAGAGAAAGTGAAGAAGAACAAAAACTAATTCAAATAGACAGTCGCCAAGATAATACAAGAAGTCATGTAATCTATGTAAATTAAATCTAGATAACTTGTGATCAATTTCTTGCAATTTTGATTCATTTAATGCAAAACTATTTTTCATTGCCATGAAGTCTATTGAAACAATATGAAAAATTGTCCAAATGTGACAATAATTTATAGCATTAAGAGCATGGATAAAATTGAATGTTAAATTACTAGGTATTATAGTAGAACATTTCTAGACCTCCTATATATTATGCAGTCTTCATTGTCTTTGTGACTATCTTCTTTTCTTAGTTTTTGTTTGACAATGCTCTGAAAATGAGTACCTAGCACCGTGAAAAAGAAGTAGAGGAAGTGGCAATAAGGTGCTTTGAAGATTTCATTCTTTGAAATCAAAATATAATTTAAAACCAAATATATTTATATAAAAAAATAAAATAATTCCAATAAAAGTGTTATTATATTTTTAACAAATTTCTAAACACTATATTTAATTTGTAAAATTTCATTAAAAAATGATAATTTATGTAATTCTTTTCAAAATTTATATATCAATAGAATCCAAACATTAGTTTCAAAAATCAATTACAATATAGATTTTTATAATAAACAACTTTAATTTAAAATAACAAGCATAAAGCTATTTAAAATAATAATCATATTCAAAATTTTATTGAAGTAATAAACATATTCAAAAGCTTACTACTATAAAACTATCAATTGCACCATGTCTAAGTTACTAACCAAATGTTGCATTATAAAGACATTATGGTATCAAATAAAATGTAAAGGATTTAGGTTCTTAGCATAATTTAATATTTGTTCTTTAAGACTTGGTGCAAATGAATGCATTCCAATTGATTGAGCATACCTATGGTTAACACATGAATATTGTATTCTTTTGACATATTCACATCATAGCATTTGGAGTGAGTGTCATAACCACTATGTGCATATGGGGTGACAAAACCCACACATAATGGGCGGACAAAAATAATGCATTGAGTTAATGGAAAAAGCGACAACTAGAAAAAATGATAATTGATATTTCTATGTAGAAAGAAGCACCAAAGAAATATTGTACATGTTTTGATTAATAAAACACACTACACATTATTATTTTTTTCAAAAATACCTATGGAAATGTTTGTCATAAAATTCTATTATTTTTGTTTTATATATATGATTTTATAGTTCTTTTATGTAAATTTTCTCTTTATGATTTATGATACAATAAAATTAATCACTTCAGTTCTATATATTTTTTCTCGATGCGTTGTTTATACATAGTTCAGTTGTATTCATGATTGGCCATTGATCATTAAAAGAGATTGACATACTTAGAATGAGAGCACATGAGAACAAAGTATAATTATTTGAATTATTAATAGTATCATTTATATCACTACAACCATCAATTTATGCAAGGTACAGAGAGCTTGTGTACAAAGACAAAGTAACATTTCATTAATGTTAGTGGAGCAATTTTTTTTAAATCTATTTTGTGCAAATAACAACAACCAAATGTGTCCAATGTGGCTTTGTATCATATTGTTTGTTATCCATTCAAATAATTATCTACTATGTCATAAATAACAAATAACATTCTAGTCACACATGACTAAAGAAATTGCAAATAAAATCATCATTCAAATGTAATCATAGTACTATAACTACATTAAATTGCATATTTACTTTAGTAAATGTGTCAATTTGAGTGAAAGGTATTGAACAAAAATTGACTAAAAATTCAATAATTTAAGCTTCTATAGCCGCTCATCTTGGAATAAATATTCCAAGTAGACATAGACAAGAGAAATCACTATGAGATTTAGAGGTGCATTAATATTTGTTAATTTTAGCATTATAATTTGTGAAAATTCTTTCTCGCATGCGGCCTAGTGAATCAAAAAATTTAGCATTTAAGCCACACAAAAAAAATTGTTGCATGTTGGTCTTTGACACTCATTCAGTTTTCTTTGGATTTGAACAAAGATATTGCATGAAACAACACCAACATTTGCACCAATTTAAGTTGCAATTAATCCACCTTCCACAGAAATTGCATTTAAAGCGCTCATTGTTTCTCTTCTTCTATACTTTATTCACAAAATACAATTTTTGATTTTCTGTATCCTCCTCTTCTATAAGTTGTTGCAACGATTTTGATAATTTCACAACTACACATTTCATGACTCGAAATGATTCACAGTTGTATAACATTGTTTTAATAAATTCCGCCCAAACTAGTAGACATCACTTGAACCCAATATATCATCAAGTCAAAGAATGATTTAACAATCTAAATAATTCTGATCTTTAAAGGCTTTTTAGTATCAACTACAATAAATAAAACCAGGAAAAAGTGTTCTAAAAGCAAATTTCGTTAGTCGAAGATGTTCAAATGTAATCAGATTAGGCATTGTACTTCCAATCATACCAAACGTCGATTGACCAAAAAGTCAAATGTAAGTATCTAAAAAATATTTGAAAAAACTTACAATTTCCTTTAAGTGTTTAAACATTAAATGTTATTAATTACCACAATTTCCAATAAGAAAGGTTGTAAGGTTCTTTAATTCCTCCTCATTACCATATTTCTTGTATTGCTTTTCACTTGTTTTGAAAAGAAAATGGACATAATTGCTACATAAAACATTAATATTATTTCATAATTCAAAATTTTCAAAAAGTTTAGATTACCACCAAATTAATGGACAAGAATAAAATTCATTTAAAATTCTGAAAAATTTGTCAACTTTTGGATATTGTCTCGGTTAGATAAAAGTATTTAGCACTTTAAAATTTAGAGCAAAATTCAAATTTGCACATATTTCTACAACATTTTAATCATTAGGATCCAATTTTTACACAATAAGAAGCATATGCAAAATTAATTATTTCTTAGCTAATATAGCCATCACTTTATGAAATCCTAAAAATATATATTTCAAAGACTCATGATAAATATTATGGAGGCAATAAACTTATGCATCATCTATTTACATAAAATACTTAGATAAAATAATTTATACTAATTATTTGTATCTATGATTCTATATTTTCATTGCTTAAATCAATTACATTTTTTATCATCTCTCCTCATTGAATATCAAATAATGCATCATGATTTACAAAAACCACTAATAGAAACAATAAAATGTTTCTAACTATACACCATAATATATATAAGTAACAAAGGAAAAACTATTAATAGCGCTATATATATATAAACTATAACATTATTGTAATTTTCATGTTTATTTACATTTTTTTTAATTCAATATAAGTGAGATCACATCAGGATGATGTCTAAGAATACTACTTAAGTAAGGAATTTTATAAAATTTAAACTAACCAAATATAAAATAACTTAATATAATAATTTAATACTTTATTTATTTATATATAAAAACAATACTTACTCTATAATATACTTACTCTATAATTTGATAATAAAGCATTTTAGCATTATATAAATAATATAGCATATTGAAATTTAAATATATGTATTTTTTTTTTTTTTTTATATAATGAAAATGTTTATATATATATATATATATATATATGAAAATTACTACAGATTTAATTAATTATTTAATATTTTAAATAATTAATTTATAAAATATGTGAATAAAATTAAATTAAAACTCAAATAAAATTTAAATTAGCATCTACATCTCTTTAAACTAAGTCCCTTTTACTCTTATAAAGTTTAGTTAAAATAATTAAAACACACATTGAAACTTTAATTGATTTTGCAATCATCCTCAATTTGAAGTAAAATTAATAGAACTTAAAAATTTAATTGCTTCAACAATTTAAAAGTATTGCAAAAAAATAAAAAAAGAGAATAAACTAATTACATAAAAAATATCTTCATACAAATCTTATTATAAACCAAAAGTTAAATATATTGAAAAAGTGCATTTTAAATATAAATTGATAAAATAGTTAAAAATATATAAATAGTTTAATTATTTTACATATATTTTTAATTAATTTGATTGTATATTTTTTACAAGATTGATTATATATATATATATATATATATATATATATATATATATATATATATATATATATATATCACATTGTCTAAAATTGTAATAATAAATAAAATAAAAATTGATAAAAAAATGTACCAAAATAACTCAAATATAGAAGTATAGTTTTAAATAAAACCGATCAAGATGCATTAGAAAAACACCCAAACATAAAAGAAAAATTTACTAAAATAAATCAAACATAGAAATATAATTTCAAATAAAATCGAATTGCCCAAGAGACCAAAACACATTCTCATAATAACTCAAATATAAAATGATTAAATCAACTTATCGAAAAATTTAATTCAAATCTCTTTTCAACAAATATCTCCTCAACTACGAACATTTCCAAGACAACTGTTGCTACCACTTATGTCATTAGTGTATAATGTTGTAAATACTGATAAGCACATTCATCACAATTTCCTGACTATTTAAAAGACCACGGTATGGAGTCGGGGTCGATATCTTGTTCACGGGTCTTGTGGAAATGGAAAGATGTGTCGACTTCCGACTTCGCCAAATTTAGAAAGCTAAAATGTTGAAAATTTTTGTCATAAACATTATAGGAAGACATGGAGTTTTTGTATTGACGATTAAACAAAATTCGTTACAATATCGCATTTTCAATCAATTTCTATTAGTTGTGGTTAGTTTCTACCTTGCAATTTCATATAAATTTATATTTTAACTTGTTTTCTGCATGTGGGGACATTTATAAGCACACATGCCAAATCTAATTCTGCTATAAATATTTTTATATTTTCACATGCAAACATGCTTCTTTGCTTCTCATGATTCCTCAATCCATAAATAGTTTAATATACTCTACTTCTTTGTTTGATTCCTCTAAATTTGACTACAAGTTTCCACTTTTCATGAAATAATGTATTTAAAAGTCATTGCAACCCAATGTGAACAGTTCTTTTTTTATTTATTTTTTTAATAATTAACAGATACTTGTGTCTATGCGCTGGGCCTGACTGAGGTCCTCCTTATTTTCTTCACTAGCTAAATGTTCATACCAATGGAAATCTGACGCCCCGACTATTTAAAATTCCATGATATGAAGCCGCACCCGACACCCCCACGGGACTTGTCGAAATGGAAAGATGGGCCAACTTCTGACTTCAAAAATTTTAGAAAGATAAAGTGATGAAAATTTTTGTTGTAAATGTTATAGGAAAACATGGAGTTTTTATATTGATTATTAAACAAAATTCCCTACAAGATTGCATTTTAAATCAATTTCAATTAGTTGTGCTCAGTTTCTACCTTGCAATTTCACACAATTTCATATTTTAACATGCCTTCTATGTGTGAAAACATTTATAACTAGGCATGCTAGTTCTAATTCCATTATAAATATTTATATATCTTCACATGCAAGCATGTTTATTTGCTTCTCGTGATTCATCAATCCACAAATAGTTGAATATACTCTATTTCTTTGTCTGCTTCCTTTAAATTTGACTAATAGTTTTCACTTTGCATGAAATTTTTATTTATCTACAATAATTAACATATGCTTGTGTTTATGCGTCAACCCCGATTTGGGTCGGGGTAATTTTATTCGCTAGCTAGATTCTTAAGGCAATATAACTTTGACTCCATGATTATTTAAAAGATCACAATATGGAGAGGGGGTCAGGACCCTGCTCACGAGTCTTATGGACATGGAAATATGGGTTGACCTCCGACTTCACAAATTTTAGAAACTTAAAAATTCTTAAAAATCTCATCGTAAAAGTTATAGGAAAACATGGAGTTTTTATATTGAATATTAAACAAAATCCCCTACAAGATAGCATTTTGAATAAAATCCTATTACTTGTGTTTGAAGGGTTGTCTTTTAGTTTTTTTTTTTATATATATAATTAACACATGCTTGTGTCTATGCTTTGCGCCCGACTGAAGGGGGTGTTATTTTCTTCACCAGCTAGATATTTATGCCAATAAAACTCCAACTCTCTCACTATTTAAAAGACCACAATATGGAGTCGAGGTTGAGACCTTACTCATAGGTCTTGTGGAAATGGAAAGATCGGTCAACTTCCAACATCACAAATTTTAGAAAGTTAAAATGTTGAAAAATTTCATCGTAAACATTATAGGAAAACATGGAATTTTATATTGATTATCAAACAAAATACCCTACAATATTTCATTTTGAATAAATTTCTATTAGTTTTGTATGCACAATTGTTTTTTTTCATATAAATAATTAACACATCATTGTGTCTATGGGTCACAACCGAATGAGCTCGATGTTATTTTCTTCTCCAGCTATATGCTTATGCCAATAGAACTCTGACCCCCTCTGACTATCTAAAACACCTTATATGGAGTTGGAGTTCGAACCTTACTCACAAATCTTCAAAAAATGTAAATATGGGTATAATTTCGCTTCCCAAATTTTAGAGACTTTAATTCTTGAAAATTTTCTTCGTAAATTTATAGGAAAACATGGAGATTTTATATTGATTATTAAACAAAATTTCCTACAATAATGCATTTTGAATTCCAATAGAACTTTGAACCCCCGACTATTTAAAAGAAGACAATATGGAATCGGGGTTGGGACCTTCCTCACAAGACTTGTGGAAATGGAAAAATGGGCCGACTTCCAACTTATTTGTGGTCAATTTCTTATGGTCTACTTCTATAGGGTTGCGTTCAAAGCATCGAAACTCGACCCTACAACATTTCATTGAAATTATTTATGTTTTATCCCATTTTACTTAATTACATGTCCACTTTGATTTAACACTGAAACTTTGGTATTGTTTTCATATTTACCTACAAACTCCTTAATTTTTTGTTAAGAAATAAAATCACAAATTAAACCACAGTTTGCTCGCAAGGATATCTCAAAAAACTTCATCAAATGTGAGTTTCAAATCCAAATTAAATGGTGTATCAATATTAATATCCACAATTAACAAACCCAACAATTGCTTTTTAATAATTAACACATGCATGTGTCTATGCATCAGGCCCAACTCAGGTTGGAGTTATTTTCTTCGCCAGCTAGATATTTATGGTAATATAACTTCGACTCCCCGACTATTTAAAATACCACGATATGGAGTCAGGCTCGAGACCTTGCTCACAAGTCTTGTGGAAATGGAAAGATGGGTCAATTTCCAACATTGCAAATTTTAGGAATTTAAAACGTCGATTATTTTTTTTTTTTTTATAAACGTTATAGCAAAACACAGACTTTTTATATTGCTTATTAAGCAAAATTCCCTACAAGATTTCATTTTAAATCAATTTTTTTTTTTTTTTTTTTTTTTGTATCAGGAGGGAAACTGATAATGAGAACCATACAATTATAGCTACCACCCAATATCACACCCATTGCTGCCAATGAAAACCCCCCTGGCTGGGTATTTTCCCCCGCTAACAATCCACATCTTATTTAACAGGCTTGCACCTGATGGGCACCCATGGGGTTTGAACCGGTGACCTTTACAAACGAGTGCCTTAACAGAACACTCAATCACCAACAATCCACCACCCTGTGGGTTCATTTTAAATAAATTTATATTAGTTGTGTGAAATTTTTTATTTTTATTTATTTTTAATAATTAACACATTCTTGTGTTTATGCATCACGTTCGACTGAGATCGAAGTTGTTTTCTTCACCAGCTAGATGTTTATGGTAATAGAACTCTGACCCTCTGACTATCTAAAACACCACGATATGGATTCAGGGCCAACACTTTGCTCACGAGTCTTCTGAAAATACAAAGATGGGTACTTCCAACTTCGCAAATTTTAGAGAGTTAAATTCCTAAAATTGTTTGTCATAAATTTTATAGAACAACATGGAGCTTTTATATTGATTATTAAACAAAATTCCCTACAAGACTGCATTTTGAATTCCAATAGAACTTCAAACCCTCGACTATTTAAAAGCAGATAATATGGAGTCGGGGTCGACACCTTGCTCACAGGACTTTTGGAAATGGAAAGATGAGACAACTTCTGACTTAGTTGTGGTCAATTTCTATTGATCTACTCCTACGGAATTGCATTCAAATCATCGAAACTCGACCCCACAACATTGAATTGAGATTATTTATGTTTTCTCCCATTTGAACAACCTCATATATTCATGTTTTAGATAGTCGAGGGATCAATACCTTGCTCACGATTCTTCTGAAAATGCAAAGATGGGTATACTTACGAATTCACAATTTTAGAGATTTAAGTTCCTGAAAAAAATTCTGCAAACGTTACAGGAAAACATGGATCTTTTATATTGATTATTAAACAAAATTCCCTACAAGATTTCATTTTGAATTCCAATGAAAATTCGAATCCTTGACTATTTAAAAGAAAATGATATTGAGTCGGGGTCAGTACCTTGGTCACAGGACTTATGGAAATGGAAAGATGGGCCGATTTTTTACTTAGTTGTGGTCAATTTCTACTGGTATACTCCTACAGGATTGCATTCATAATTTTCTATTAAGAAATAAAACCATGAATTAAACCAGAGTTTGCTCGTAGGGAGATCTCAAAAATTCACCAAATTTCTATTGGTAGAATCTAACAATCTGCTTCCCACGAACTCTATATTAACACCCTCTCAAAACTTTTCACTTGGATGCAGGTACAAACACAGGAATTTCAGCTTCAATGAGCGCCATAACACCAAGAAAATAGCGTAGAGCCTTTGAACATGAAAAACATCTCGAAACTGTTCAATTCGCAAGATCGAACTAATTAGAAATGTGCTTTTTGATAAAACCTTAATAAATTGTCTACCAGCACTCTTAAATCCAATTTTACAAAACTAGAGCTCAAAGCAAGACGAATTTAACTCTCAGATGTACGCAAAATCCTTGTTTACAATACCTCCTCTATACTATTTGACCATCCCAATCAATCTTCCATGTCAAAATGATGTCCACCTTCGAAAGCCATAGCTGAAGATGCGGTGATGGACTAACGTCACCCAAAATTTTTAAAAAAATCATAATGTTAACTATTAAAAAAAAAAGAAAAAAAAGAATATGTATTAACTAGCAACCAATCATAGATATCACTATGCAAGCAATGACATAACAAAATAACCAAATAATAACTACGTCTCTACTTTGGATATTAGTTTCGTTATTTACTTTGCCCAATTTTCTAATATATTTTTAAAAAGTTGTGCCTGACCTCCGAAAAACCTCAAACCCAATGATCCAACCAACCCACCCTAGTTTAACCTCATTTCTTAAAAGGATTTAAGAATAAGTGTTTTAATTTTTCAATTAGGATATAAAATTTAATATTTTTCTAAATTTATACGGTTAGTTGGATATAGTTTTAATGGTAATGAAAATATGGTTATTCTTGAGAGTTATAACATATTATATGTTTAAATTTATAACAGATATATCCTTATAACTATTTCAAATTCTATTATTTACAAATTTATTAATAACTTTGATATATATATATATATATATATATATATTCAAAACTTATATATATATATATATATATAATTTGAGAACGAAAACATATATATTTATTATATAAAAAATATTCCAATAAAATAAAATTGTCTCATCTTTTATTTTATTTTTAAAATCAGCTCTACACACATTGAAGTAAAACATTTCTAAGAGCCATGGCCATGCTTTGTGTTGTCTAAAGATGGCACAAATTTTCAAGTATAATTATTTTTTGGATGGAATTTGGTTATTTTTATTTTCAAAAAATCAGAACCATGATTGTTTGAATCATATTGATTAAGTACCATAAAAAAAAATTTGGGCACCCAAAATCTTGAAATTTAACAACTATAATCTTAATTTTCAAAAATTTCTATCAAATTTTATGAAATTCTTGAAAAATTTTCAAAGAAAAAATTATACAAGGTTCAAAAACCTTCTTAGATAATGTTGAAAAAACCCCAAAGTGAAGATAAGGGGGCCACCATTTAATTCAGCTAGCTATGAGAATTTTGTAACCATGCATGTTCGCAGACTGCAATGAGAAGTTAGGCCCATTGATAGTCGCAGAGATAATTTTTCTCCAGCAGGTTCAAATCCAACCAAAAATTGTGGAGAAAACAGAAGCCTTAAAGCAAAGAGAAGTCGGAACTCATTATAGTTGTGGGCAGAAATTTTTCCACACAGGTTTCTATCCAGCGATCGTCCGATGGAGATAAAAACCCTAGAATGTTATGAGAACTCTCACCTAAAATATTACTCAGTTGATGTGAGAACTATCTATATGTGGGGTTCTATGGTGTAGTGGTTAGCACTCTGGACTTTGATCCAGTGACATGGGTTTAAACCCTAAAGAAGTGATTGAGTGCCTCAAATGAACCGTTCCAACACAATCAAAAGGTTTGGAATTAATTTTTGGAAATAGAAATGTTTCTCAGACCTAGTATCTTCATATGTACTATATTGACCAAAAGAAAGAGTCCCGTCCGTGAAATTTTGTTTCGTCCAAAGCTGATAATCAATTGTTTTGAGAAACAAGGAGATCTACCCATCCTAGATATTCTCTTCTGCAACTCCACACCTATCGATCTGCTCTCCCGACACTAGCTTGTTTGCTTGTATTTTATTGGGTCTTTGACTAGATATCGAAAGTATAATTTTATTCACCTGCCCACAAAGGCTACTGCAATGCATCTCACACCATTAAGTATTCTAAAAGCACGGGGGTGGGGAGAGACAATAATTAAACATTGCCAAAATTTCAATAAATATATATATGGTTTGCCCGCACTTCATATTTTCTATTTTTTTCATTACTTTTTTACCTACGGTGGCTAGCAGATTAACAGAAAAGGAAACCATATCTGCAAGAAGCATGTGGAAAACCTGATTAAAAGAAGAAACTATCAATTATACCTAAGCTAAGAATAATAGTAAATTTATATTCAATAAAAACAAATAATTTACGTATTAAAATAAATCAATAAAACTTTATTGTTGCATTTTAAAGAACGACAATTTATAGTTAACTAACTACTCATGAGAATCCAACACACTAACTTTAAAAATATTAATTGGATATATGAGCTCGACATCCCATATATGAGTACTTGCATTTGGGATGTATTAGAATTGGCATTAATGCTCTGACACGTCAAGGACTAAATACCTTTGCCCAAGCCACTGTCAGAGATCTTACTCATAATAAGTATAATGATTCCTTGATTCGAGGAATAGTTGCCCCTTTGTCGAATGGCCCAGTCTATTTCGATTGTTATCCAAATTTATCTTTATATGTCTTTAATGAAACAATCGATAATATTCTCCAGTTGCAGATCCAGACCACTGGATTTTATATGTCAAGAAAAAGATATAATATCGCCATTCAGACTAGAGGATGTTTCCGTCATACCAATACCCTCTATCATGCAGTCCTCCACACACCCAGCAAAGAATCAAATTCAAGTGTTGTTTTTCTGACCGATTCCAAAAATCAAAAGGTAGAACATCAAACTATCAGATGGGAAGACCTCACTTTCCTTGAGCACTGGGTTGTATCAAATCCCAAACCTCCAAGTATGAGAAATATTACTTCTGCAAATATCAGAGAATACCAGTCCTCTGCTATTCTATCTTTTCCTCGCAGATCTACCATAGACAGGAAAAGAATTAACCAAGCTTGCAGAAGTTCCTCTTTATACAAAGATCCTCTTGAAGTTGATACTGCTTGTTCTATTTTTGTCTCAAATTCCTGTAAACATATTTCTTTATTTGAGTTTGCCCAAATTGTCAATTTTTCCTATGTTGAAGTCATTTGCCCTGAGTGTAAATCACCTGTAAATTTGAGCCATCTTGCTGAATTGGTCATTCATGCCAACCATCATCCCAGGATAGGAGAAGCCCCAGCTTCTACATCTGTAAACCCTTGTTCGAATCCAAAGTGTTCAGATATTCCCTTCCCACATGAATCTGATCATGTTATGATGATGCACTTGTTACCCTCTTTGGAAAATGAATATTCGAGGTTAACAGAGATGTTTAGCAAAATGTGACCACCAAACATGCCAAGATATGGTCTAGGCTACTTAGAACAATTGAATGACTTGATTCCAGAATCCAAATTTAGTGTTTTACTAGAAGATTGTAAGAAGTCGTCAGTTACAGAAATGCATAAATTCTTCACTCTGATGGATGTCTGTTAGAAACATAAAGTAGATACCCAGTGGATGAAAGAGATGTTAAATTGGGATATTTACACCCATCCAAAGGCAGAATATTTTGGCCTCACTCATTCCAGTGAAGAAAAACTCAGATTATCTCAAGAATGGAAATAATTCATGAACATATCTCATTCTTGCATATCATTTTATGTCTAGAGAAATATGAAACAATCTGAGAATGTTTTAATGAATAGCACTGCATCCTCTCCATCTGCTCAGCATTCTAGGAATGCATTAGATGGTAGCAAGATTGAAACTGCATCCACATTTCCTCCTTACAAAGGAATCATCCTTGGAGAAGCTCAAAACTCAGCAAAAGTTATTCCTCTAGTTTTGAAGGATGACAATGCTTTAGGCATTGATGGCAGAATCCAAAAGCCAATGGCTTGATTAATTTGGACTAACAAGACTAACACTACCATTAAGGGATTGGAAATGAACTACTTGCTAAAACCTCATCATAAAGGAATAGTTTGATAGCTTACAGGTTTCAGTCAATAGTGTAAATAATTGTTTGAATGATATCAGTTTTCTTCTTCTGTTTTAAAAATTTATGCAAGAGAGTCCTTAAGAAAATTAGATGAAGTAGAGGGGAAGGTTATACAGGAAATATGCTCTACAAAAGGACTCATAACAGACTTCTATGAGAAACTTGTTAATAGGAATATATCCAAAACTGACAAGCATGTTCCTACTTCATTCTTGCATAAGAGAAATGTACAGATTCAGAATCCTGTCAAGCCAATTGACAGATTTCCCCATTTGTTTCCTAAAGAAGTTGACCAGCCTTCACAAGAAGAATCTTCAAAAAATATTTCTATTGCTTCCTTATTTAAGGAACCAGAAAAAGATTCAGAATCATAGATATTCCCCATTTATGAGCCTCTAGAGAGTCGGTTCACCAGATATTCTGCTCCTGATCTTAGTGGAAAGGGAAAACTTCCAGAGACCCATACTTTCTATCCAAACTCTCATCGAGAATGGAATATTGATAATTTAATTACGGAACAGATAAGACAAATTATTGACATGATGTTTATATAATACAAGCTTATGTGCATAAGAGGAAAAAATGAAGTTGAAGATTGTAAAACTCTCATAAAATGTTTTACTGGCACTCTCCTACGATGGTGGGAAACTGAAACATCTCCAGCCTTAATTACAAAAATGGAAAATGAACTTTTGAAAGATGAAGTTGGAGAAATAATCCACAAATGCTGACGCCACACCTCAGATCAATATGATTGGAGCTCTCACCTCCATGATTCAAGAACATTGGTGTGGTTCTGAAATAGAAATAGCAGATAAGAATGAAATGATTCTGATGAATCTTAAGTGCAATAAATTATCTAAGTATGAATATTTCCATAGAGACTGGATGCAACGCATCTATGAGGTAAAAGATTCCAAAAACCTTCTCTGGAAACAATTATATCTAGCAGCCCTTCCATCTATATTTGTAGACTTACTGCGTCTGCAAGATGCTTTCCAGTTTCCTTTTGAATCATTTACCCAGGGAGAAATATATTCTATAGTTACTAAAACACTAGTTGGTTTATGTACAAGTTCTAAAGTTAACAAATCTTTAGAAAAGCTTTCTAGATTTCCTGACAGCAAATCAATTTGCAGCAAATATGGCCTAAACATTGATGATCCTCTTGTCAAGAGAAGGAAAGCAAAAAGGAAGGCAAAGAAAGCTAGTAAACAATTCAGAAATACTCCAACCAGCAAGAAAAGAAGGGCCACCTCTCGACCCAGGAAAGAAAGAAATGGATATTACATGTCCCTAAAACACATTACTATAAGCCATCTGATATCCATCTCCATTCCCACAAACAAGAGAAGTGGAATAAGCTAACATGTTGGTTATGTGGTAAAACAGGCCATACCTCAAACAAATTCCCATATGGTGAAGAATCTAGAAGAAATAGAGGCAAGAAATCTCAGCCTCAAAATAAACAAAAGAAAGTTGTTAAAATAGAGACCCAAATTTTATGTATGAGATGCGGGTCTGGGAATCACAAAATTGATCATTGTCCAAATGTTGTGACTCGCGAACATATTCAACAACAACAGCTTGAAGAATCATCCTATGATTCTTGTAGTTCCTCTTCTTCTTACTCATCAATAGAAGAATTAAATACTCACATGCAACAATGTTTCTGTTCAGATTTAGATGATTTTCATTGCAGTTATTCTACTAATTCTGACTATTCAAGTGACATTTCTTTTGAAGAATAGAATAATCAGAAAGAAAAAGTGTTGATGGCTCAGACTGCTAATGAAGAAGAACTAAAAATCCTGTCACAAATTAGTGCCATCGAAGAAGGAAAAATGAAAGATAAGCTTCTTCAAAAAAATTTGAATCAGATTCATTCCTCCAGCTCCAGCAAAGGATCTGCCAAAAAGCATCTCTTTTTGGATGCTTCATATGAGTGAAACACAAAAGCCTTCCAGCATGATCAACTGCAATCTAAAGTTCGTGCACTCACTTTGGGGGAGGTAAGTAGAGAAATTCATAATCTCAAAGCAAAAATCTCTACTCTTAAACATCAAGTAGCTCAATTAGAAAAAGGAACAATATATCCAAATCTTATCTTTCCTGACACAATATATAATTTTGCAGGTTACAAAAAGCTTTGGTTGGATATGCTAAATGTAGATGGGAAAAATGAAACCTATTACACAAAGTTGAAATTTAGTCCAACTTGGATCATGCAACAAAATCAATAGTGTGATTCGCTGCAGGACTGGTGGAGTGATTTCGGCATCAACAAAATAGCCATTGACCCTGTTTATTATGAATCATATTTTCAGTTGCATTGTGATTGGTGTTTAGAAAATAATATTCCTGAGTGCTTTCATACTCCTTGCTAAACTATTAGTGATCTTCAACTAACAGAGAATCAAATTTTGCGCCAATATATGACCAGACACTATGAATGCTTGGTCATGACTAAGATTAAACACCAAATTGTAATAAACAAACCCATGATAGTTAGAAGGATTTACACTAAAGCATGGGATGAGCCTTTTTATAAGAGATATCGATTCCCCGGTATTAACTCTTTGGATAATCCGGCATAACTGGTTCTCGTGGACTCCATCTAAAAGTATCCACATTGTTCACGATACCTATTCACGAGTAAATTGTGACCGGTTTTCTCGAGGACTTTCCAATAAAAAGTCTCCTCTTTGTAATCCTTTCATTTTTCTCATGGGCTTTCTGTAAAAAAATCATCCACTATGCTTTGTCTGTCTTCCGTTCCCAAATGTATTTTTCCAGATTTGGAATCTCTGTGCGGATGTCGCCTCGACATTACCCGAAAGAAATGATTCCATTTCCAAGTCACAGGTCCTACATGAATGTTTGTCCCCTCTTCTTTGTTATAAAACGAGGTTAAGGCTCATTCAGGGGGAATCTGAGTTTAGATTTAGAGAGTCTGAGACTCTGTGTGAGTCTAGTGAGTCTGAGTTATTTCATGCTTTGCATCTGCGGGCTATAAAGCCTGATCTACTTGCATCACAAAGTAAAACACAGATTCTTGTCATTAGGTTATTCTGAGAAACCTACATATCAATGTGAGAGCACTGGTAAGAACCTAAAGTGGCCAGAACACATAGGATTGTCTATATGTGTGTTTGTGTATCTTTGTTCAAATACTGAGTCTGTGAATCGACCAGGTTTATGCAGGGGCTTCCAGCTGAAGCTTGCAGCAGCAACACAGGCTGCCTGGCCTTGTTGAGTCTCTTCTTTGTGTATACTTATTCACCCATATATGAACCCATACACGAACCTACTCAGGTATTTCATGCTCTGGCGACCTTTCTTTGTGGCTTCCCTCGCCTTTTAACGGTCTTGGCGTCCCTTCTACCTTTTGGCGAACCTCTGACGAACTTCTGGTGTAAAGAAATAACACAAATACTACCTCAAAAAACTTTAAGATATGCTCAAAGTTTTTCATTACTCAAAATATGTGGAAAATCTCACTCTTTATTGATCACAAGATTTCAGATTACAAGAAGTTATAATACAGACTCTGTTGTTCTTTCCTGAGATAGAATGTGATGGCATTTACCAGTGTTTGCTTCTTAATGAATAAGATAGCTTTCTGGAGGCTACTTGGCCAATTCACATACTCAGTATTTGAACAAAGACACACAAACACACATATGACAATCCTATGTGTTCTGGCCACTTTAGGTTCTTACCATTGCTTGCACACTGATACATAGGCTTCTCAGAACAACCTAATGGCAAGAATCTGGGTTTTACTTCGTGATGCAAGCAGATTAGGCTTGATAGCCAGCATATGCAGAGCAGGAAATAACTCAGACTCACTAGACTCACACAAACTCTCTAACTCTCTAACTCTAAACTCTAATGCCCCCTGAATGAGCCTTACCCTCCTTTTATAACAAAGAAGAGGGGACAAACATTCATGTAGGAACCGTGACTTGGAAATGGAATCATTGCTTTCGGGTAACGCCGAGGCGACATCCGCACAGAGATTCCAAGTCCAAACAAAGACATGTGGGGAAACAAGATAGAAAAAGCATAGTGGATGCTTTTTGTACAGAAATCCCACGAGAAAACTGAAAGGATTACAAAGAGGAGACTTTTTACTTGAAAGTCCTCGACAAAACCTGTCACAATTTACCCATGACTAGGTATCATGAATAATGTGGATACTTTTAGATGGATTCCACGAGAACCAGTTATGCCGAATTATCCAAAGGAGTAATACCAGGGAATCGATATCCCTTATACAAAGGCTCATCCCATGCTTTAGTGTAAATCCTTATAACTATCATGGGTTTGTTTAATACAATTTGGTGTTTAATCTTATTGATGACCAACCATTCATAGTGTATGGTCATATACTGACGCAAAATTTGATTCTCTGTTAGTTGAAGATCACTAACAGTTCTGCAAGGAGTATGAAAGCACTCAGGAATATTATTTTCTAAACACCAATCACAATGCAACAGAAAATATGATTCATAATAAACATGGTCAATGGCTATTTTATTGATGCCGAAATCACTCCACCAGTCCTGCAACCAATCACACTGTTGATTTTGTTGCATGATCCAAGTTGGACCATTTTCAGCTTTGTGTAATGGGTTTCATTTTTCCCATCTACATTTAGCAGATCCCACCAGAGCTTTTTGTAACCTGCAAAATTATTTCTATGTGTCCATGCAGGATTTCTGGTTCTGTTTATACAAAAGTATTTGTGATAGACTCTGTATCTATCACTTCCTTCAGACCATATCATGGTGATGTCATGGAAGTCAGTTCTTAATGTTTCTTCTACTTGGTGAGCTGCTGCCATGCCTCTGGAATATACCATGTCATGGATCCATCTGCTACCTTTGGGATACACCTTTGTTTCAGGAACTAGGTGTAGAATGTCTGTATGATTTTGCAGATTGGCATCCAAAGCTTTAGTGTTTCTGAGCTTCCAAGTTGGCTTCCACTGGTCACAATATTCTCGCCAAATCTTTTCTTCAGGAATGGATCTAAGTATTTCCTTCTGTTGATTAGAGTCCCATTCAGTTACAATCACCATTATATGTTCTGGTTTTTGAATATGCTCTCTGCTGAGAAAGTCTGGCAGACAATTTTTAGATCCTTTAATGTGTTCTGCATCAAAGTAAAAATTGGAAAATAAGGCCTGCCATCTGGTGAACTTTGCTTCACCAGGCTTCTTGATGTCTTTTGTTAAAACTTTCTTTAAGGCAGAAGCATCGGATCTTAGTAAAAAATTTCTATTGACCAAATGAATATCAAATTTATCAATAGAATTCCATGCAACTTTTACCTCCTTTTCAATGATAGAATAATTTCTTTCTGTCAAGCTCCATGTTCTGGAGGCAAAATGAATTATTTGTTCCTCACCATCCTTCTTTTGTTTGAGTACTCCTCCGCATCCTAAATTGCTAGCATCTGATTCAACAATTTTAGAAGAACTGTCATCAGCAACATACAAAATTGGAAGGGATTTTACTTTGGCCTTTATATTTTTTACAACATTTTTATGAGAACTAGTCAAAGGTGAAGGATTTTTCCTGAATCTCTAATTCAAAAGGTTTTTGTCTTTTGCACAATCCTGATAAAAATTGCTGACATAATTTAGACATCCTAGAAATCTCTGAAGCTGGGTCTATCCGTAATGACATCAGGAAATTTTTCAGTAAATTCAAGGGCATGCTTTTGGAGAGATATCTGGCCATTCTAGATTGTGTAACTGAGGAACTTGATAGAAGTTTGAAATAGTTCAATCTTCTTCTTACTCAACACAAGACCATTTATTTTTACCAATTAGAGGAAATTCTGTACATGCTTGAAATGGTCATGAATATTCTTAGAGAATATAAGGATATCATCTATGTACACCATTAGCCAATCAAAATAAGGCTTAAAAATTGAGTCCATTACTTTCTAAAACATTGAAGGATCATGTTTCAGACCAAATGGCATAACATTCCATTCGTAGTGACCTGCGGGAATACTGAAATCAGTTTTGAATTTATCATTTTCTGCAATGACTAGAATCCTGATTTAAGATCAAACTTTGAAAATATTTTTGCTCCTGCGATTCTAGTTAACAGATCACCCTTGTGGGGTATTAGATAGGTATTGTCAGCTAAGACTGAATTTAAGGGGTTGTAATTCAATCTTGGGATACCCCTAATCTGTTCAGATCTTTTATTCACATAGAATCCATAATAGTTCCATGGACTGTCATATTCTCTTATTAGCTTTCTATCCAATAATTTCTTGATATTTTTTTTCACAGAGATCTCTATATTCCTTTTTCATAGGAATGGCTCTACTCTTGCAAGGCCTTCCTTCATATCTTGATTTGTAAGGCAGATCAACGCTATACTGATTTTTGTGCCAGAAATCATTGGGCTCTTCAAAACAGCATTCTTGTTCAACCTTTCTCTTTAGTTCAGAGATTTTTTAATGACTATAGGGGTTTTTAACTGTTCCCTATTTGGATAGTAGACTTTAAATCTTTCAATTCAGTCAGTTTGGTTTCAACTTTGTCTAGTTCCTTCATAGCCTGACCCATTGTAGATACTCTAGGATTTGAAATATATGGCATTTCAATCCTTCTTTGATTCCCATCAGAAGTAGGAACAAAAGTAAAGTATCCAGCTCTGTTACCTTTTAGCCTGACTGAACTATGTGGTTCTACAGCTGCAAGAAAGACATTTCCTAATATACAATCAATAGGAATGTTTGCGACTACAAACTTTAGCTTTATACAATGTTGATCAAAACATATGGCAGCTTTGGGAACTTCATATTTAAGGGTTTTATCTCCCAGTCCAACTAATTTTCTAGTAGCTACAACCCAATATTTGGCTGGGATTACCATTGTATTGAAAATATTTATATCTGCACCTTAATCGATTAAGGCTATTAGGGAAAACATTCCCCCTTTAATGCAGACATTAATGAGGACATGATGTTTTTGATATTCAATTGCTAGTATCCTCATTTCTCTGAAACCTATTGTAGGATCTCTTTTTCCCTCAATTATTTCAACTTGAGATTCAGTAGATTTTGGTGCAGAATGCAGAGTATATGCATTCGTGCATGCAGAAATATTTTGTGCCAAAGGTTGTTTTCCTTTTTCTAATTGAGCTACTTGATGTTTAAGAGTAGAGATTTCTGCTTTGAGATTATGAATTTCTCTACTTATATGATTCATGGTTGTCACTATTATAAGTGACAATGACACACAAATTATATGTTTTTTCATAGCATTTGGATTTTCACTTTTTTAAAGTATGGATGATTATATGTTCCATAACTGAAAGCGAATGTATCTATTTTGTTTTAATGTCTGTTAATTTTCCTACATGAAATAACTTGTGTTTGATCTTTGATTTTAAAACCATGTTTGTGAAAACTTTTATAACTTTTATTAATTTAATACATTTTTTTCTAAATGTTATGTTCATTTGATAATGGTGTCACTAATGTGGTTTCATCTCTCAACTAAAATATATTTTATTTATTATTTATTCATTTAACACATGGATTGGAATTTTTGGATTGCTTAATGTGGAACATGTTGTTAAGAAAAAAATTTATATTTTTACTCGTTTGTTTTTATTCTACAATGATATAGCATAACAAGAAAAACTATCTTTTAGGACCATAAATTAGCATCACTTACGTTATGTGGTATTAATGTGGTGTAAATGTTTATGTATCATATTAAAAATGAAGTATATAATCACCATATTTGATGGACAAGATAGCACCATTCTTACTATGTGGTGTTAAAGTGAAGTAATTTTTTATTGATCTTATTGGAAGTGGAGTGTATCACCATATATTTAAAGAAGTGGTGTATGCTATATTGTCAAGTTCTATAAAGTAGGATATTAACTTTGTGTTTGCCATGTTGGCATGTACAAGTGAATTTATTTATGTGAGTTGCCACCATAATCATAAAAAATTACAAATATTTATATTATGAATATATAAATTAAAACTAAACTCACAAATATTTATTTTATAATATTTGTTTGTTTGTCATGTTTACATGTAAAACTAAAATTCATTTATGTAAGTTTGCAGCATAAATACAACAAATTCAAAGTAATTGTTTTCTAAATATTTTATTTCAGTTATTTACTTTTTATATTATTCTCATGAGAAAATAAATACACAAAGCCATAATACATAATTATTTATTTTATGAATAAGCTAATTAAGATAAATATTTTTATATTAGGGTGAATTCGATGGAGTTGGGTTACTCTTTTTTGGAAGAACTTATGTTCCAAAGGTTGAAAATGTATTTTTGTGAGGGTTTTTTTTAAGCCCTCCATCAAGCTTTTAAAAGGTCCATCTAGGACTAAATAAAACCCTCAATTAAACTACATAACTCCATCATGCTATGGAGCTTGATGGAGACACATAGCTTGATAGAGCTATAATATGTACATGTACCATTAACTTTTGCTTCAACTTAATGATAGTGTTTTATGGGCTCATGGCATTGAGAATCCAGTAGTATTGCACATGGTATAGTATGGTTTTCATTTTTAGATTATACTTAGTATATTTTTTATTATTTCATTACATATATGTATGTATGTAATTTTAGAATTTGTTATTGTTATTAATTTTATACATTTTATAGTGCTTTTTTTGTAAGCTTGGTAGGACTCCTTTTTCATTCATTTTATAAACAACAAACAACTAGATTTACCAGTTTGGTGGTCTCAACCCAACTTGAGCGGGGAACCGAGTCTGTTGGCCACCTGATGGCGTGGTATTCCAACCAAAAAAATAAGGTTTTGAGTCTGTCATACCAAACAAACAAAGCCTACATACTCACACATATACATTTTTTCACAGATTGACTAACATATTTACTAGATCCTTAAAATTTAAATGCTAGCCAGATATAAATACTAAGCAAAAAGGCAGATTAAAATAGATATGAACTACTCAGCCTCGTCTAGAACCGAGGCCGACTCCACTGGTGCCGGATCTTGAACCGAGGTACCAGCCTGCTCAAAAGGCTTGGAAATACACAAGAGGTGGTAGTCAATACGCTCAAGGCGCCCATCCTATTTCCTCAGCTGGAACTTGATCTTATCGAGCTCACTCTTGTAATCTAGGAAGTCTTGGGCTAATGTCACCAGGCTCATAGAGATTCGATCCAAGGCTTTGCCAGGGATGCTCTTCATAGACCAATAAAGATACAATGTCTGCTTGAATTATGTTAGTATGCCCCTTGTTTGTCCCAGATCTGGTATTAAACCTCTCTGTTCCTTATTATCCATATTTATCTCTGCTTGTCTATTTATGTCAGCTTCCCATTTTTCAATGAGCTTTTGAATTTCCTTTGATGTGTTCTTGTGGTATGCTTTCACTGCCTCTTGGATCACATCGATTGTAGGCCTCCTTCCTCTCAGCTTGGTAGGGGGTGAGCTAGGTTGGGCTTCTACTGTCTTCCCTTTATCTTTCCGACCACGGCCTCAAGCTACAGGGCTCTTGGAATGGTTGCGAGCTGCAGGACTCTTGGAGCGTGTCATCCCACAATCTTTGACTAGGTTTCTGGGTAGGTGACCTGTCTACACAATCAAACAGAGGCATAATTCCATATAATGAAACCGATAAAAGGTCCATGCATCTCGGTTATCATAAGAAAGGTGACCCAAGGACCTCTTTCTAGGACTTCTCCCCTGCTCGTCTCTCTGCGAACCCATCGCCCTCACACCCTGCTTAATTTTTGCCACCCCCTGTCTTTGCCGGTCGCACGCACCCTAGAAATTATCCCCATAACGCAAAGAGCTCCCACCTTCCTTCAATCTCTTGACCTCCCTTCTTGTGTCCTCTCTCTCGTCATACCTCCCACCCTCGAAATTGATAGAGGAGGCGTCTCTGCCCATTTCTCGGGCCTGGGTAGAATTCCCTCTCCCATTCCCCATTCGTACCAAGTCCAAGTAGCTCAAGGTGGTATAAACCAGTAAAGCCTCTGAACTAAACAAAACCCAAGACTGCTCCTTAACTCTATACCCTAGTAGGATTTCCCGACCCCTCACCATTCCTTCTTGTTGGCAACCCTTACCCGATAGACTCACACTCGGGTGCATGTTGAGGCCATGCCCAATTCCTACTCTGACACAAAGGCAAAGACCCAAAAGAACCCCAACCTTCCCCCAACCAAAGTCGGAATGGTTCCACTCTCCCCTACCTAGCAGAAGACTATACCAGTCCAGCTTAATCCCCTTAGGCTCCCATAGAGACTGGCCCAAATCATAAAACATAAACATGGCACGAACAAGGGAGAGGAAACCAAGAACATACCTAAGTTTCATCATGGTGGAAGTGCAATGGAGGTTTGTTATCCCGATGTTGCGCTTGCACCAAATTTTTCTGTCATAACAAAACCCCCACATCTTCCTCCACCCTATTTTAAGCTCCATGCGCGGGCCTCTTTCCCGCTACCTCACCTCGTGCTGCATGCGACAGTATAGCATGTCGCTCTTTCCACTCATGTGGAAAGTGGTGGGCTTCAACCCCAGGGCCACTACCATTAATAGTGATGGCAGGGCTGATCTTCTTCGTTACACCCTTATCGGGGAGCTGAGTCCAAGAACTGTGGGTGAGCTTTGCCCTTCGACCTGTCCTACTCTTTTATGCTCTGTAGCTTGATCCATGGTTCTTCCCCGAGATTAGGAGGTTTTCTTAATTCAATAGGTTCATTCAGGTGAGCGCAACCACAATTTTCCAAGAGGTCAGCTGCTCCGTTTCCTTCCCTCCTTACATGGGTGATAATGATATAACCAAATTTCTTGATTGTATCCTCCAATCCCTGCACATGCGAATAAGTACACCATATTTGGCTTAGTTTGTCCCAATTCGTTCCTTGAGTAAGTTTTTTGAGAGTGTTCATAACCAACTTAGAGTCTCCTTCAATTACCATCTTTCTATATCCTAGCCTGATGGCCAAGAGGAGACCTTGGTGCACTCCTATCAATTATGCTTCATTTTTGCTGGCAAAGACACATGAGTCATCATATATGAATCTTGTTGTGCCTTGATGATCTCGAAAAATCCCTCCAACCCCTGCTTGCCCCGAAATGCCTTTCAAGGGCGCTCCATCAAAGTTGAGTTTGATGAATCATTCTAGAGGAGGTTTAAAGATCCTGATGGTGTCCCCTATGTCAGGGATAACTTTCCAAGAAGCTGGGGAGACCATGCTAGGCGCTAGGAGAAGGCCCTGCAGAATTCTTGCTTCCCGAGGAGCCATTTGCCAATCATCTGGCATCCATTTCTCCGAGATGATGCACTAGTAGAAAATGATGAAATTAGTGACCAGGTGACTAAAAATGTTAGTCACCACAATTATTTCAAGTGAATTACTACTAAATTTGATCAATTTTAAGTGATCGAACTAAAAATGACTAATTTAGTCTAGGGTTAAAATATATGACTAGATGATATTATTGTACGAGCTAGCGCGTGCTCTGATAGGCCGAGCGCGATCTGACCTACGTGCAACCTCCCAGCCGCCATGGCATCAGGAGGGGGACATGAGGCTCCCCTTCCTCCTCCTCCAGAAGTCCTTGCATTCAAGAAACTGATAGCAGCCAGTAGAAAGTGCCCTCTGACTGAATCTCAACAAAATTTTGTGAAGAAGCTGGATAGTATCCCTTTGGTGGCCCTTCCAATCAAAGAAACTAGTTGATCTTCATTGATCCTGGCTGAAAGAGGGCTCATTGGACATTTTACTAGCCTCTGGCCCTCTCCCAAAGCTGTGGAAGACTAGGTGTAGAGGAATTGGATTCCTTTAGTCTCGGAAGGCATCAAAAGCCACTTCATAGGCAAAGGATACTTTGTTTTTATTTTTGAGAATGTGGAAGAAAAAAGCCTCATCTCTAGAAATGAGCCATATTTTATGGGTCCTAAGGGACTATACTTAAGTAAATGGACCACTGACTTCGATCACGCTCAATATGTGCCTTCAATTGTTCCAGTGTGGGTACGCCTCCCACATCTCCCACTGCATTGCTGGAACCAGAAGTCTCTCCAAATCATTGGCAATACCCTCATAAAGTATATTGATCAAGCAGTGAGAAAATATCAATACTCATGCGTATGTATATGTGTCGAGGTGAATTTGGAAGTTGGGCTACCTAAAGCTATCAAACTAACAGTTGTTGAGTGGACCCATATCCAGGAGTTGGATTATGAGAAGCTTCCATTTAAATTTAGGCATTGTCATAGCTATGGTCATTTTGCAAGGCACTGCAAAAATAAGGCGGAAGAAGAAAGTGAGAATTCGAAGGAGAATAATGGACCCTAGTTCAGAAAGTAGCCCCGAAAAAAGCTAAAGGAAAAGGAGTCACAAAAGGGACCAAAGCATCAGTAGTAGGGAATACTCTTGGGGCAAAGAGCTATGTTCCCCCATCAGTTGAAGCCGAAAAACCTATTTAAGAGCTCAACACTCTTGTAGACCCCTCAATAACAACTTTGGAAACCATCGAATAGCAAAATACTTCCCTCTCCTTGGGAAAAGTTAATGAAGAAACATCCACCTCTGTAGTAATCTCAGGTACCTCCTCTACACCCTCATATGTTGAAATTATAAAAAAGAAGCCATTGGAAAACTCTTGCTCCTCTAAGGATGAAACCTTTGAGAGGCCTTCGAAAAGAGTGGGAAGAAAATCACATAAAGAAGCCAAGGAAGAAGAAGAAGAATGGAAGAAAACTTAAGGAATTCAATCCAAAAATCAAAATTTCCATCGGGAGAAATACCAGAAAAAGGCCTCCCAAGGGAAGAGCTACCAACCCCTCCAATAGTAAATAATGAAATTAGTCTCTTGGAATTGCAGAGGCCTGGGGAACCCTATGAAAGCTGAAGCTATCAAAGATCTACTGAAGATGGAACCTCCTGAAATCCTCATGCTCCAAGAGACTAAAATGGAAGGGGACACCCTTCCTGACATCAACAAATCGAAATGGAAGAAAAATGCAAGGAAGGTCGTAAGTGCAAGGGGATCGTCATGTGGAATTGCCACTCTGTGGTTGGAGGAACAATTTCATTTGGAGAACTCCTTCGAGACCCAACACTGGATTTTCACTGAGCTAAGGCACTCCACAAGTAAGTTAACATTTTGTCTTTTTAATCTTTATGTTCCTGTGTTGTACGTGGAAAAATGAGATTGTTGCCAATATCTTTCTGAATTTTTAGACCTTCACTCTCCAAGAACATCATATTAGCCGGAGACCTAAATATTGTCCTGGAATTGAAAGAAAAGAGAGGAGGTAGTAGCAGTAGGGACCAAATGATCCCCAAGGTGGAAGAGCTTGTACTCCAATGGGACCTCCCGGACTTTAAACCAACAAGAGGACTATTCACTTGGTCCAACAACATAGTAGGGGAAGACCAGATCTCTTCTCACCTTGATCAGTTTCTTGTACAGAGTTTGTTGCTACTGGAACAAAGGTTAATTTCCTCCAATATCCTTCCCAAGCTAACCTCTAATCATAAGCCTATCCTACTCCTCTTGGAAGAGGAAGAAAACTTGGGCCCAATCCCGTTCTGGTTCAGCCCTCTCTGGAGTGAGAGAGATGGGTTTCTCGACATTGTTCGCTTGGCTTGCTCTAAATCTATCAGAGGATCCCTAAGCTATGTGTGGGAGCAAAAACTCAAGGCTAACAAACATGCACTGAAAGAGTGGATCAGAAAGCCCACAAATACCCCAACCAGTCAGAGAAAATAAATAGTCCAGCTGTTGGAATATCTACAAATGGAAATGGAAAAAAAAAGACAACACCTATATGGATCTTTCAAAGGAAAAAATTTCACAAAGTAACTCCTATCGCTCTTTCTGTATTGAAACAGAATATTGGAGGATTAAGTTCCACATCATTTGGCTAAAATTTGGAGACTAAAATACTTCATTCTTCCATCAAGAGTACAGATCTCGCCTCTCTCGCAATCACATCTCAAAAATCACCACTCCTAAAGGGTTGGTCTGCAAAGGTTTCGACAATATCAAAGCAGCTGAAGAGTCTCACTTCCAAAATATGTATAGAAAAGAGAGTGATAGCAATGAAGAGGACACAAAGGACTTCCTCTCTCACATCCCCTCCCTTGTCAGTAGAGAAGACAATACTAACCTTGTGAAGCCTTTCTCTGATGAAGAAATCTGCAAAGTCATATGGTCAATGGAACCAGACAAGGCCCCTGGGCTTGATGGTTTCTCAATCCATTTCTACAGAATTTGTTGGGACATTATCAAATTAGATCTGCTAAGAATGATAAAAGGTTTCCAAAATAAAGATAAGGAGGGGGGTGGCACCAATTCCACCTTCTTATCCTTGATACCTAAATAGGTGAACCCCAGATCCTTTGAAATATTCAGGCCCATCTCCCTTTGCAATTCTTCATACAAAATCCTCGCCAAGTTGCTACCCAAAAGAATCAAGCCATTGCTTCGGAATCTCATCTCCCCCTCTCAAGGTCGATTTTTCAAAAGCAGACACATCCTAGATAATGTCATACAAGTATAAGAAGCAATGCATTCCATCCATTAATGGAAGGAGCAAGGGATGTTGATAAAGCTTGATATGGAAAATGCCTTTGACAGGGTTAACCTCTCATTCCTCTATAAATTCCTTCTTGCATTTGGGTTCTCCTCTGATTTTTTCAACCTGATCATAGCCTACACATATAAGCCTTGGATTGCCCTGCTTGTCAATGGTAGACCTGCCAATTCTTTCAAGATTCAAGGGGATTAAGGCAAGGCTACCCTGTAGAAATTATACAATGTGCATGTATATCTTGGATTCACCTGATCTAACAATATACTAAATTTAAATATTGAATCATTTCTACAAATATTTTGTGAAATTAAAAGCACAATTGCTAATCACATGAACATGAACATGAAGAAAGAACAATCACACACAACACATATAATTTCATGGGGAAAGTTTACAGCTAAAAACCCCACTATCTTATATTGTATATTCAACATGGATCATGAAACAATTACATACAAAACTCTTCTCGCAAGAGCCCTCTAGTACTCCGCTAATTGTCTCACACTGTCATATGCAAAACTGACCAACACATAGCCAATTCTCAGCCTCCAAAAAGTCTTCCTTGCTTGCAGAATCCCTGATGGTATAGATCCCTAAAAGATTGGAATTCTTGCCTACCTTGGCTGCACAAGTATCGTGGGCACTCCAATGGGTGTTTGGTTGGATGTGTTAAACCTAATAATCCTACAACTGATAGTCAACTTCCCTTTCACCTAGAAATCAACTGGGTCTCCACTGGATCTGACATGCATGCAGCTAATAATAGTAAATCCTCAGTTGCATGTGAGATCATTGATTGTGAATTAATTAATATTTAATTCACTTGATCTCTCACTAGTGTATATTCAGTTACAACTAGCACAACTAAGTTTAACTCACTTAACTGAGTTAAAATATTTATAACTTGCATTAACTAATGCACCACTACACTTCGAACTCTGTTACAACTAGAACTACTCTGCATGCCTCGCCAAGTACCTCTAATTCGAAATCCACTAGCTAAATCAATTTATCACTTTCAGTTAACTGATTCAGGTCCACATTGAGAATTTATCCTAAACAAGAGCCTTCGAAGGCTGAAGTACATACTTTTAGACTTCTCCTCATACCAATTTTTTCACATACTCAGATGTTCAAACAAGGAAGCATACAACAACGTAAACAAAGGCTGCCTCCTCCCGCAAGGACCCTTCAGCAAAAATGATGAATCCCCTTCTCAAATAATAATTCCTTGAATTTGTAATGAAGTCCCGCATGTCATGGAAGCTGGCTTGAAGCTATGTATTTATGGTTGTTTCTGTCTCGATCCAAATTTCAACTAGACATGAAAAAAGAGCATAATGTTGTCAACAAATTGTTGGTGGGTGAGAGGGAGGTCATTTCCCCAGAGCCTAAGACCACAAATCTTGAGATTACGAGCTTCCTTCTTTAGGAGTCTGCCAAGGCCTTCATCATCCAGAAAAAATAAGAATGGGGACATGGGATCTCCTTGTCTTAGCCCCCAGGTATGGTTAAAATATTTGGTGGGGTAACCATTTAGGAGAATGGAATAGATAGGAGAGGAAACCATAGCCTGGATCCATCAGATCCATCTCTGATCAAACACATAAGCTTGAAGGACTTTGGTGAGGAAGGTCCAGCTTATGCGGTCATAGGCTTTAGACAAATCTAGTTTGATCATCATCCCCAAGATTTTCATACGCTTCAAGGAGTGAATTTCTTCCTGGGAGGTAATAAAACCATCTAGGATTTAACGGCCCTCTACAAAACTAGTTTGTTCAGATGATATGAGGGAAGGCAACAAAGTTTTAAGGTGCTTAACCATAATAGTTACAATGATTTTGTATATGACATTAGATAAAGCAATTGGGCAGAATCCCTGGGGATCCTCCGATTTATCAGATTTAGGAATCGAAGTTATAAAAGTTGCATTGAGACTCGAACATGCCTTTTGGTGCCATCTTGACTCCTCCACCACTTCTAGGTTGTCTTTTTATATGAATTTCCATGCAGCTTAGAATAATTCCAAGGTGAAACCGTCAGGGCCTGGGGCTTTGTTTTTTTCCATACCTTTTACCACCTCCTCCATTGTGACCACTTGGATAAGGCCAAGATTCTGATATTTGGTAATGAGGCGTGGAATTTTTTGGGTGATTCTATGGATTGCCTCAGATCGATCCTGCTCTAGTTCAGAGAGAAAGGTATGAAAGTGATGTACAACTAGTTCTTCCATGTCCTCATGACAGACTATTCTATCTTCAGCCTCATTTTTTAGTGAGAAGATCATGTTATGTTGTCTGTGTTGGACCATTGCTTTATGGAAGAAGCGTGTGTTATTATCTCCTTCCCTCAACCATTTGACTCCCAATTTCTGCTTCCAGAGTATATCCTCCTACTTTCTTGTGTTCTTCTAGTTGCATTATGAGCTGCCCCTCTTCTTCTACTAGAAGTTTTGATCTGCCCTCTATGGTAATCTAAAAGTTGGACAGACTTTATTTTCTTCTTTAACTCCTCCTGTTCTTTGAACATGTTTCTAAAGTCCTCTTTGTTCCACTTCTTGATCCTTTACTTGATATCTCTTAGCTTGAGTTGGAATGTATGCATAATATTTCTTCCCACCACTTCGTTGTTCTTCCACCATTCTTCGAGTTTCCCCAGCAGCTTAGGGTCCTAAAGCCAAAATGCTACAAATCTCAAGGGACTTTTTCTTGGTCCTATTTTTAGGTCCATTTCCAGTCTTACCGACCTGTGTTCCGAGCCCATTCCGGGGAGAATGGAGGTTTCCATGTATATGTGTCCAGAGATGACCTGTTCCGAGAACAATAACAGATCCAAACTAGACGCAATATGATTTGACCTCCTCTCCAATTGTTCCAGGTGAAGTTTTTGTTGTTGGTTTGTAGGTCCACCGGTTTGAGCTTTGATATTGTATCCCTAAGAATATCCATATCTGGGTCCTATCGGCGAATTCATCCTTTATTCTCTTCGAGGGATGTTATCATGTTAAAGTCCCCTCCTACTACCCATAATTCTTCCTGAAATTCTCTTCTCATACTAGCTAGGTTGTGGAGGAAGGCCTCTTTCTCCCCTGGGGTATGAGGCCCATAAACCCCATTAAGGAGAACCCAATCACTGGAGATTATGTGTCTAAAGCGCGCTGTAAGCATTCAGGGACTACTTTCTCAATCCTCTAAGATTACTTCCGTCAGGTTCTACAAAATGGTTAATCCTCCCACACTTCCTCTAGAGTCGAGTAAAATCCAATATTTGAGCAATGGTTAGATAACCTTTCCTCTTCACCTACGTCCTTGAGATTACTATCTTATATGAGAGGAGGACCAATGCTAACCTAGAATATTTCTCTAATATTATAATATTTTAGGTCATTAACATGGCGGAAGTGTATATACCAGCCCTTCCAAGTCAAGGTCATTAGTTTTCTGTTCCACTTGTTTTTCCTCCTTGAGAGTATTATCCTAGAGGAAGGGTCGACCAACCCTCCCTTGGAATGTTTCTGAAGGATTATAATATTTTATATCATTATCATGGTTGAAGGTTTGGTTGACCCTTATAAGTGATCCATATCCTTAGTCATACTATCATAGAGGAATGTTTATTTGATTCTTCCTCTAGATTATGAAAGAGGATAATACCACATTTTTCGAAAGGGTTAGCCAAAAATTCCTCTTTCTCGTATTTTTAAATAAAATAATATCTTGGTGGAAGGGTCAAATGACCCTTCATGTTTCAATAGACTAGTCCTTTATGTGAATAATATTACCCTGGAGGAAGTGCTAATCAGCCCTTCCTATACATGAATCATTTCCAAAATATCATATTTGATGAAGGCTTGATCAATGCTTCCAATTGATTTTCCTCCTTTAGGGTATTGTTATAGATGACAGGTTACCTAACCCTTACTTGGAATACTTCTATATGGTTATATTATTTGAGGTTACTATTGTGGGGGAAGGATCAACCAAATTTTTAAAGTGATCCACCTCCTTATTCATATTATCATGAAGGAAGCGTTGACCGATGCTTCTTCTATATGACATGTGAGGTGAATAAAATATTTTAGGAAGGGTCAGTTAACCATTCCTCTTTCTCATATTCATTAATAAAATACTATCCTAGTGGAAGTGTGAGTCATCTCTTCCAAGTGATACACACCCTTTATCACACTACCTTGGGGGAATGGTCAATCATTTTTCATCTACATGAATAACATCCAAAATACCATATTTTAGCAAAGGTGTTGGCAGGAAAATATATCCACGACCCAGCAGTGGGGATCTCCCCGGTAGAAAGTCCCAATTAGACTTTGAACCGTTTGGAGTAGGGATCCCGTCCGGGGTGTGGGTCCGGCTACCGCTTAAATGACTTTCTCTTCGGTCTCGAGCAACCTGATTGAAACTGCAAACATACACTTATTCACATGATACAGAATACATGACTGATGTATCAAACCAATATATGACACTATGCGTAGCAAGATAATAAACAAAATGCATACACCCAGGAAGTGTCGTTAGCAACACGTCTATGGGGTATGCATGCAAGATAATCTGACCACCAAAGAAACAATTCTTTATGGCAAGAATATCTCTTAACTTTTCCGAAAGATATAACGAAATGCTAATAAAATAGTTCATTAACATTCATTATAAGAGTAAATAGTAAACTTGAGCATCATCAACACAATCACAGATAGCTATGGGGCATGAATGATACTATTAGTAACACAGATTCGTTAATAAAAAGATATTCTGAAACTGTACGCAGAATACACACAGTGTTGTCACAGCTAAACACATCATCCAATCAAAGGGGTTTTAACACGCATTTGTATTACATATGTCAAGAGTATGGTTCTTCAATTACAATGCAATATTGCTCTTCAGTCCACCAAAGAGAAGCCCCTAACTATGTGCCCGCAAATATGTTTCTCTATTCAAAACCACGCCACGCTAAAACTCCAGCGCTACAACTACGACAGTTCGGCTTCCACTACCGACCTTTGCCGAACATCGACTGCGACACAGCCAGCAGAGTCACGACACAAACAGTGTCTGGGGGTAAAAGCCTCCTGCATTTGGGGACGGTCGCGACTTGCGCCTGAAAATCTTAGCTATGGAGGTGGTTGTGTGATTGAGGTTTCTGGAACGTCAACTTTCTTGCCCTTGAGGAAATCTCGCCAAGTCTGGTAATCCGCTGTTATAGGGGCGACAAGAGGGGTTTCCTCTTTTATTCGATGCATACATTCTAGGGCATTCGGTATCAGAGTCTCCTTCTTCTGAGAGATCGGGATTGAGAGGGAGGCAAGCTTGGTATAGATTTGTACTGGAGTGACAAGCAACCGATTTAGGTTCTCTTGTGATGCCTCAGTGCAGTGCGACGGCCCGGCTGTCTCCTGAGTTGCGAAAAATCGTTTCTGTCTACCTTGGTCTTTAGTTTCATCTAGTGCCCTAATGACGGAATGGGATGAAGGCGTTTCATGGAGGGTTGCGTTTGATCGGAGGTGATTATATGGGAACAAACCACTTTGTCCAAATCTTTGGTGTTGTCTTTGGATTGCATATTCATCAGAATTTGTACTTTGGGCATCTTGTGTATGACTCCAATCCTTCCTAGGCACATCATTCGGGAGCTTGCGTCTTTGCGACACATCCCGGTTTATCATTTTTGTCCAAGCTCTGGGCTTCCACGAGTGCTCATGCTTCTATTTGGTTTCCTCTCGTGCCTGCGCCAGCAGGCCTTTGACTTGTTTTAGGAGTGAGAAGCGAGTTCACCTTATATGCCCCATATGGTCTTTTCCAACACATCACACTCTTTCCTGACCGCAAGTGGGACCTCATTCACTTGGGAGGGCTTACTTTGGAGCTGTAGCATCTCACTCTCTAGTCTTGATTTCTCCTGCTCCGCTGCTTTTAGCCTGTTCTGTAGGGAAATAATTTCCCTGCTCATTCTAGTGACATTTTCCTCCGTGGCCGCGGCAAAAGCGGTGCCTGCTGACGCTATCATTACAGGGTTAGTCCTTGTATCTGGGACTATGTCCTTTCCAGTGGCGACCGTAGATATGGCGGAATGGCTTTGCGCCAAGGATTTCCTTTTCTCTTGCCGTATTTTGAAAGAGAATTGGTCAAATGTCAATCTGGTCAGGTCGAAGACTTCTTCTTCTTGCTCCTCGGGAAAATCATCAACATTGAGGGTACTTTTCGCGCCACCTGAAGGGATATCCAGGGGAGATATGTCAATGTCATCTATTAGCTCATCCTCCTCATCCTGTGTTTGATCCTTTTCTTTCTCCTTTTGCCGGCGCTCGGTTTCCGCCTTGTCGTGTTCCTCCTTCTTCCTTCACTCTGTCTCTGCCTCTGCTTCCTTTTCAGCTTTTCTCTTTCGCTCTGCCGCGGAGGCTTGTTCTGCCTTCTTTTGACGATCGACTTTGTCGAGTTCTTCCTTAAGTGCTTGTTCTGCAGCCGCCTGTGCTTCCTTTTCCTGTCTTTCCTTTTCCTCTTCCTTTTTCTTTTTCCGCTCTGTCCTGGCATCTTTCTTACGTTTCTCTTCATCCTCCTTCATTTTCTTCTCCTCTTCCTTCTTGGCTTGGGCTTCTGCTTCCCGTTGCTGATCCGAGGTGTCAGGCGCCGTACTGGTCTGTGTTCTCTTATCTTTGGAGGAAGAAGAGCCTCCAAGCTTATGGCTTCTATCTTCTAAATTCTGGTGATCCTCTTCTTCTCGGTCAGAGTCGATCCCTGGAGCTAGATGCCTGTCTGCGTTGTACCAGTTTCTTTTTTCGTCCTCTGCCGGGCGCTCGACATGCTGATAACTCCATCTAAAATTGGCCCTTTTACAATGCTCAGGAACTATCCTGACTGGGTCATAAGTTCGGCAATCTAGATTTCTGAAGTGGTAACTTTTTATCTCTTCCCCTTCACGCCCTACTTCTCTGAAGTCCTTGACTGTATAAGCACCAATGGTGAGAGGTAGAGCGGGCCAAGGTTTCTTCTTCCCTTTGGAAAGGACGTTAGAGAAGCCCGAGGTCATCTAGAAACATACCTCCTGCATGAGCACCTTATCGGTAATAAACTTAGGCAGAGCATGTGGTGCTTTAAATGAGCCAAATACTCGGATGATTGTGAATTCAGTGAATGGAAACCAGTGTGCCACCTGACCTAGTGTCTCCATTGCTCGCCAAGACATGCAGGGGGTGTCTTGACCAAATAGTTTCCCGTAAAGGGCGGGAATGAATATATGAGATATTTTCTCGATGTCTGACTTGTACCTGGATTCCCAGAATACCTTGGTCTGCAAATGGATTGCCTGGGTCTGTTCGGAGTCCCAGTTATGTGGCCATCCCTCAACATGCAGCTGGGCACAGACAACATCTAATAAATACGAAGCCATATAAAATTCTGACGGCTCTCCCTCATCTGGGGCTAAAGCTGAAGCCAAATTTGTGTGCATGGAGCCCATTAATATACCAGCCCAATTGAACCGAGTGCCATGTACTGTTATGTGTTCCATAATGGTTGCCCATGTTTCGTTGAAATTGGTAGCGTCCGAACGTCCGTACACTCTGCACAACATGGCGGCCACTAACTTATACACCTTCCTCAGACTGGCCACCGGGTACTCCTGGTCTTTCTTGATTTTAAATTTATCTGGTTCCGCCCACCATTTTCTGATTGTATCAACCATCGACACTTCATTTGCAGAAAACCATCTCGGGGTAAGGTTTACCTCTGGTTGGGGTAGCGAGTAGTAGACCTGTGCTTTTGAGCTCTCCAACGTTGCAAAAGCTTTACCTCCACTATCTCGGATTGCGAAATTCTTAGGATCCGTCTTCTGTATGATCCAGTCTAACATTTCTGGGCACGGAAAGATGGCGGGATGTGACCTGCTAGGTGCAATTTGGATTTCTTGACCTTCAGGTATACTTCCCAGTCCGGGAGATCTTCTGGAAACTCATCTTCTGTTATGGCGAACTCGCGGTATACTTCATACCACCTAAGGCTGTCCTCCTTTGCGAAGGTGCAAAGGGTGTCTCTGTATATTGGTGGAGGAGATGTTTGTATGTCTGTGTCTGACTCTTCCTCCACCACCTGCTTACTTCTCCTTCGGGATACCCGGGCTGCCATATTGCTAGAGTCGGAGAGGACCGGTATCGTGTCTGCTCTAAATTCACCTGTTGCATTCAAGAAAGAATCCCAGGATGAGAAAGACATGATGATAATGGCTAAATACAGTCTACACATGCAGAGTTTAATTAACTGTTCTCTGGGGGGGCGCAGGGTCGCAGATCTGCAAAATCACTCACATGCGACCTCGCGACCTCGCGACTAGGTCGCAGGGTCGCAGAGTCGGTAAATGGGGGTCGTGCGACCTTTGCGACTTTGCGACCAGGTCGCAAGTCGCACTTGAGCCTGCCTGGGGGTTTCGCGCGCACGCGGTTTTGCGGATAATCTCTCCCTAACGGGAAACATGCGTGGCTGGAAAAGGTCTAAACTGGGAATAAGGCACAGCCATGAGGAAATGGGCAAGCCACAGGTGACCCGGAGGTTTATGGGAACCAAAACAAGAATAAAACTCAACCGGAAACCCTATCTGCTCACCAGCAAGTAATTAAGACCATGGGGTGGCTAGATTTTAGCAAGAAATGCTAGGAAAGGAAACACAGGGAGGAAATGGCAACTTACCCGGAAGAAAACGCGCCAGCCGACCTGTCAGAGCAATTCCACGATTTTCGCCGCGAGTCACAAATGCGACCTAGCGACCTGCCCTTATAAAAAGGAGTCGCACGTGCGAGTAATAAATGAGGTCGCAAGTTGGTAGTTTGCGACCTTGCGACCTCGCGACCTTGAGGTTGCTGGGTCGCAAAGGTCGCTGAGTCGCTAATTCCCCAAATACTTCATTTGCGACCTTGCGACCTTGCGACCTTCAGGTCGCTGGGTCGCAAGGTCGCAAATTGCCTGACTTCTGACTCTTGCGACCTGGCGACCTGGCGACCTTAGGGTCGCAGAGTCGCATAGGTCGCATGGGTCGCAAATCATGGATCCGCGACTTAGCGACTTGCTCTTAAAAACTTTACTTGGCTTTTTTCTTCTTTAGTTTCAAAGGGGCTCCAAAAATTTTGAAGTATGTGTTATTATTTTTTGTATTTTTGGAGGGTGTTGTAGGAGCTACAACAAATGGCGATTCACTGGATGAATTCAGAGTCTCTGCCGATGAAGGGTCGATGAGGGAGGAGGGAGGGGTCTAATACTAGCTTGTTCTTTTACCTCAGAGTTCACACCTTCCATCCTTTGCCACCTCGCATAGTTGCCTGGCCTTTTGGCTTATTGGGTGCAGATCAACCGAATTTTAATTCCTCACGCTCCAGGACCGAGAGGGTCGGGGAAACCTTGGACAACTGCAGGGTCCGGTACAATTATTTCGTCCTCATGGTGTTGCTCCGCTGCCAGCGAACCTCTCGGCTCCGGCGGAGTCACTGCCTAAGGAGTCATGAACGTTGCTCCGCTGCCAGCGAGCCTGGTCAGTACCCCGACGGAGTCGTTACATCACCTCTCTGCGCAGGAAGCCTTTCTCAATCCTTTACCCTTTATTTGTGTGCGATTGCACTTATTTGAGAATGTGCCTGTAGCACTTATTTGGATGGGCATATTTTGCCTGGGCGGATGAGGGATCCCGACTTATTTTGCTTGCAGAGAGGTTGCTCTTGGTCTCATATGAGGACTCGGGTTTTTCCCAGATGACCTGCAATTCTCTTGAGTTAGCCCTGTTCCCTCACGATCTGGTTGCTGCTATGCAAGACCTTCTCTACCTGCACCCTTCGAAGCCACTAGGTGGTTCCTTATGCTTGAAGACTCTGGTAACGCCGTGTACTATCCTTAGGTGCCCATTACAAGCGAGTTTAGACTGCCCCGTGTTTTGCGGGAAAGGCCTTTCATCAGCATAGAACCTCTTCAAGGAGTGAGCCAGTTGCGGGCAGCTTAGACAAGGTCTTCTTTGAAGAGTTAGAGAAAGAGTTTTTTTTTTTTTTTTTTTTTGTTAATAATAAGAACAGAAAGCGACTTTTATGATACAGGGGGGAGAACAGCCCTTTGAGGGCTATTCAAGTAAAATAGTGTTTGAGGTCATGCCCGTTTACCGGGAGGACCTCGACTTTTCCTTCCAGAGTTTGCAATCGAAAAGTATGGGGACCCACCTTTTCTTTAACCTGAAAGGGACCTATCCATAGTGCTTGAAATTTGGCATGTTTTCCTTTCTCTTCGTGAGCTTTATCCCACTTTAGGACAAGATCTCCTACTTCAAATTTTTTATCTCCTGCAGACTTTTTATCGAACCATTTCTTGATCCGACTCTGGTGGATGGCGAATTTCTCGCGGGTTTTCTGCCTTTCCTCTTCTAATTTCAGCAGGGTGTCAATGCGGGTTTGCAAGGCGGGGCAAGGGGTACCATGACACTCTTGAGATAACTGCAGAGCGGGAAGAGATAAATTGGGAGGGAGGACAGCTTCTTTCCCGTACACGAGAAAATATGGTGAGGTGCCTATTGAGGACTTAGGGGTGACGCGATCAGCCCAGAGTGCATTTTGGAGGGCATTGTGCCAGTTGCGTTGGTGAGATAGAAGGGTCTTTTTAATGATGCAAATCAGATTTTTATTTGTTGATTCCGCTAGACCATTTCCTTGGGGATAGTACTTTGCAGAGTGTTTAAGAACAATGCCATTTTCCAAAGCAAAATCATATAATTTAAAAGATGAAAAATATGTTGCATTATCAAAAACCAAGGAAGTTGGAACGCCAAACCTGGTAATGATGGAATGAGTGACGAATTGCATTACCTCCTGATCGTTGATTTGGCGTAACGGTACTGCTTCAACCCACCTGGTGAAATAATCAGTAGCCGTTAGAATGTACCGGTGTTGCTTAGAAGAGTGGGGTAAGATCTCACCAATGACGTCCAGACCCCATTGTTGAAAAGGTTCTTCCACTGCTACTGACAACAAAGGGGCGGCGGGACGCGCTTCTCGGTTTGCGAATTTCTGGCATTGAATGCACTTCCGAACATATGCGTGGGCATCTCTGAAAAGAGTTGGCCAATAATAACCTGCTCGCATTATTTTATGGGCCGTAGTATCCCCGGCAAAATGACCTCCTGCTGGTCCATCATGCAGCTCGATTAAGATTTTCTGAGCTTCATCATATTCCAAGCAGCGTAACATGACCCCATCGGAATGTTTCCTGAAGAGCTTCCCTTGGATTAACTGGTAAGACGCAGCTTTGAGTCTGATCGCACGTTTCTGCCGGGCATTTAGAGCGGGGTCCAATGTACCATGTGCTAAATATTCTGAAATATCCGAGTACCAAGAAGGGTCCCTTATCTGAGGCACGACGTCGGTTTGGTACATATCAATTTCTTGTTCCCAATTATCTTCTTCAACCCGGTGGGAACTTGCGGCCTCTGCAGCCATTTGACATAGACCTTGCCCTTTAACTGTGCGTGCTGGCTTAAACTCTAAGTCATACTCTTGCATACACGCAACCCAATTCCCTCGTCTCTCGCCCAGCTCTTGCTGCATGAACAGTGAGCGAACAGCTGGGTGGGGAACGTAAACCATGACATGGTTTTTTAAGATGTATGGTCTGAAATGTTTGACCACTTTATATACCGCATAGGCCTGTTTTTCGATTTCGGGATAATTTAATTCAGCTCCCTGCAAACCAGTGCTCATGAATGAAATGGGGCGTTCGTCATTATTCCTGTCCTTTTGCGTGAGTACAGCCGCCAGGGACAAATCCGAAGCGAAAGTATACAAGCTAAAATCTCTGCCGAAATCTGGGCTCTGGAGGGAAGGTGCTTCGGCTATAGCTTTCTTGATCTGATCGAAAGCTTCCTTTTCGGGCTGATTCCATTTGAAGGTAGCACTTTTCTTTATCATTCCCTGTAGTGGTTTAACTATCTGGGCAAAATCTGATATAAACTTACGTACAAAATTGATCTTTCCCAAAAAGGACTGCATTGCTTTCTTACTGCTGGGGGGAGGAATCTGAGCAATGGCTTTCGCACGTTCTGGATCAACAACAATGCCTTGCTTAGTTATGATATGACCCAGCAGATTTCCTTCCGCTACGGCGAAAATGCTCTTCTTTGGGTTGAGCGAGATACCGTATTTTCTGCACCTTTCGAAGATCTGTCTGAGGTGACGCAAATGATCCCCCCGACGTTTAGAGAACACGGTAACATCATCTAAGTAGACCACCACACTTTGGCCTATCAGACCCCTGAATGCTATATCCATAGCTCTTTGGAACGTTGCTCCTGCGTTGATTAATCCAAAAGGCATACGCCTGAAAGCGAAAGTTCCCCACTTAGTCCGAAAGGTAGTCTTTAACCTATCTGGTTCAGCCACCAGTACCTAATTGTAACCAGAGAATCCGTCCAACAGGGAGAACATTTCTGACCCGGACACTGCTTGTAATATTTTCTCCATAGGGGGTACCGGGTAATTATCTTTATTCGAGGCCCGGTTTAAGTTTCGGAAATCCACGCATAAGCGAATTTCACCTGACTTCTTCCGTACCGGAACCAAATTGGACACCCATGTGGAATGGCGAACTTTAAAGATAATGCGTGCATCTAAAAGTTTTTTGAGTTCCTTCAAAATCAATGGTTCCATCGTAGGGTGTACTTTCCTGAGCTTTTGTTGGAAAGGTTTTACATTTTCTTTGATGGGTATCACATGTTGTATGATTCGAGTATCGTATGTGCGTAAGTCCTCATATGTCCAAGCGAACACGTCACGATACTTGCGAAATAGCTGAGTGAAATCCTGGGCCTCTTGGGGGGTGCAGTCCTTCCCAAGGTTGACGAATTTAGGATTATCCTCTGATCCCAAATTCACTTGTCGATGAGCTAAGATAGAGCTCTGTACTTTTGCATTTGGGGGCCCACGGAACCGATTTTGCAGATCGAAGAGCTTCTCCAGTGATACTACCCCTTTAGGCATGGGGTTTCCTTTGACTTGCTCGTACTCCTTTTGCATAGCTTGGTCGTGCTCATCTTCATCTATAGCAGCGTCTTTGAATATCTCTGAGTTGCACATAAATTCCAGCACCTGTTGATCATCATCGAAAACACGCAAGTTAGTGATATTGTCTGGCACGGAGGGTTTATACATAACTTCAATAGAAAAACCATCCCTCAAAGGGGTAAATCTGGCGGCAGCATTAGCCAGAGTATCTGCCGCTGCATTATGCATTCTCAGAACAGATTTAATTCCAAAAGCGTCAAAAGCATAAATTATCCGCCATACCTCTTGTTGATACACCTTTAAATGTGGAGACAAACAATGAATAGTATTGCGTACCTGCCGAGTGATAATCTCGGAGTCTCCAATGACCTGTAAGCATTTTACCTTCAAATCCAGCGCTTTTTTAAGCCCAAGGATCAAAGCTTCATACTCAGCAGTGTTGTTAGTGCATTGGAACTCCAGCCGACAAGAGACTAAGAATTTTTTCTTATGCGGATCAAGCAAAACGCAGCCAACGCCAGCACCATCGAGATTTTTGGAACCGTCGTAATACAATGTCCATATGTCATTTTCCGGGCCCGTGGGAATAGTAGATTTCGGAGGAATTTCGGCTTGGTGTGAGATAGTTTGGGCTTGTTCCTCTGCGACGAGTGCCATTTCAGATTGGACCTCAGAACCTACTGAAGACTGAGGAGGTCGGTAACATCCAAAAATGGACTCCAGGAAACACATACCGAGTTCCTCCTGGGCAAAGCTGATGGGTTCATTTGTGGCATCCAAATCAGTTACAATGTGTTTCATGTATGGTTCGCTTTCGACTCTGATTTGGTTATTTCTCCCTTTGTAAGGTAGCCATAAGTGGGACCAATCTGTGGCAAAGTATCCTTGCAACTTGCTAGACCAGTCCCTGCTAAGCAGTACACCATAAGCTTCAGGGATGTCAACAACCACAATATCAATACATTGATGGACCCTAGAGTCGGATGAGAGGCGAATGATGACATTGTTTAATTCTCCAACTGCTGGTACTTGAGATCTGTCCAGTTGAATGATTTTTGCGTCAGTTTTCTCTGGGAGGATGTTGAGTTTCTTGCACACAGATAGAGGCATGACATTCGTGGATGCACCAGAGTCAACGAGACAATTGTGAACGTTGAAATTAAACATCTCAAAAGACAAGAGGAACGGGGGGGTGGATCCTCTCGAATTCGCGTTGACAGCGTTCACTATAGATTGGATATCTGGACTGGTTTGTGCAGATGTGTTGCTCACAGTTTTCGTATTTTGGTTGTTGGTGAAAGCTTTTAAAATAAGTTCCTTTTGATTTGTGATGCGGGCCAGCTCGTAGAGTGAGATATTAGCTCTGGTCTTTTTCATGTCCTCCACTATGTTGTAGCTAGTATCGGTTTGGGGACTAGGTTCGATAGTGGTTTTCGAGGATTCCACCGGGAGCTTGGTCTTGTGACTTGCTTTGCTGTTACTATTTGTGGGCTTATCCGGTGTAGCTTGTCCTTCGTTTCCAGGGGGAAGAATTTTCCTCAGGAAAGCCCTTTTCTTGTCTTCATAAGATTGTTCGGGAACAGATCCTTTGCTTCTAAGACTATAGTTTCGAGTGGGCTGAGCCTTGGGACTGCCTGCCATGTTGATATCAATGGGAACAAGACTCTCCCCCCCGCGGATTATATCAAAAGTTAGGACAGAGGCTCCTGATTCCCCATCTAGGAGCGAACCTTCATCTCGATCAGAAACATCATCCTCTGTCTGGTTTCCCGGAGTTTGGTCATCCAAAAGTTGGTTAACCACCGCGGTCATGCTGCCAATCCATTGTGGGCACATTTTTTCGGAATGGGCAGCTTGGTGAAAAGAGAAAAAATTGTCTTTCCCTATCTCTTCCACGTTGAGAGCGGCGCTGGAGTTTGACGGAGGTCTGCTGGTGTTGGGATTACTTTTCTTGAAAAAGGGTTTTGGAGGTTTATTTGTAGTTGAGGTTTCAACGCCTTTTCTCTTTAAGTCGGAGACCTCATTCGTTAGTAGTTTAAGGGTCTTGGCCATACTCTCGAAATCAAAAGTTTCTCTCTCTCTATTTGGGGTGGAAGATTGACCTTTTTTAGTGGTTGGTTTGTGATCATCCTTTCCTTCATGGTCCATGACCCCTATCGACAACATGTCCTTCTCTACCGCGAGAGCGGCAGCGTAATTTGCTGTAAGGGTAGCGCGGGCCTCACGTTTGACGAAGACGGCAATATCCCTAGGGAGAGCTTTAGTATAGTAGTCGATGGTTATAGAATCGTCCAATGCTAAGTTGGAAGGAAATTTTTGTAATATTGTGGCGAAGCGTTGGTTAAAGTCTTTAACCTTTTCTTTTCTGTGACACTTGATGGTGCTTAACTCTGTGAGGAGCATAGAGGGTGTTTTATCCTCTGCAAACTTTTGCAGGAACACGCGACGGAACTGGTCCCATGAAGTAATAGAAGCACTGGGTAGGGAACGGTACCAGGTGGCTGCAAGGTTTACAAGAAGGTGTGGGAACAGTCGACAAGCGACATCATCGGACTGAACTCTCATGATTTGTAGGGCCAGATAGAAACTACTAATATGATCTTCCGCTGAGGTACCTTTCTCAGGATCAAACTTAGGAAGATGCTTCTCCGGGTGTCTAGGCATATCATGGAGAGGACCGAAAAGAGCCAATGGGGATTGAGCCATCCAGGCTAGGGGCTGCACCCTCCTGGGGTGCTGATGATATCGAGTTTCGGCCTCGGATTCACTTCCCGTCCCTGACACTGATGCTCCGTCCTGATGGCGGGAGTGCTCATCTCGGTGTCTTTCACGGTTATTCATGTTTCTAAGGTACTCCCAGTTGTGGAGAGGGGGTCTATTTTGGTTTTGGTGGTGATGATGGTTGTTGTGATGTCTCCGGGCGTGGACCATATCTCCTCTACCTCCACGTCCGTGACCCCTATTAACCCCACCCTCATTTCTTCGGGGCCTATTGCCTTCTCTTACATTTCTTCGGGCTGTGTTAACTTCTCTCTCGTTCCTTCGACCCCCCTCTCCTTCTTCTCGCAGGTCGTACACTTGGTTGTTGTTCCACTGATGTAAGTCAGGTTGAGGTTCGGGGAAAGGTTCAGTATCAGGGAAACCTTCACTATCTTGGAGAATGGGGTCATTTTCCTGGACCGCCCGCCCGAGGTCTTCAATCATGGAGTTCACGAGTTCGGGTATGGTGCTGACAAGCACACCATTACGGGTGATGTTCTCAGTAGGGGTCCTAGTGTGAGCTAGAAACTCCATGATGGGGGCATATCGTAAATCCCTGACGAGATTACGGGCAACTGGGCGTAAGGATCTCAACTGTTCGTTGGTGATTTCAAAGTATCGAGCCTCCTCCCTCGGAATATCCTCTAAGGGGGGAAGAGGAGGTTCGTTGTTTATGACCTCCCGGTGGGGAGTTTGTGATGGAATATCGGTCGTATGCTGGGAGGATGCCATGGCCCTCCTTCTAGCGCCAAATCTGTTGACGGGAAAATATGTCCGGCCAACAGTAGGGGATCTCCCCGGTAGAAAGTCCCAATTAGACTTTGAACCATTTAGAGTAGGGATCCCGTCCGGGGTGTGGGTCCGACTACCACTTAAATGACTTTCTCTTCGGTCTCGAGCAACCTGATTGAAACTGCAAACATACACTTATTCACATGATACAGAATACATGACTGATGTATCAAACCAATATATGACACTGTGCGTAGCAAGGTAATAGACACAATGCATACACTCAGGAAGTGTCGTTAGCAACACATCTATGGGGCATGCATGCAGGATAATCTGACCACCAAAGAAACAGTTCTTTATGGCAAGAGTATCCCTTAACTTTCCGAAAGATATGACGAAACGCTAATAAAAAAGTTCATTAACATTCATCATAAGAGTAAATAATAAACTTGAGCATCATCAACACAATCACAGATAGCTATGGTGTATGAATGATACTATTAATAACACAGATTCATTAATCAAAAGATATTCTGAAACTGTACGCAGAATACACACAGTGTTGTCACAGCTAAACACATCATCCAATCAAAGGGGTTTTAACATGTATTGTATTACATATGCCAAGAGTATGATTCTTCAATTACAATGCAATATTTCCCTTCAGTCCAAAAAAGAGGAGCCCCTGACTATGTGCCCCGCAGGGGTATTTATAGATTCAAAACACGCCCTTTAGGCTTTCCGACGCTTCAACTTCCCGACGGTTCAGCTTCCCTGTGACCTTTGCTGAACATGCGACCTGCGACTTAGGTGCCGATGTGACCTGCGACCTAAGTGCCAATGCGACCTGCGACCTGTGTGCCGGTGCGACCTGCGACCTGGGGACGGTCGCGACTTGCGCCTGAAAAAGCTTAGCTATGGAGGTGGTTGTGTGATTGAGGTTTCTGGAACGTCAACTTTCTTGCCCTTGAGGAAATCTCGCCAAGTCTGGTAATCCGCTGTTATAGGAGCAACAAGAGGGGTTTCTTCTTTTATTCGATGCATACATTCTAGGGCATTCGGTACCAGAGTCTCCTTCTTCTGAGAGATCAGGATTGAGAGGGAGGCAAGCTTGGTATAGATTTGTACTGGAGTGACAAGCAACCGATTTAGGTTCTCTTGTGATGCCTCAAATTCTGGTGCGGCAGCAGCTTGTCTCACGGGTTGCAGAAAAGACTGAATTTCCTGCTCTACCTGCTCCCAGTCTTTAGTTTCATCCAGTGCCCCTAATGACGGAATGTGATGAAGAGCGTTCATGGAGTCAATACCCCTGATCAGGTGATTATATGCAGACATCACTTTGTCCAAATCTTTGGCCAGCTTGTCTTTGGACTGCATATTCATCCGAATTTGTACTTTGGCGTCTTGTGTATGACTCCAATCCTTCCTAGGCACATGTTCGGGAGCTTGCTGATACTGCGCTGTCCAGTTTATCATTTTGTCCAAAGCTACCGAGGCTTCCCTGAGCTGCTCATGCTTTTGTTTGGTTTCCTCTCGTGCCTCTGCCAACGGGGCCACTGTTTGTTTTAGGGTGAGCATTTCCTTATATACTTGCCTCATGGTCATTTCCAACACATCACACTCTTTCCTGACCGCCAGTGGGACCTCATTCACTTGGGCGGGCTTACTTTGGAGCTGTAGCATCTCACTCTCTAGTCTTGATTTCTCCTGCTCCGCTGCTTTTAGCCTGTTCTGTAGGGAAATAATCTCCTTGCTCATTCTAGTGACATTTTCCTCCGTGGTCGCGGCAAAAGCGGTGCCTGCTGACGCTATCATTACAGGGTTAGTCCTTGTATCTGGGACTATGTCCTTTCCAGTGGCGACCGTAGATATGGCGGGATGGATTTGCGCCAAGGATTTCCTTTTCTCTTGCCGTATTTTGAAAGAGAATTGGTCAAATGTCAATCTGGTCAGGTCGAAGACTTCTTCTTCTTGCTCCCCGGGAAAATCATCAACATTGAGGGTACTTTTCGCGCCACCTGAAGGGATCTCCAGGGGAGATATGTCAATGTCGTCTATTAGCTCGTCCTCCTCATCCTGCGTTTGATCCTTTTCTTTCTCCTTTTGCCGGCGCTCGGCTTCCGCCTTGTCGTGTTCCTCCTCCTTCCTGCGTTCTGTCTCTGCCTCTGCTTCCTTTTCAGCTTTTCTCTTTCGCTCTGCCGCGGCGGCTTGTTCTGCCTTCTTTTGACGATCGACTTTGTCGAGTTCTTCCTTAAGTGCTTGTTCTGCCGCCGCCTGTGCCTCCTTTTCCTGTCTTTCCTTTCTCTTTTTTCGCTCTGTCCTGGCATCTTTCTTACGTTTCTCTTCATCCTCCTTCATTTTCTTCTCCTCTTCCTTCTTGGCTTGGGCTTCTGCTGCCCGTTGCTGATCCGAGGTGTCAGGCCCCGTACAGGTCTGTGTTCTCTTATCTTTGGAGGAAGAAGAGCCTCCAAGCTTATGGCTTCTATCTTCTAAATTCTGGTGATCCTCTTCTTCTCGGTCAGAGTCGATCCCTGGAGCTAGATGCCTGTCTGCGTTGTACCAGTTTCTTTTTTCGTCCTCTGTCGGGCGCTCGACATGCTGATAACTCCATCTAAAATTCGCCCTTTTACAATGCTCAGGAACTATCCTGACTGGGTCATAAGTTCGGCAATCCAGATTTCTGAAGTGGTAACTTTTTATCTCTTCCCCTTCACGCCCTACTTCTCTGAAGTCCTTGACTGTATAAGCACCAATGGTGAGAGGTAGAGCAGGCCAAGGTTTCTTCTTCCCTTTGGAAAGGACATTGGAGAAGCCTGAGGTCATCTGGGAACATACCTCCTGCATGAGCACCTTATCGGTAATAAACTTAGGCAGAGCATGTGGTGCTTTGAATGAGCCAAATACTCGGATGATTGTAAATTCAGCGAATGGAAACCAGTGTGCCACCTGACCTAGTGTCTCCATTGCTCGCCAAGACATGCAGGGGGTGTCTTGACCAAATAGTTTCCCGTAAAGGGCGGGAATGAATATATGAGAGATTTGCTCGATGTCTGACTTGTACCTGGATTCCCAGAATACCTTGGTCTGCAAATGGATTGCCCGGGTCTGTTCGGAGTCCCAATTATGTGGCCATCCCTCAACATGCAGCTGGGCACAGAAAGCATCTAATAAATACGAAGCCATATAGAATTCTGACGGCGCTCCCTCATCTGGGGCTAAAGCTGAAGCCAAATTTGTGTGCATGGAGCCCATTAATATACCAGCCCAATTGAACCGAGTGCCGTGTACTGTTACGTGTTCCATAATGGTTTCCCATGTTCCGTTGAAAGTGGTGGCGTCCGAACGTCCGTACACTCTGCACAGCATGGCGGCCACTAACTTATACACCTTCCTCAGACTGGCCACCGGGTACTCCTGGTCTTTTTTTATTTTAAATTTATCTGGTTCCGCCCACCACTTTCTGATTGTATCAACCATCGGCACTTCATTTGCAGAAAACCATCTCGGGGTGAAGTTTACTTCTGGTTTGGGTAGCGAGTAGTAGACCTGTGCTTTTGAGCTCTCCAACGTTGCAAAAGCTTTACCTCCACTATCTCGGATTGCGAAGTTCTTAGGATCCGTCTTCTGTATGATCCAGTCTAACATTTCTGGGCACGGAAAGATGGCAGGATGTGACCCTGCTAGGTGCAATTTGGATTTCTTGACCTTCAGGTATACTTCCTGGTCCGGGAGATCTTCTGGAAACTCATCTTCTGTTATGGCGAACTCGCAGTATACTTCATACCACCTAAGGCTGTCCTCCTTTACGAAGGTGCAAAGGGTGTCTCTGTATATTGGTGGAGGAGATGTTTGTATGTCTGTGTCTGACTCTTCCTCCACCACCTGCTTGCTTCTCCTTCGGGATACCCGGGGTGCCATATTGCTAGAGTCGGAGAGGGACGGTATCGTGTCTGCTCTAAATTCACCTGTTGCATTCAAGAAAGAATCCCAGGATGAGAAAGACATGATGATAACGGCTAAATACAGTCTACACATGCAGAGTTTAGTTAACTTTTCTCAGGGGGGGCGCAGGGTCGCAGATCTGCAAAAGCACTCACATGCGACCTCGCGACCTCGCGACTAGGTCGCAGGGTCGCAGAGTCGGTAAATGGGGGTCGTGCGACCTTTGCGACTTTGCGACCAGGTTGCTGGGTCGCAAGTCGCACTTGAGCCTGCCCTGGGGTTTCGCGCACGCGCGGTTTTGCGGATAATCTTTCCCTACCGGGAAACATACGCGGCTGGAAAGGGTCTAAACTTGAAATAAGGCACAGCCATGAGGAAATGGGCAAGACACAGGTGACCCGGAGGTTTATGGGAACCAAAACAGGAATAAAACTCAACCGGAAAACCTATCTGCTCACCAGCAAGTAATTAAGACCATGGGGTGGCTAGATTTTAGCAAGAAATGCTGGGAAAGGAAAGACAGGGAGGAAATGGCAACTTACCCGGAAGAAAACGCGCCAGTCGACCTGTCAGAGAAATTCCACGATTTTCGCCGCGAGTCACAAATGCGACCTAGCGACCTGCCCTTATAAAAAGGAGTCGCACGTGCGAGCAATAAATGAGGTCGCAAGTTGATAGTTTGCGACCTTGCGACCTCGCGACCTAAAGGTCGCTGGGTCGCAAGGTCGCTGAGTCGCTAACTTCCCTAATACTTCATCTTGCGACCTTGCGACCTTGCGACCTTGCAACTTTAGGGTCGCTGGGTCGCAAGGTCGCAAATTGCCTGACTTCCGACTCTTGCGACCTGGCGACCTGGCGACCTTATGGTCGCAGGGTCGCATAGGTCGCATGGGTCGCAAATCATGGATCCGCGACTTAGCGACTTGCTCTTAAAAAACTTTACTTGGCTTTTTTCTTCTTTAGTTTCAAGGGGCTCCAAAAATTTTGAAGTGTGTGTCATTATTTTTCGTATTTTTTGGAGGGTGTTGTAGGAGCTACAACAAAGGGTAGCTAATCCTTCCATTTGATATACCTTCTTCAAAGTATAGTCTTGGAAGAATGGTTGGTTGAACCTTCGCCAAATATATTTATGTAATTTTGAAAAACCTTTATGGTAATGATGTCAATATGATAACACTCCACATTAATGTAAAGACAAATAAATTTAGTAGAATAGGAATATAATAGGGCTAAGTTTATGTTTAATTTTTAGGTGAAATGAATTTTATTTTTTTAGGAATGTATATAGCTTTCCTTCACTGAAACTAATTTTTGAAGCTAAGTTGCATGGAGAGAAACTATTTCAATGTTTCTTAAACCACCAAACCAATCATTCTTATTTCCAACAAACAAACAAAAAAATATGTTGACACGTTGTTTAACCAAAAATTATTAAAGAATAAGTATTTAACATGAGGCTTGAGAAAATTAAAATAAGAGGAAATCAATAACCTTGTAAAGAGATTTTGGCAAAACCATTCTTCAATCATTATTAGATTTAATTTTTTTTATAAATTCTTAAATGAATTAATTTACAATATAAATTAATTCATGAATATAGATTAATAAATTAATATAAAAAATTTTGAATTTTTTTTTTATAAATTAATAAATTAATTAATTTACAATATAAATTAATTTATGAATATCGATTAATAAATTAATATAAAAAATTAACAATTAGTAATGAAGGTAAAAATAACAATTAAAGATTAAGTCCCACAGCTACTTTCCTCCATTTCCCTCCAATTTTTGTTGGGAAACACACACACACACACACACACACACACACACATATATATATATATTCACACTCTATCTTCATCTCCATTGTTAATTCGATCTGTGCTTTTGTGCTCGGTGACGGGTATCTCTCGTCTTCCAGTTTGGTGACGGTTATCGACTCCTAGTATCATCTTCTGGTCTCGTCTTCCACGCTTGGTGATAGTTATTCTCCCGATGAAAATGATCCTTTGTGGATCTTTTTATTCTCCTGTTTTTTTCCACCAACATAAACCAAGGCATTCTCTTGTTTTTTTTCCACATATTGCTGATACTTCAATTCTTTTACATGTTTCTTTTGGATAGATCTGTCGTAGTTTCAATAACCTGTAAAATTTTGTTTAGGTAGTTAGTTCACTCTACATTTATTTAATTTATTTAATAACATGTGCCTACTACTAGCCTCTATAAAGTACCTATATATGTTTTCTTCTCAAAGCCTTATATCTAGTACATAAAGACCACTTTTACCTTTTCTCCTTGTAACCTAGCCTAAACCATTAGACTTAGTCATTAGAGATATTCTTATATATAGTACATAAAGACCATTTTTACCTTTTCTCCTTTTAACCTAGCCTAAACCATTAGACTTAGTCATTAGAGAGATTCGTAGAATGATGATTCCTAAGAACACAAGACGAGGATTTCCACGAGCCATAGAATCTTAACCTATAAAAATTACCCGTCGAATTTTTTTTTGATTTTGATATTTCCACGTATATAAAACAATTTAAATAATATTATAAAACACCTTGTGAGGGTTGTCATTCCCCAGGAATTTGTAAAAATTCTGGTCATCTAATACCAATTTACCCGAGCCCTGGCCTCGGGCAGCGACCAGGCCCTGGAGGTTGGCACCACACGAGTTGTTGCAACATTAAAAAAATCAAGTGTAATGGTTAGTTTTAGGAGAGCTTCTGCAGAAGCGTAAGATGGAAAGCCTCTGTAGAAATGGCAAGTGTAATTTTTCGACCAACAAACTAGCAATGATCATGGCGCCGAAAACCCTGATATTTTTTCCGCTGAGGATTTTCCTATCATATTTTTCTTTGATCTAACCGGAGAAGAACCATTTTAACTGGGTATTCCTTTGGTCAGAATTCCATGTTTCAACCATATCAGATTCACACTGTGCAACCACAGGTATTTCCCAACAATCTAAATGACCATCTGTTTGATAAATTTTATGGTTTAAATTTGATTAATACAGGGGACAATAAAATTGTTTCTATTGATCAATAGATAAGTTCAATCATTTACTAGAAACCACCAATCATTTATCAATATACCAGATCGTATGGCTGTATCTAATGCCAGGCAGAGTTGTATCATTGATGACCCAATACAGGGGACAATAAAATTGTTTGTATTGATCAATAGATAAGTTCAATCATTTGTTTCTTGTTTGATCTGGTTTTCTTCCTTCTCTGAACTTCAAGCACACTGCTTCTTCAAAGCCCTCTTCTCAAGCTACTATCAATTTTCTTCCCAAACTTTCAAATAATTTTCTTTTCAGATTACCATCCTCTTTCTTCCCAAGTTTCAATTCTCTTCTTTGCAGGTGGACTTTCACCTAGCAAGATTCTCTCCGATTGAAATTTTTTCATTATTTGCATATTTTTGTGACAATTTAATCCTCTTCTTTCCAAAATTATTTTCCATTTTAAGCTTTGCCTAAATTTAATAGAGGCACTTTAGATGAAGAACTGTTATAGATCCTTTTGGGATCCATACTATTTCCATGAGAACTTCATTCTCAATCTCGTTGTACTTCTTCGAAATCTAAATTGCTTATGTAAATTATATTTCATTTAGTGGTAATAATTACTTAAGGTAATATTTTGTCCAGTCACCAAAACATCACTAGATGTAAAATTTTCTCACTTTCATGACATTGGCCTATATAAATATTATTTCCTGAAATCCTAATTCTACATGTATACAAAATAACCAATTCTACTGTCTCAAACGAGGAGGTAGAGGATGTCATCAACTATGTAATTTTTTGTTCTTGACAAGCTTGGAATTGTAACGATCCACTCCAGAATATCTCCTTTAGTCTGGACATTGAGAATCTATAGAAAACATTTATCCACCTAAGCACCTGCTCTATCTTTATTATTGCTAAAATATTGCTAAGTAGTAACTGCAACATTTTTCTAAATATCTGGATTTTCAACTTCCAAGTTACTCCACATCATCTGTGCTTGTTGAAGCCTTCACCTTAGTGACCACAAAATTTTATATCAGAAAAAAAGGAAGTTTATTCACATGTGTTAGATTGTGTTAGACTAAGCTCAGGCAATATTTTTTGGACAAGATCATTTCTATCTCGAGGTTTGGGCCATGGACTCAAAATATGGACCATTAAAACATCCCTTTCAAGTGCAAGATCTGCAATGGCTTAGGCCATTTTATGGCAACTTGCCCCAAAAAGAATCCCCAAACTTGAAGGACAAAATATGTTCCTCCAACTGTTGGATGCACTTCTATATATTCATGTACCGTACCATCATCCATAGAGATGCTATATATAAATATGAATACAGATTATGAAATCAAGGTCAAACTTATACTACTGTAATAGCAATACCATATTGGAGCTATTATACACAAAGTTGAGAGTATATAGGAATGGTTTGATACCAATCATTTCCAATACAAGAAGCCATACCAAAGTAGATTAATATGAGAAAAATATATAAAATTTCATAATGCAAAGAATCATAGTGAAGCATATGCCATATGATATTATAGGAAAATCATATCAAGACCATAGCTATATATTGAATGTTCAATTATTTCAGAGATGCAGTATCAAGAGCGAAGATCTTGAAAGGTAGGCTTGTTGAACCTTGCTTCAAATCACTGTGAGTTCATGATCAACTATGATTCCACTTATACTGATCTACTAGACATCCAAAGCATGGCCGGAAGGGCTTAAGGCTCCCCCCCAAGCCTCCTACTATTCACGTGATTGCTACAACAAGGTATTCATATACACCAAAATATATTTGATCTTAAATGTATTGTATGTTAGGATGGATGCAGCCTAAACTAGGCCTCAAGACATATTTTTTCGAGTTGTTGTAGAAGTAAATCCTTCTTTGTGGCCTAGAGCAGAAAGAGAATCTCCTTCTAGGACAAGTAACCACTCTGATTTCCTACACTGTCTTTTGAGATCACTGTGGCTAGGGCAGGAGGTCCCTTCTAGACCTCTTGACCCTATCAAATCCTCCTCCTCATACTGTTGTAACAGCACCTTTCAGCAACCTTGTAAATACAAACCCTTCATAAAATAGTATAGAAAAACAATCAATACTTACCTCTTAAACTGTGGTCTGATCTAGCAAGAGAGATTTTTCCCTAAACAGTCTTGAATCTGCTCTCCTCTTTGATGGCTAATTCCATTAGATGTTGAAGGAGGATTCTGCAATAATGGTTTACAGATTTGATTTGAAGCCGCTATGAGTTATTGATCCCAACTCTAACATATTCCCAAACTAGAATTCTAACAGTCCCTTTCTTTATGGCAACTTGGATACATTCCTTGTGATTGCATTCCTTCTCTTTCCAATTTAGAAAACCCCAGAACTGGTCTTATTGGTTGGTTTAGACAGCTCTATTCTTGTTCTAATAACCCTGCCATGATTAGAAACACAAATAACATATTGATAGGTATTGTTCTCATTAGAGTTGCAGTCTAGCCATGGAATGTGCCTCTCAGTTTTTTGCCAACAAATGGGGTATGAAAGCACTCTGAAATCAACAAAGCCTTATGGGGGGGGGGGGGGGATTTAATAGGACCAATATGAAAACAAAATAGAGCATAACATGATTACATAAGCCAAACCTCTAACAACAGTGTAGGCAATGGCCAATGCAACCAACTCAAACTTCCCCAAGTGGCCTGCCATCAATTTTGCCACAACAGTAAACATGTACTGCAAGACAGTAGCAGCTATAGCAGCAGCAGAATGAATGGGTTGATGATTTCTCTATAATTTTGCTTCTGCTCTGTAAAAGCATGACCTTTATCCATAGCAACTAATTACTTTGACATGAGCTATTTTACCATGAAATATTCTTTGTTGTATTTTCTAATTTTGTGGGACTTAATCAGTAAATGCCAAGATTCAGTATAGTTTTGAACCAAGACTTGGAAGGTCGGTTGGCTCATTAGATTGTAGCTTCATCACTCCAACTGAAACTACATCGAAGAGATTGTATCCATTCCTATTTTTCAGTTGTCCATGTACCACCCTTCATTATATTGAGAAAATCATAATGGAATCAAGTAAGCTAAACATGCCAATAGAATTTTTATTTTGGTGAGCAATATCACAACCCTAGCTTAACCATAGAATTTTTATTTTGGTGGGAAATATCACAACCCTAGCTTAACCATAACCATAATTTCAAGGCACTATTGACAAGAATAATGCAAATTCCATGCAAAGAGACTTCATGCATTGGAAAATAGAAGTTACCCCACTACAAAGAAGGAATATCCATCCAAATTCCATGACTAAATAGTGTCTTCATTGTTGTGGAACATAATCTCACAAAAGTATGGTATTCCAAATTTAGCACAACACTCTGCATATAGCTAGATGAAGGTCCAGCATTGGGACTTTCAGAAATGATTCCCAAGGTGTACACTCTGCTGATGTTGTAGTAATCTGCAAGTTGCATGGTTGTGTTGGGACTTGAATCCTGAAGTTCCAAGATTATGACAATCCCACATTTGAAACCCGAACCCGATATGTTTTTCCTGCACATAAACAGATAGGTCATTTTAGATATATCAAAAAATAAGTAAACAAATTTATAATAAATAAATAAAAGTTGGATCTTGTGAAACTTTCATTCCCTAGCAACAATTATACTAGATCTAGTAGACTAGCTTGTTATAGATATTAGCAATCTGATACCTTGATCCACTGTAATTGATGCTTGGTATGGTAGCCCATGCCCATTACTGAGAACAACATCAGGATTAACAAGAGATCTTCCCACATCAATTTTTCTTCTAAGGATCTGCCCAAAGGTACAAAATGGTTAGACATTTGATGCAGTGAAAGAGAACATTTCAATGGTAGGCTGAAGTTGAATATATCCATTCTTTGTAAATTCCAAAGATGTATTTTGTTTCTGGGATGGATCAATAACTTACTGTTACGTTGGACTTGTACCATTCACCTATAAGAAGAGTGATATCACCATCAGGAGGAGGGAATGGAACAAGGATGAGGGGCTTGCTAGCAACAGTTAGTCCTCCAAATCCCCCTACCGCTTTCTGCATATACAACGATGGAAAGTAGTAGTAGCTTCCTATCTGATCCTTCACTTGGAACTTGTATGTAAAGTTATTTCTTGGTAAAATAGGGGTATACTCTTTGTCTTTCAAATAGCTCAGGGAAGCCATAAGAACATATTGTTAAACCAATACCTAAGAAAAATCCAAAAGATGAATAAATTCACAGCCCTCGAACAAACTTTCGAAGGCACTATCCTCAACCCTCATTGTTTTTGGATAGAACATTCCAAAACTCTCAGAACATTTTTGGCAATTTAGAGTTTAACATTTTGGTATATTGGGCAACATATTATAAGGATTCATGGTTTCCCATGATAGGATAATTGCAAAAATGTTTGTAATCTCGCCAAATACACAATGTGCATGACAGGAAACTCTGAATTTTCTGATTTGATATTGAGTTGGTTTGACTCAAGAGTTCAATTGTGACAGACCAAGCACTCCACCTCTGGAACTTCTCTAGGAGAATAAGACGTCATGTACAAGCGTTGTTCAAAATTCATGATAGAAATTCTTTACCTACCTGAGCTAGTTCTGCTTTGACAGTTCTCTGGGGTACTAAACTCAGCTTAGCTCCCCAGATTCAGCTAAACAGTCATGGAAGCGATGGAAAAAAATAGTTTATAGAGTGTTTAGGTTGGATTAAGTTTTATATGGCTTTGTTGATTGCATCCTTAAAATGGGTAAATCATTTTCTTATTAACTAATCTGGATTCAAATTAAACTTAGTTGAAAAAAATAAATTTAACTTAATTGGAACAACATATTTGACAATAACTACCATTGAGGGAGCGAGCTGACTAGAGCCACATCCAAACTGACTATAGCTACAGTCAGGATGACTTAGAGGAAGCAGGTTGATCGTAGAGCTACTTACATCCAAGGTAAACATTATGTACTATCAAATAAAATTTAAACCTTGAAATGATAGGTTGATGATTAAAACTGAGGAAAAAGGTTGGACAGTTGAAACTGACTAAGCAATGAAAAATGTAGCTATTCATAACCTCAACTTGTCCATTCATAATTATTGTCACCCTTAGCAGACAATGATCAAAATTTTGCATTGTGCTTCAGCTCTACTTGCAGGAGGCTGAAGAGATGACAACGTCTATCAATTTATCATTTGTTTCATTGGGCTAACAAGGCTTTCAACTTGGCCATTCATAATTCTTTGTCAGTCCCAGCACATAATGATTGAAATTACTCCACCTCTGGAACTGATCTAGGTATGCCTTTTAGCTAGTAAATACCAACTAGTCTGTGCCTAAAAAGAAAGTTGGTGCTACCCAAAAGGATAACTTTCAGAGGGGCTAGAAGGAAAATAGCCATGAAAAAAGAGAACTTGAATAATATAGTTAATTGAACAACTTGTCATTTGACAAGAGGCATGTGTCAAATCCAAAACATACAAGCATAGGCCACCATGATGAAACTCCCAGAATTATAACAATACATTAAGTTAAAAAAACCCAAATAATCTTCGGAAGCATAGATTACATTCACATTTTATTTGGGTTTTAGAATTCTCATTAGAGTTGCAGTCCAGCCAAGGAATGTGTCTCTTTGTTTTTTCCTCTCTGTTTTTTGCAAACAAATGGGGTATGAAAGCACTCTAAAATCAATAATGCCTTATCGGGGAGGGATTTAATAGGACCAATATGAAAACAAAACAGAACATACCATGATTCCATAAGAAAATCCTCTAACAACAGTGAAGGAAATTTCCAATGCAGCCAACTCGAACTTCCCCAAGTGGCCTGCCATCAATTCTACCATAACAGTAAACATGTACTAAAAGACAATAGCAACTATAGTGGCAAAAAAATGAATGGGTTGATGATTGCTCTATCATTTTTCTTCTGCTCTGTAAAAACATGACCTTTATCCATAGCAACAAATTACTTTGATATGAGTTATTTTACCATGAAATCTTCTTTGTTGTCTTTGCTAATTTTGTGGGAATTAATCAGTAAATGCCAAGATTCAGTATATTTTTGAACCAAGACTCGGAAGGTCAGCTAGCTCATTAGACTGTAGCTTCATCACTCCAACTCAGAGTTTTTAATAACCTTGTCTGCAATTTCAGGGTATGTTCATTTATGTTTGGGAAGACACATCAGATGGATAAGATTGTATGCATGGGAACAAGATATATTTTTCTCATGCAAGGCTACAAATCCAAAGAACTGCCACAGTGACTTGTATTTTACCAAAAACAAGATAAATGTAACGGCATTGATACACAACGAAGTTGCAAATGTCCAATACAGCAAGTTGGCTATCATGGGCATTAAACCATTTCTTGTGTTCAACATCCCTTTTAAGTTTTTAGCCTATTGTTTTGAATACACTTTCAAAAAAAATGTAGATCTTACAGAGTGGAAGTTCATAAGAGATATCCATAGGGGTATACTCTTTGTATTTCTAATAGCTCAGGGAAGCCATAAGGACATATTTTTAAACCAATCCCTAAGAAAAACTCCAACAGATGAATAAATTCACAGCCCTCGAAGAAACTTTCGAAGGCACTATCCTCAACCCTCATTATTTTTGGATAGAATAGTCCACAACTCTCAGAACACTTTTGGCAATTTAGAGTTTAACATTTTGGTATATTGGGAAACATATTATAAGGATTCATGGTTTCCCATGATAGGATAATTGCAAAAGTGTTTGGAATCTCATCAAATGCACAATGTGCATGAGAGGAAACTCCAAATTTTTTGATTTGATATTGAGTTGGTTTGACTCAAGATTTCAATTGTGACAGACCAAGCACTCCACCTCTGGAACTTCTCTAGGAGAAGAAGAGGTCATGTTACAAGTTGTGTTCAAACTTCATGACATAAATGCTTTACCTACCTGAGCTAGTTCTGCTTTGACAGTTCCCTGGGGTACTAAACTTAGCTTAGCTCCCCAGATTCAGCCAAACAGTCATGGAAGTGATGGAAAAAAATAGTTTACAGAGTGTTTAGGTTGGATTAATTTTTATATGGCTTTGCTGATTGCATCCTTAAAATGGGTAAATAATTTTCTTATTAACTATTTTGGAGTTAAATTAAACTTAATTGAAAAAAATAAATTTAACTTAATTGGAACCACATATCTGACAATAACTACCATAGAGGGAGCAGGCTGACCAGAGCCACATCCAAACTGACTATAGCTATAGTCAAGATTACTTAGAGGAAGCAGGTTGATCATAGAGCTACTTACAGCCAAGGTAAACATTATGTACTATCAAATAAAATTTAAACCTTGAAATGATAGGTTGATGATTAAAACTAAGGAAAAAGGTTGGATAGTTGAAACTGACTAAGCAATGAAAAATGTAGCTATTCATAACCTCAACTTGGCAATTCATAATTATTGTCACCCTTAGCAGACAATGATCAAAATTTTGCATTGTGCTCCTGCACTACCTGCAAGAGGCTGAAGAGCTGACAATGTCTATCAATTTATCATCTGTTTCGTTGGGCTAACATGGATGTCAACTTGGCCATTCATAATTCTTTGTCAGTCCCAGCACAGAATGATTGAAATTACTCCACCTCTGGAACTGCCATATGAGAAGAAGAGGTCATGTTACAAGTGTTGTTCAAACTTCATGATAGAAATGCTTTACCTACCTGAGCTAGTTCTTCTTTGACAGTTCCCCGGGGTACTAAACTCATCTTAACTCCCCAAATTTAGCCAAACAGTCAGGGTTCTATCCATAATTTCTTTCCTTCAACGTTGGATGGTAAGAAAGTGGGGCAACCTTGGATGGAAAAAATGTGGGGTTTTCTTGCTCCCACACTTCCCTAGTATCAACAGCCAGGCCCCCTTAGCCCAGTTAGCCCCCAGACGGCATCATCAGCCATTTTACAATGGTCAACACCCTTGCCTCGGCCATCAAGACGAGCAGGACCTGACATCCTCTCTCTCTCGATCAGCACCAAGATCTCTAGTCTCTGGCCTCCCTACTATATTAATGCTCTTAAATTTTGTATTTTGGATAGACTGCTAGGATATACCTTAGCTAGACAATTAGTTATGCTTGTTTCTTTTTCTGCCTTTTGTGGTTTTCAATATTGTTATAGGAGTTGTTTTAGTACTTCGACATTGTATTCACTCTGGATATACATTCAAGTATCCTTAACCTACTTTTGTAATTATTTGTTGGAAATAATAAAGTTATGTTATCTTATCTAGGTGTGCCTTTTAGCTGGTCAATACCAACTAGTTTGTGCCTAAAAAGAAAGCTTGGACTACCCAAAAGTATAACTTTCATAGGGGCTGGAAGGCAAATTGCTAGGCCAAAATAGAACTTGAGGAATATAGCTAATTCAACAACTTTTCATTTGACAAGAGGCATGTGTCAAATATTGTATTTGTTTATTGTATTTCTAACATACTATGTAAGAATAGACTCGGCTGCATATGGGAAATTCCGCCCCTGCCTTCTTTGGTTCAATATAAAAAATTGTAATATGTTGTTGAGCTCTTGTTGAGTGATTTGAATTCCAAATACCTGAATCTTCCATGATCTGGCATATTCTTTTATTGCACCGACAGAATTGAGGTGCATTCTATAGCCCAAGTGGGGGTATTCATGGTCCATCAATTGTGTGTGTAACAGTGCATTGTACTTAGATAATTCATTGGGAATATTGAATATAGACACTAGTAGAGACCCATTCAAACTAGGGTCTCATATCCACCTCAAGGCTATAAAGCTCACGGATGCATATCTCAACCTGGAAGTGCATCTCACACCTGGGTTTAAATGGGTCTGTGCTAATGAATGTATTTTTTGAATGTAAGAATTCCATATCGATTTACCTTGTGGTTTGTGTTTGTGTTTGCCAAATGCAACTAGAAACCCAATTTGTCATTATGGACAACCTATTTCCATTGGTGAAAGTTTTCGAGATTACACACTGGGTGAATTTTGAACACTTTCAACAAATTTATTTTCTTCTTAAAATAAATTTTTTTGGTAGTTTTGACATGATGCATATGTTGCAACCCAAAATAATGATGAAATGAAATTTGGAGACCAAGAAATAAAAATATACATTTCAAGCTGCAACACTTGTTTAATTTCTTCTAGATCACGTTTTTCACATTTTCCAGAGCACTCAAAGAAATTTCATAACATAGGTTTCGGTGTTTATGATGATCAATTTTCTTAGGGAATATAAACAATTAATTATATCCATTTCTATCAGAAGCGATTGTGGTCCCGATCCCCAATTTCACTACCAAGCTTTAGTAGATTTATTTCTGCCTATAGTTTTTTTTGTTCAAATTTCTTTCAGTACCAACTGTTGTTATTCAAGTTATGGACACGTTATAATTGTAGGCTAGGTTATAACTTAAGTTGCAGGAAATGCCTAACCCCTCCATGTACCAGTACTGGAAATTCACTGAAACATGGAAATGCCTTTAGTCGTACTCTATGACCTTTGTGATTTGGAAAGGCCATATGATATGGCTCAGGCCTTTTCTGGGTTGTTTCAATGCATATTTTAAGCTCTTTAGGTGCCTATGAGGGGTGTGGGACCCATATGAAGTTTAAAAACTCCCAATCCATTGAAAACAATGACACATTAACCTCAAATTCAATTCTAAAGCTACCCACAAAATTATTAACTTATCATTCTCATCTTCTTGCAAGATAATGTGCTATATATATATATATATATATATATATATATATATATTACACACATATTATTGTTTTCCCTGGACATACTATTTTTGGGGGTAATGTTTCTAGGTGTTAACATTTTTGAAACTTGTACCCATTTCCAAGTTCTCTACAATTTAGGATCTAACTTATGTGCAATATGTACAAGTTGTACGAACCAATTGGAAGATAACACATATTTGGTTGGGCTTTTTTGTGCACAAAATATGCACTTTTGTTCTTAATTCTTTATGTTGCCCAATGATTTCCCTACGATGACCCCTCTCAAGGCCCCTTATTATCAATACACATGTTCCCTATGTTGTGACCCACTTGTTTAGCACTACCCTTATCCAAGCTTGTCACACCATGTTTGATAATCCTCCTCCTATAGGCACACTTTTCGTCCAGGTCAACCGACTTGCAGTTGACGTTTGCCTCCTATAGCTCCTGCTTTTTTCTCTAGGTTACGTCATCTATACGTGATGTTTCCTTCCTATAGGTACTCCATTTTTCTCCAAGTTAGGTCATCTACAGATGATGTCCGCCTCCTTTAGGCACCCTTTTCTCATGGGCTAACTGCTGGACAGTGAGACACCGTGACCCATGTCTGCTTCCTTTAGGCATCATATATCTAATTTGTTTTCTTAGCTTGCTAGTCTAGTAGTATTATATTGTTTAGCATGTGCACATCCCCTAGACATCTAGTATCGCTTCAAGTTGGCCCTTGTCGGCCTCATGGAACACACCTTCATTTCTACTAGATAATTGATTATATATTGGACAATCCTATATGGTCCAGAAAATATTGCATTACCTTCTTCGTCTTTAAATCTCTTACCACATGATCCTATGCATTTTCTAGAAATCTACCATTTTCATGCACCATTTTGCACCCTTTTTGTCCAAACGAACTTTGGTTTTGCTTCAAGACCCTAGTGTTGCCAAAATTCCACTTTTTGCCTGTCTGCTCAACTTCCTTTTATACCATGGATTTCTTTTTTATCATTGTAATATCGTATCCACATTTTTATGTATCATGGTACTAAGAAAAATAATTGAAAAATATATAAACTTGTGTGATTTTCTCCTGATTAATTTTATCCAACCTCTCATGCATTAGATGTGAAAATTTCTGAATCTAAACCAGAAATCCTACTGCAGTAAATATGATTTTCATTTCCTACTTGATTTATTAAATTACAAGTTATTTCTATGAATATTCAGTAAAGATAATAATGCAAATACACTGCAACCTACACAATTATACAGATCAAGCATTGAAAAATAAGTAAAGTATTCAGAAAAAGGACATAATAAAGTTATGTAATCTTATCTAGGTGTGCCTTTTAGCTGGTAAATACCAACTATTCCGTGCCTAAAAAGAAATCTAGTACTACCCAAAAGTATAACTTTCATAGGGGCTGGAAGGAAAATCACTAGGCCAAAATAGAACTTGAGGAATATAGCTAATTGAACAACTTGTCATTTGACAAGAGGCATGTGTCAAATCCAAAACATACAAGCATATGCCACCATGATGAAACTTCCAGAATCATAGTAATACATTAATTTAACAAAAACCCAAACTAGATTCGGAAGCATAGATTCCATTAACATTTTATTTGGGTTTTATAATTCTCATTAGAGTTGCAGTCCAGCCATGGAATGTGCCTCTCTATTTTTGCCTCTCTGTTTTTTGTAGACAAATGGGGTATGAAAACACTCTGAAATCAATAATGCCTTATGGGGAGGATTTAATAAGACCAATATGAAAACAAAAATAGAGCATACCATGATTCCATAAGCCAATCCTCTAACAACAGTGCAGGAAATGGCCAATGCAGCCAACTCGAACTTCCCCAAGTGGCTTGCCATAAATTCTGCCACAACAGTACTACAAGATAGTAGCAGCTATAGTGGCAGCAAAATGAATGGGCTGATGATTTCTCTATCATTTTGCTTCTGATCTGTAAAAGCATGACCTTATCCATAGCAACTAATTACTTTGAGATGAGCTATTTTACCATGCAATCTTCTTTGTTGTCTTTGTTAATTTTGTGGGACTTAATCAGTAAATGCCAAGATTCAGTATAGTTTTGAACCAATACTCAGAAGGTTGGTTGGCTCATTAGACTGTAGCTTCATCACTCCAACTCAGATTTTTTAATAACCATGTCCGCAATTTCAGGGTAGGTTCATTTCTGTTTGGGAAAGACACATGAGATGGATAAGATTGTATGCATGGGAACAACATACATTTTTCTCATGCAAGGCTACAAAGCCAAAGAACTGCCATAGTGACTTGTCTTTTACCAAAAACAAGATAAATGTAACGACATTGATATACAACGAAGTTGCAAATGTCCAATACACCAAGTTGGCTATCATGGGCATTAAACCATTTCTTGTTTTCAACATCCCTTTTAAGATTTTAGCCTATTGTTTTGAAGACACTTTCAGAAAAATTGCAGATCTTACAAATTGGAAGTTCATAAGAGATAGCCATAGGGGTATACTCTTTGTCTTTCAAATAGCTCAGGGAAGCCATAAGGACATACTGTTAAACCAATCCCTAAGAAAAACTCCAATAAATGAATAAATTCATAGCCCTCAAAGAAAATTTCAGAGGCACTATCCTCAACCCTCATTTTTTTTGGATAGAACAGTCCACAACCCTCAAAACATTTTTGGCAATTTAGAGTTTAAAATTTTGGTATATTGGGCAAAATATTATAATGATTCATGGTTTCACATCATAGGATAATTGCAAAAATGTTTGAAATCTCACCAAATGCATAATGTGCATGAGAGGAAACTCTGAATTTTTTGATTTGATATTGAGTTGGTTGACTCAAGATTTCAATTGTGACAGACCAAGCACTCCACCTCTGGAACTGCTCTAGGAGAAGAAGAGGTCATGCTACAATCGTTGTTCAAACTTTATGACATAAATGCTTTACCTACCTGAGCTAGTTATGCTTTAACAGTTCCCTGGGGTACTAAACTTAGCTTAGCTCCCCAGATTCAGCCAAACAGTCAAGATTTATCCTATTGGATTTAAATATGTTGAGTAGAAATCATGGGTGTATCATATTTGAATTGAACTAATGTGTATTCATGAATTTAAATCATTTCTTTTAGATTGATGGATTATCTCATAACCCTTGATGGATTTATCCTATTGGATTTAAATATGTTGAGTAGAAATCATGGGAGTATCATATTTGAATTGAATTAATGTGTATTCATGAATTTAAATCATTTCTTTTACATTGATGGATTATCTCACAACTCTTTATGGATTTCTTTTTAACTCTTAAATGTATCTTAGGAGAGAGGAAATAGTTTGAGATTCAATGCAGTCTAATTTTCTCTAAGAAATTGTAGCTTTAGTTATTTATTACACTATTTTATTTAATTGAAAACCTTTGAGTCCAAATATTTATATATTTCATTATCAGACCAATATGAGTAAGCTTCTTTGTTGATTTTTTTTTAGGTTTTAATATAAAACATGAACAATCCTAAATATGGCACATATGAATGGTGGAAAATGGATGTCTACTGCTCATGAAATCACTATTATGGTAGAAGACGCCAAAAACGACATGTTGAGAGGGACAATTTATCATTAAATGGTCCCATGCAAGGATTTTTGTAGAATGACGAAGAAATGAATATGGAAACGTCCGCAAGAATTCAAAATAATGATTTAATAATTGGAAGTGGTAATGGTTTACCCAACATCATTAGTGAAGATAATGTTAATCATAGCCCGAATAATGAGAGTATGCATAATGATTACATGGATGGTTCTAACGACGACCATGCACATGTAGAAGAACAAAAAAATATTGAATCCAATGCAAGAGAGATTCTAGATTCAATTAATATACACGTTGATGGACAACCTCATGATAATTATATTATACATATGGCAAGGACACCACTATACCCTGGTGCACAATGCTCCATATTGCAAGTTGTGTTACCCCTTCTTAACTTAAAACTTGTCCATGGATGGACAAACAATAGTTTCACCAATATTCTACAGTAAGTGTTTTTATACAAAATGGAAATTTCAAGTTTTTTTTAATAGTTTTTTCTGAAAACAGAATTCCACTCTAAATTATATCTTATCATTGTTGATGGTATTGTCACAGTTTTTTATTAGTTCTACTCCTTCTAATTAATAACAAATTGCCTAAATCAAAAAATGAGATCATGTCATTGACAAAATATTTGGGTATGGATGCTTTCAAGACGTATGATGCGTGTCCCATGATTGCATCCTATATTATGGAGATGGTAAGGAATCCTTAGATGAATGTCCAGAATGTGATGAGAAAAGGTACCATATAAGTACATCATCAAAAAAGGTAGGAAGAAAGGTACTACGTCACATACCTTTAGCCCCACAGTTTGAGAGGTTATTTGGATGTAAAGAAATGTCACAGCTCATGGATTATCATGTGAGGGGAAGGAGCACAGATGGTCTTATGAGGATGTTGGCTGATGGAGTGGCGTGGTGTAAGATCTAGGAGAAGTGGCCAATTTTCAAATATGAGCCACAAAATGCAAGAATGTCATTAGCATTAGATGGTGTGAATCCTTATGGAAATCAATCAACACAATGGTCTACATGTCCAGTAATTGCTATCAATAACAACCTACCCCCATGGCTATCAACCAGAAAGGAACATGCTATGTTGACACTTATCATACCAAGTTATACTTTATAGAAATTCCTAATATTGAGTCTACATGGTAATAGTAACAAATTTCATGGTGCAAATGACCAATTGAAGTTGATGCCTTTACATGTCCAAATCAACCGAAACATATGGACACGTAATTGGAGCCTTTAATAAATGAGTTATTAATGCTTTGGCAAGGAATGAATATGAAGGATGTGTCTCGTCCTATTTCTTCAAGGATATTTCAATTTCATGCAATGCTTCTTTTCACAATTCATGATGCTCCAGGGCTATCAATGTGTTGTGGTGAGTTATAGTTGGTGTTAATAACCTCATATTGTATTTATTGATTTCATTTATTTCATAATAAAATGCTAAATTATTACTTGATCTTTCATGTAAAAATTAAAGGCCTTCAGAGTAAGGGATCTTATGGATGCCCAACATGTGGGCCTTTCACCTTATCAAGAAGATCTAGTCATTTGGGAAAGACTTTATATGATGAATATAGAGTGTTTCTAAAGCCTGATCATCCATATCGTGTACACGATAAGGATGATTTTGGTGGAAAGGAGTGCCTTCTTAGAGAACCTTCAAATATGAATCCTGGGAGATGGATGCATGCATATAGAAGCACACATGGTAATTTTCATTCTCGCCTTTTAAATGATATACGATTACATTCCTAAAACATTGATTTGGTAAATTTATTATGATTTTTCTTTTTGGTAGGATCCCTTCCTTCAGGAATGACTCGAAAGACAATATTTTCAGAGTTGCCATATTATGAAGACCTACCTATTGTCCACTTGTTCAACACAATGCACATAGGGAAGAATGTATCTGTTTGTTTATATAATATGCTATTTGAGAAGATTTCAATACATGGGAGGAAACTAAATAAGCTACAAGTGAGGATGGACCTCAAAGAAGTAGGAAGAATGCCTCATATTTGGCCAAATGATGATGGTAACTTTGTAGCTGATCCATGGCCTCTCACAAAGGAGGGGAAAGAGCAGATGATTAAATCCATAAAATCAGTAAGATTCCCAACAGGTTTTGGAGTAAATTTTAAGAATGCATTCTCAAAAGGAAATGAACTTGTTGGAATAAAGACCCATGATTGGCATAATTTCCTTAGGGTATGTGCACATTGATCGACATTAACTATATTATTTATTTTGTGATTTAAAAAAAAAAAAATTTAAATAATTATATAGCATGAGTAATTGATTAATTTTAACATTCTAATCGCAGTATATATTACCTACCAGCCTTCCAAATAATCTCAATGACAACATTAGGAGGACAATCTACAAGCTAAGTAGATTTTTTAGGTATGATGCATGGCCTATATAAGGAAAAATGTCTCTTCAAGTACAATGTGATATACCAGAAAATTTTTCATCTAGAATATTTTTTTTTCTTTACACAAATCGTGGGCTTAACTTAATTAATTCTATTCTAGGTGGGTCACTTTAACAGAGATACACAACAAAGACTTAAATATGTGGAATAAATAACTCCCTATTTTTATGTGTGACATGCAAAAATTCTTCCCAACAAGTTTCTTCAATGCAAAGGAACACTACATTATGCACCTATTACATGAAATAGAGTTGTGTGGACCAGTTCAAACAAGGACAATGTTTCCTATTGAGCGTTATTTAAAGGTTTTGAAAAATTTTGTAAAGCAAAAGGCTCGTCCTGAAGGTTCCATGCTTCAAGGGTAGATGTTGTTCAAATCCACAGTTTATCTCACTGAATTGTGCAAAGAATTAAATATTGAAGGGCCGCGACTATGGGACTCAAAAGAAAGTGAAAAAGTTGAAGGACATGTATTCACATGACGAGAAACAACTAGGGAAATTAAAGGTGATTAAACTTGTATCTACATATGGTTCACGATTTTTATTTGTGACTATGATTGTATAATGTGTTTTATGTTTATGATTGCAGATGTTGTTGAAATGGAGGCTCTATTATTATATGTTGCAAGAAACATTAAACACACAAAAATATGGAGGGAGGAATATCAAAGGCATCATGATGCCCAAAAAAGGCGTTGTTTGTCATATGTATCTCGAGGTGGTCATAATTCATCTTCAAATTCAACAATAATGAGAAAATTTGAAAAGGATTGGCCTCCAGCTATGACTTTAAAATATTTGAGGGATAGAGTAGCAGGGGCATTTAGAAATAATGATGAAAGAGTTACAACACATGTATTGGACATTATAAAAGGACTAGAAGAGAATAAGGTGAATCATTATAAGGGGTTGTGATGCAAGGGTCGTCATTATCGTGTTCGGAAGCTAGATGAAAATCGACAAAAAATTGACTGTGGAATTGCTGCATATTTTACAGTAGATTTTCAGTCAGATGTTCGTGATGGAAACATAAAAACTGACACCATGAGATACTATGGATTAATCGAAGATATCTTAGAGCTTAACTTCAGATCTTTCAAGGTGGTATTATTTGAAGCTAAGTGGTTTATAAATATTGTAGTTGGAAATCATCCAACAACATATATGCATGAGAATGGTTTTTGCATTATCAATCATACCAGGTTTGAGCAAACAGATGAACCATATGTTTTTCCTGACCAATATGAGTAAATATTTTTATGTTTTCATCCTACAGAATGATCAAAGTCATTTTTCATTGAGTATAATCCTAGATCAATAAGAGTCTTCCAACCTTCACATGAAGAACAATCTATCTCAGCAGAAATGTCGTCTAATGGTAGCTCAAATGATGAATTTAATGGGCAAGAAGACATGCTTGAAATGTACAATGGCTATTCAAATTATTTTGATGATTAATGACAAATTCTATAAATAGTTCTACTCAAGAAAATGTAAATGTCTAGTAGTTCTATATTAGAGTTGTATTTTAATTTAAATCTATTATATGGATTTGTTTAGAAGAATCAAACCTATCATAATCTAAAAATTAATAGTATTTCAATGTTAAACATATCAAAGAACTATAACATGATAACAATGTTATATATATTATCATTATGTACATTTAGATTTTTTTTCTCATTATTTTTTTATAAAACTTAATAATTAATGAATTTCTATCTTATAGATTTGAAACCTTATTTTTTACAAGGGAAAGTTAGATATTAGAGGATTTGTTAAGATTTTTTTACCCTCCAAAATGATATTTTATGATTAAAATATTTTCAAAATGTTTCATTTGATTATGATTTACTATTTTTGGTTGTTTCTTGTATGTATTTTAATTCATTTGCATATTTTTCATTTTATAATATACTCATTATTCCACTTCATATATTCAAAGGTTGATGCTTATATATATATATATATATATATATATATATATATATATATTGCACTTGTTTCATTATTGTATTTATGTAATGAAGTATATATAACTCGTTCTAACTTGGGAAATGTGTAATATTGAATTAGGTCTATTGATTCAATATGCGAACAAGAAAAAGAGCAAAGTCTATTCAGACAAAGAGTATAAATGAATTTATGAGGAACACACCTTCTGGAGTCATATGTATTAATGAGATACCTTCCAAAGGAAGTAATTTATTTACAATTCCATCTTCCCATTTAGATTTTACAGATGATGTATATGTCCCAGTAGTAACTGATACTTGCCATAATGTGGAGCCTACACTTGAAACTGGATTTGAAATTGATAGATTGCAATCATATAGAGAGTGGTTGATGAACGCTGATGTTGATCTAGTCATAAGAGATGCAATTCATGCAGCATACAAAACAGCTATCTCTGACACAGAGAATGCAACATATATAGAAACAACAGTTGATGATCTACTAAGGTAAATAGTCATTTATATTTTACTTATAAACTTTAGAGTTCCAATTACATAACGTATGATTATTAATAATATATTATATCACAATGTTCAGGAGTAATATCAATGTTCTCGAAGAAGAGACTAACACCAATGGACAACAAAATCAATCTCCTCCATCAGATGAACAAACTATACCATCTATTGGTGCATCTTTTCAACCTCTCTTAAAACATCCAAATGAATATGTTAAAGGAGAGGTAACTAATGGTATGCCATTCACAATCACATTAAATGAAAAAGGGCAAGTGTTAAATGATGAAGGTGGGAGAACATGGAGAGACATACTTCACCGTGAAGCATTGAGATTATTTGGTCCTACAATTACTAAAGATTTTCGTCGTCAAGGTAAAACACATATACTATGTTTTTTCATAAATTGCATACTTAATTTATGTAGTATAAACTATATACTTAACGTTTCATGTTTCATATATATATATATATATATATATATATATATTGTACTCAATTTTTCATTCCATAAATTTCATTACTATCATACTAGAAACCTTAATATTTTGGATATGTATTATTTACTTTCTACATGTATTTCACAGATAAATCTAAGAAGGACGAGTTATTATCTCATATGCATAAAGTATCTGCAATTTTACCTCCAAATCAAATTCTTTGTAGTGCTCCTGAATATATTAAAAATACCAGGAATGCTTTAAGAGGAGAATTGGTCAGAAACAAAAATGTAGTCAAGCCGCACTTCATAGGATAAGGAGAGTGGAAGAAGTTATTGGATGAGATTTCTATTAAGAAAAAAAAGGAAAAATGGAACTTTGGTTGGAAAAGACAAATATGCACATATTGTACAAGCCTCTAGGTTGTGCACACTCCATCGTTTGAGGAAAGGTGGCATGTTATCTATAGAGGGAAAAATTGTAAGCTCAATACACTACTATGCTTCTCAAGAAATTTTTATTTTTTATATAATTAAATTTCTAAATATTTCATTGTTATTTAAAATATAGTTGCAGGTGTTTAATACTAAAATGTCTGAAGAAGAGAAAGATTTTGCTTCATGCTATGGTGTATCTTCTCTCATTCATCAAAATATTAAAGATGGATTTCATCCTATTATAGATTATGATGTATTTTTTTACCTATAGTTATTTTGTTCTAGATAAATTTTTATAATATGAAAGAAATATATGCAAATGAAAGTTTCAATTAATACAATTTATAGTTGTGTTTATCTTATCTTATATGTGTCTTAGGTAATTGTTCAACATGATGAAAGAGAAGATGAAATTGAACTTTGAATCATGCTTCAACCTTACCATATGTTTGGTTAGTTCACTTCAGTTATTTTTTAAATCAATAGGATACTTTAGTTATGAAATACCATTAAATGCACACAATTGTTATTGTTTCTTTCAATTCAATTGAAGTTATTGTTTGTGTTTTTCTCCATTTATTTCATTTATGTATTTTTATTCACAAACTTATGTTTATAATTTCATTTTTATGATTTTTTATTGCAGGTGGCGACATAATTTCTAAAAAATATTTAAGGATGAACAATATAGATGATTTCAAATGAATTATCAATTTCGTTTTTTTCATATTTCGTAATAAACAAATTTGAAGACCTAAGACATTTCATTATGTTAATAAATGAAGAGTGATTTTTTGATAATCAGTGTTGGAACATATGTATAAATTTTATTTTCTTTCATTAAATTATCTCTTCTTTATATACTAATTGTTTTGGTTGTTGTATAGTATACATAAAATTTTATCATATGTAGATATTGTTATTACTTTGTAATTATTCATTTAATGTGAAGGATATCTATTTAATATATTTTTTCATAACTAAAAGGATGTGTAATAGATTAGAAAAACAAAAGTTTTTGAAATATCATGCCATCTTGAAGTTTTCACTCAAACAAAATTATGTGAGGCTTGGCATTGAAATGACACTGCTTAGAACTTTTATTTATTTATTTATTTTAATTTTCAAATATTGAAATGATTCATCTACATGATCAATACCATATTGACCAAAATGATCAATAGTGATATTATGTATGTAAATTTATTATTCCTATCAACTTGGAATCATGTGAATGTTTCAATGGGGAGACTCTTCCATTACTTGTAAATGATACTTGCCATAATGTAGCCAAGCACAAAAAACTACCATAGTGTTATTGTACAAAATGAATTAAAAATTTTGGATGTAACTATGGGATACTTCAATTGTGTTAATACATTTGATATTAATTAAATATATTTATGGTAATTGGATTTAAGCATAAGAAAATGGTCAAAATTTTCTCTTTGGTAATAAAATCAAACTCTTCTCAGGATACTCACGACACACAATATATAACTTTTCTAAATAAATGAGGTTATTTTTTTTGCACCATATATAATTTTATTATAATTATATTAAAAATTATGTTTTTGCACCATTTTTTATTTTATGGTGCTTTGCACCATATACAGTTTATTAATATTATAATAATTTTGATATTTTTATGATAAAATTTTTAATTTTTGTAAAATTGGTTTTGGTGCTTTGCATCACAATATCTTGGTCCACGTCAGATTGGTTTTTGGTGGTTTGCACCATACACCATGGAATGCCACATATGCATTTAACACCAAATTTAACATTTTTTACTAACTCCATTTTTGGTTTTTGGTGGTTTGCACCATACACCATGGAATGCCACATATGCATTTAACACCAAATTTAACATTTTTTACTAACTCCATTTTTGCACCAGAAAAAATAGCACCACTTGTGTATCGCCACATTATCACCACTTTTGCACCATTATTTGAAAAGTGAAGATTTCTCTAATAGTTTACAAATTGTGGTGCTAATGTGAGGCTAAATAACCCTTCTTCTTGTAGTGTAGAATAATTAAAATTTGGAAATAATTTTGGTTGTTGCGTTGTTTTTGTTCTTAATTTTTTTACAATATATTGAATAATTGTTGAAATTTGAATGTTCTTATTCTACACTGATATAGAATAATTGAAATTTGGAAATGATTTCTGTTTTTACTTTATTTTTGTTCTAACTTTTTTAGGATACATTGAATAATTGCTGAAATTTCAAATTTGAAAATACCTTTCACTGTGTTGGTTTCGTTTCTGTTTTTTCTCTAAACTCTTTTGAGCAATCTCTAATATGTTATGAATCCAATGCTTCTTCTACATGTGATTCCTTATAAATCCACTGCTTCTGCTTCTTTTATGAGTGTTTAACTCCAGGCTATGAACAGCTTTGCAATTTTTGACCCTCACTGTACAAAGTATTTGTATCTATCCGCAGGAAGCAAAAGATTTGAACTGGATGGCATGTAGAGAAGGAACTCTCAGAGGGTGGATATGGAGAAACCTTGATAAAAAATAAGCTGCAACTAGCTACCGCATTATTGTTTATAGCAGGATTGCAACTAGCTGCCACATTATTATTTTCGGCAGGATTGGGCAAAATTGTGCAGAAGAAAAATTTGCAAAGTAGAGTTGGTAAATAACAATGGAGAGGAGATGGGAGAATTCCAGTCAAGCAAACAGTGGGGAGCCGACTTGAAGCAAAGGAAAAATATTGTCAGTGTAGAAGTGTGACAAAAAAACAATTATCCAAGTGTTTTGAAGAGAGAGCAAAATAACAAAACAAGTGGCCAAGTATTTCAAAGTGATATAAAAAACAATGGTGAAGCGGTGGGCTTGATATAAGATCATGTTTGTATATCACCGCATTATAATAACATTTAATGTTGAATACTAATGACAGCATTAGTCCAGTTATAAAAAATATGAATGAATAGATACTTAATTTTGCAGCATAAACTTTGCATATCATTGTAACAGTGCCTCAAGGCACGTGAAGCCTCCAATAAGAGGTGAAATTCAAGACTTTGGTTAAGTTTGGTGAGTTGAAATTGCCGGAGCGGAATTTTGATTAAATTTTGTTGAGGGCTGGTCAACACAATTAATATAAATTCAATGACAAGTGATTTTTATAGTCCCTGCATTAACGGAGGCGGGGACTAATAAGTCCCACTTCACTAAGGCACTCGAAATTCAGTGACTAGCGAAGTCCCACTTGTCTCACTTATTCATATGTATACATGTTCAAAAAAGGGTGAACTTTTGGTTATCTTGAAAATTCTATTAATTGATATGGTGATTAGTTTATAGCTTTACGAGAAACATTTTGTATTAAAAATAAATTGTTGTTTTTGCATAATTGATTGTTGTTTAAATATTATAATTTTTCTAATAATTTTTTTGGATGGGATGTTTGCATCCCAATAAGTTGGGTGGTGAATGGTAATCGTCGCATGACATATTTGGCCAAGGATGGGGCCGTACACCACCCTCATGGCCATTACCAAACTTTGAATACTCATCAATAGAGGATCACACAATTGAATGAATTCATGATGCAACTTTACATTAGTTTTGATATTGATTTAATGCTCGAGTTATAGTGGAGTTTTATCATGTCAACGTTGCGAGGGTATGGATGTTTTCACCCATTGAAGTGTCTAGTCTTGTCCAAACCACATATGCATTATTGTCATTGCGGGTTGGGACGATTCATTTTGTGTGGTGTAAGATTGCAACATGAGAGTGGTTATTTTGCAATACCAGGGAAAATAAGGTGATGCATTATCATTTTTCATGGTAACATTCTTCTCCATCTAGCTTCCTCCCATATAGGTGTTTTTCTTGGTTTCTTCTTTAAATATTTGTGATTTTTATTTTTCCTTTCCTACTTAACTCTTTATTTTCCTCCTCATGGAACCTATTGCTTTTACATCACCTCCTTCCCATTGGCTCTTCTTTTTGGTTTCTAGTTTGACCTTTGAACCATCAAGCCTTGAAAAAAAAAAATTCCATTTGAAGTCCCTCTCACCTGTCCTTTTCACGAAGTTTAAACCTTTTGATATCGGATCACTCTTGCTCTAGATGCACTCTAGTTTCCAAATTCACACCCTACTCTAGTTTATCAATCCTTTATCTCCTCCATCTTGTGGTGTTCTCTCGAACTTGGGTTTTGAGACAATTTTTTAGCCTTTGTTAAACAATTCACACTAACAAGCTCATAATAGAAGTGTCACAACTTATCTTGTGGTGTTCTCTCGAACTTGGGTTTTGATACAATTTGTTAGCCTTTGTTAAACAATTCACACCAACAAGCTCATAATAGAAGGGTCACAACTTATTTCAAGGAACGAGGGGGATTTTGCGCCCAACATAGGGCAGAGAGCTTTGCTTACTGTTATAGGGAAAATACTCCTCAGATCATCTAAGAATAAATTACTTAAGAAGAACGTGAAATTGCTTAGGAAAGAGGTTGCTTGATGGATTGAGAGATGCTTGGGGAGATTGTTGATTGGGTGTGGGACATGGGGCGCACCTAAGGGTGCTATAATCAAAGTATGTACATTGTTGATTTCTACTTGCACTTAAAGCTCCTACTTTGTTAGGTTCTACTCCACCAAAATGAGTCCAAGGAGGAAATCCTTCTAATGTTTTATGATTTGCAGCTAACAATGAGGAATGTAGATCAACGAATCGATCAAATGAAGCTCATTTTGGCATTCCCCGGGACTTAGGTTGTTAGTAGAAAGGAACCTAGTTATGGATGCCTATGATTCCTGCAAGTTCAAATGATGGGTTCTTATCAATCTATTGTTTTTACTTGTTCATGTCAACTTTCGTTTTTCCACTTAGATCATAACGCACATGCCTAAGTTTTATAGTTTAGTGTTTCGGTTCTTTTGTTGAATTTTATCAAACTCCATGTATGTATATTGCCAAAACTATGGTTTTTCCACTAATCTTGTTTCCTAAGTGGCGGAGTTACTTTAATGTTTTTCTTTGAAATATGAAATAGAAATATTTACTTTACCAAAAAGAAATTACAGATATAAAATTTAATCATAAAACAATATAATTTTATTAAGGAACACTTAATAAATTTATAAAATAAAAATAATGTATAAAGATAATAATTACAAAATAATGACATAAATATGTAAATTTATAAGGGTGCAGTTATATGTGATCATAATTAATATTTTTTTATCTTTTGTTTCCAATGTCGTGAAAATTTGGGTCTTTTGTTGCCCATTCCGTTAACATTTGAGTGTAATGAATAAGTGATTTGTATGCAAATATTCAAGGAAATAGTGTATGGAAAATTGAAATGAGAGCATCCTACCTAAAACCATGCAAGTATGTAAATTTATAGGTAGGGAACCTATCAGTTCAATGTCATGTTTTGAGCAAGTCTAGTGCTTGTCAAAACCCCATTTAAAGACATTTTTTAGAGGTGCATCACACATATTCTCTAATACATCCAACATGTGCTTTTGATTAATAGAATATGGAGTCACACACAAACATGATTAAATTAATGATTATGAAAGGAGTTAGAAATTGATAATTAGGAGTCAAAATTGCCTCACAAGAGCATTCCTTGAATCACCAACAATCTAATACCAAGTATCTAATACCAAGTGTGTATCCATATTGATGTTATTAGTGACAATTGATTCAAAATCATAGTATGAATTGTAGATATTTCCTTTTGGATAGTTATGTTAGTGATTTTTAACTTTAAAGTTTCTCTTCCTTAGTAAGTTTTATTTTCTATATGCTTTCACTCAAAAACTAAATAGAATCATTGTTGATCAACAATAGAAACATGGAAATAAAAACTAATATAATTTTATATGTAACATTTTTTTCATTGTGATCTAAATATTGATGATGATGAAATTCTCTTCTTTACTAAAGAAACTCACATAATTAATTCCCACAACTTTATTAGTTCATCCACCTCAATTTATAATTCTTACCACTACTTCGATTCCAAAAAAAAATACCCATAACTAGTAGTTCACCCGCCTGAATTTTTTATTCTTAGGTCACTACTTTGATTCTAAGTGAGCTTTATGTAACTTTTCAAGGAAATGATGCATGGAAAATTGAAATGATAGTATCCTATCTATAACCATGCAAATATGTAAATTTAAAGGTAGAGAACCTTTTCAAACCCTATTTAAAGGCATTTTTTAGATGCATCACACATATGCTTTAACACAACCAACATGTGCCTTTGATTAATAAAATATAGAGTCACATACAAACATGATTAAATTAATGATTATGAAATAAGTTATAAATTGATAATTAGGAGTCAAAATTGCCTCACAAGGTCATTGCTTGAATCATCAACAATCTACTAAAAATAAATACTAAGTATGTATCCATATTGATGTTATTAGTGACAACTGATTGAAAATCATAGTCAGACGTGTAGATCTTTCCTTTTAAATAGTTATGCTAGTAATTTTTAACTTTAAGGTTTCTCCTCCTTAGTAAGTATTTTTCTATATAATTTTACTCAAAAACTAAATAAAATAATTATTGATAAATAATAAAAACATAGAAATAAAGACTAATATAATTTAGTATGTAACATTTTTCCATTATTTAACATTTTCTTCTTTACTTAAAAAAAAACTTGCATACTTAATGCCCACAACCTTAATAATTCGTCCTTCTCAATTTATAATTCTTACCACTACTTTGATTCTAAAAATTAGTTAAAACCTCCATAATTTAGTTAATACAAAATCATATTTATAACACAAAAAATTATAAGAATGACCAATGCTCTACCTCCCGCAAACATGTTCAAAGGCAAGTGATGTTCCTACAACCATGTTCAAAGCAAGTGATATATTTGATCAATTTCCCCATGTCCATCAAGTTACCAAGAGTCTTCCTTTATAGTATTAGATTGCTACAATAAGTATGCACTACTTATACTATATTTTTCCTTACACTCACACAATTGTGTTTGATCTAATCTACAATGCTAAAAATATTTTTATTAAACTATATGTTATCGAGAAAGACTCAAAGGTCACGATATTTTTAACCAAAAAAAATATATAATAAAATTTAATTAAAATGACGACAAGAAAAAAATATATAGTAAAATTTAATTAAAATAAATTTTGAGAGTAAACTTTTCAATTAAATGTATAGATGTTGTTTACTGAAATTTCAAATTTATCAGGATTCTAGATTTATTTTAAACCATCAAAAATCTCTAGAGTACCCAAATTCCCAAAATTTAACAACTGTAATTCATATTTTCAAAATTTTCTACAAAATTTTGTCATAATATTACAGAAATTTCCATTATTTTCTTGCCTAATTTATATGGTTTTTAAACTAAGCTCTTCATAAATGGAAGCATACCTACAACGTTATAATTTTCCTAAAGGCTAATTATGGTCAAGTATGCATCTCTAGGTATTTCTGTGTTCAGTCATAAATACGATTAAATAATTATTTTATGTTTAACGTAAATACATTCTATTTTATATTTACATTGGGATTTGTGTGTTGAGTTATAGGTTTAAATAAATAATTATTTTATGTATGTTATTAAAGTAGGATTTTAACTATCCATTTGTTTATTGATTACTATTAGTTTATTATAGACCAATGCAATTATAATGTTTAACTTTAAAAAACAAATATTTATTTTTCAATATTATTGAAAAAAAAAAATTAAAATATTTGATTGTACCATAGCTTGAAGGTTTTATTGTAGCCTCTGCACAATACAATGCCACATGGATAACTACCTAATTTTTTGCCATAATTTTCCATGGTTTTTCATTGTTCAACTTTGTAGGAAAACCATCCAAAATTAAAATTCTTGAAAATAGCTTAGTCACATAAATAAAATATTTATCATCAATTAATGTTCATCATAATTTAAGCAAGTTTTTACCTATAAAAAAAATAGAAATGTGATGTAGATAAATATACTTACCAAAAATTGCTTCTTGGTAGGTAATTAATTTTTCCATTTCATTTATCAACTTAGTCTCAAACATAATTTCTACTTAAGTGAGTGTTGTTTGTGAAAAAAATAGATAATCTTTCTTCCTAAAAATATAAACTAGCAATTGCACCATATGTTGCAAAAGAAATGCCATAAGGAAACAGCATAGGAAAGAGTAGCTTAGAAGAAATAAGTTGTTGTAGAGAAGGAGCCATCGTGAAAGAATGAAAGGAAAATTTTGCTTACATGGAAGCAAGTCGTGGAGGTTTCAAATATATTTATTATAAGACTTACCAACCAGAAAATTTTTTTATAGGTATTGAAATAGGAAATTGTGGGTGAAAAGATATATGTAAAACAACATAATGAAATAAGTTGTTGCAGAGAAGAAGCTATCATGAAGGAATGAAAGACAAATTTTTCTTTCATGGAAGCAGGTCGTGGAGGATTCAAAGATACTGATTATAAGAGTTATCAACAAGAAAATTTTGTTATATATATTGAAATAGACAATTGTGGGTGAAAACATATATGTAAACCAACATAATTTGTTCACATACATAAAAAATTTGTTATAGATATTGAAATAGGAAATTGGGGTGAAAATCCTTTGCTGATTAATAATCCTCTGAAACAAGCATGAAATGAGCATGTAACTCAAATAAGATATTTTAAATGCATTCAAGTACAATTTATCTAGCATAGATGTAAATAAAGAGAATTTTTATTAAAAAAAAAGAAAGTTTACTCTAAGTTCATCTACATTTTGGAGCACCAATTGCATATTTGTCAGAAATTGTATATGAAGAATAATAGTCTTCGTATACAAAAAAGTGAATGTCATTTTAATATGGAGACATTTTTGGAAGGAGGTATTGTTATTCATGTTATGGTTTATTTTCTAAACTCCAAACTTGGTTTAGTCTTTCTTTATATACATAAGAAAAAAAATACAAAGTAATTTCACAAATTTAAGTTATAGTTTTATATTTTATAAGTATCTAGTTTCTTATTAAAATATTTTACACACATCTATTCATTCAAATAAATTATATTGCGAATATGTTTTATCCTATTATTTGATTACAAAATTATTGTACTCTCTACTAAGTAAAACAAATTTATTAATAAAGAATTGAATGCCAAATTGAAAGATTACTCAAGTGATAATTACTATAATATATAGAATTGATTTTTTGACTTATAAATTATTATTTTTATATGTCATTCAATTTCCATTACCTATTATCTTCAAACCCCATGGGGAGATATTTAACATGGGAGCCAACTTTACGTAAATAAGCATTCACATTGTTAACTTGGTCAAAAATAAAATTATAATCCTAAAATTCTCTTACCTAATAATATTTTTAAATATATAATTGAGTTTCATTTATTTAAAAGAAAGGCAATATTAAGAGCCTCCTAGAGTTATAAAAGGTAATTTACATGAAAAATAAAAAATTATCTCCTCATGACAACATACAAATGTTAATCTTAATTGAATCATTAAAAAAATAAAAAGGGATAATAGATAGGTACAAAAGAGAGAGCTTAAAATAGATGTGGATGTACCTGGAAATCATGAGGAAATGAGAGATGTAGAGGAACTTATCAATGAGAATATTGACCAAACAAATGAAGTCACCCTTTTAATATTTTAATTTTTTTCAATGTAAATGTCAAGTTCAAATTCAAAATTAAAAATTTTATATATTTTTATGTAGGGAAAACATCTTACCTACAACAAGATCGTACCACACGTAGAAAAACATGGACATTAATAAGAAGTTGCAAGAAATTGTCTTTGATGATAATTTTCTAGATAGTATAGAATCAACTAAAATTGAAGAAATGAGGCCACTAATCATGAATGAACATTTCAAGATAAAGTAAATTAGGTGATCAAAAATATATTTCAAGGTATATCTATCATAGCACAAGCTTAACTCTTAAATATATTTTGAAAGCACAAATATTTAAGAAATATATTTCAAGTATTGGGCATTAGAAATTCCAAAGAGGTGAAGGCAAATGAGTTAGTATCAAGAAATATGACATCAACCCCTGGAAAAATTGCAAACTATTAATCTCAATATGGTAGGGAATTATTGACAGGTGTTGTTGGAAAAAGAACTACATCAAATCGGTTGATGTCAATGAAAACAATAATGTACAAAACATTAAACAAAAGTTTATGGAGGCATAAAAAAATAGGATTCAATAACATGAGCATGATGAACTTGCATGTTGGGCTAATATATGTAGGAAACATTATCAAGATAGACTTTGTATGATGTGAGCAATAATGTGAAATAGTTTTGGTATTGGAAGTTCCATGTGTCACCAAATGAGAAGAATATCTTGAGACATTGTATATCTAGAGGGATGTATTAAGATCATTTCCCCTTTTAGTGACTGTTATTATTAAAGAACATTTCTTACTACACAATATGTATAACTTGTATATAGACTTATCAAAAAAAAAAAAAAAACCATGTTGAATCTTATGACATTGAGGACAATATAAGCAGTTAATTAATACAACTACCACATGCTATCAATAGGAAAAAGGGTTTTCTTGTGAAGCGATCTATGCATCTTCGTCATGAAAATCGAATCTGAACACTAAGGATTCATCCTAAGATAAAAGGTCATCATAGTAACTTTGATGTTCCAAAACCATCAATCACTTAATTATATTTCTTTAAATATCAACGATTTGACAACAGTCACAATATGCTAATGCTTGGGGGGAATGTGTATCCATATCATAGTATAACTATATATACAACAACTTATCCAAATGATATAAAAATATTTCATAAGAAATGAAACTGCTACATGAATTACTCACAATCCTTAATGATATACTCCAAGTTCTTCCACAATACTAATCAAGTGTCTAAAGAAGCCATCATCACTCAGTCACCATATAGGTAACACCTGGGGGAAATGTGTTAGAATTGTATATACAATAGCTTATACAGAGGATATAAAAATATGTTATAAGTAATGCAATTGCTGCATGAACTACTCACCATATAGGCAACGTCTCGGGGAAATGTGTTAGAACTATATATACAATATCTTATAAAAAGGATATGAAAATATGTTATAAGCAATGCAAATTATACATGAACTACTCACAGTACTTAATGATATAATCAAAGTTCTTCCACAATAATAATCAGGTGTCTAAAGAAGCCATCATCACTTCCAAAATCACATATTTAAACATACAAGTTGTAAAAAATGATTTTTTTTCATAAATTTTAATAGAATCACGTGCTCAAATCTAAGATATAGTTCTTAAAGTCTAAAGGAAATAATTTAAAAACTTCTTGGCACAATCGTTACATAATATTTTGATGCACAACTTGTATAGAAATAAGCATAAGCTTGCAACACGTCCAAATAAAACAACTGAAGTAAATACTATTAGCTGGTTTTCAATACATTTATGTAATTAAAATAGAGATAGGAACTTTTGAAGACCACTTCATTGAAAATTAGAAACATCTTCATGCCTGGTTTTCCAAGCTGGCCGTGAATACCTCTCTGGATCACTTAGATTAGCACTTTATTTGTTTCACCATTATCTAGCAATCTCAAGACAAAATGAGTAAGAAATTTATGAATAGAAACACCTACAGACGTGTCACAAACATCATTTCATTTGCAACATCAATTTATTCTATGATTTGTTCTGATTTTTTTTCTTGTGGCTAAAACTTGGTTTTGGTTGTCACCTATTTATCATGATTCAAAACTTTGTTATCACCTCAGATCCTTATAGCATTAGATATATTTTGTGAGCTAATGTGATGATTTTTTTGTCACAATGATTTAAAAATTAGTTATTATACTACAATATTGACTTTCTCATTTTCTGTTTTGTTTATGAAACCTTTAAAAAGACCACAGGAAAATTTGATTTTACATTGTGATATCCCCAGCATGGGTGGGGGTTTCAAAAATTGGAGAGTAAATTGAGTGGTTATTGTTAGAAATTGTTGTATAAGATGGGAAATTTGGATGGTTTGTAGACAATATAGATGTCATAACAGATATCTATTTTAAACTGTTTAGTGTCTTTGGGCACCATGCATCTAATATGATCCATTTCAACTGGGAACTTCAATATCTATTTTTAAATTTTTAGTGTCTCTGGCCACCATGCATCTAATAGCATCCATTTCAGGTAATAAATTCAATAAATCATTGTGTGAATGATAACTTATGACATCCTTAGCCATTTTCTTTGATTGTGGATCAGGTTACAAACTAATAACTTGTGAAATCCCTAGCCATTTTCTTTGATTGTGGATCAGGTTATAAACTATAATGAACTCTCTCTTCAGAACACTCTACAATATATATTGGATGGAGGGAAATGTTATGATAAAACATGTACAAAAAACCCTTTAGGGTTGTCTCAACTTACTTTATTGTTAATCACATAGTGTCAATTTTGTAGAACTATAATCTACAGTAAGGACTGAGTGGGTTTTTTCTTTTGTAAGTTTTGTTTGGAATTGGAAAAGAAAATAATTATAAAATCTAAAATTATGTAGTGAAAAAATTTGTTTAAAAATAAAAAGTTGAGTAAGTTTGACATCATATAATGTGAAATTAAAGTAAAAAACATGTATGTTTTTTAGCATCAATTAGGTAATTAAAGATATGTATATAGTTTTTTTTTTTTTTTAACAGAAGAAATTTGATATTCATTAACAAAAGAAAATTCGAAAGAGTATGTATGTAGTTACAAACTATTACAATTAAGTAATTAAAGGTAGATTTAGTGTTAATTAAGAAATGAGAATTATGAACATTCATCATTATTGCTCAAGATAAATCATGTCCTATGAAATAATTTGGAAATTTAAAAAAATATTATGTATTTTAAAAAATTTCATTATTAATTTAATTTTTTATATATTAAGAAATACTACTCATGAACAATAAAACAGTTGTAACATAAATAATAAACAACAAAAAAACCATGTATTTTTTAAATAATAAAATAGTTGTAACAAAAATAATATAAAACAAGAAAAACTATGTATATTTGGATGTATGAAACTTTAGATACATTTGATCCCTCTTGGCTTTTGGTAGATCCAGAGTTAAGATTGATCTAGGCCATCTTAATTTCCCCCTTTAAATAAACTATATTCTACATGAATACCATGGGTCAATACCATGGGCTGTTTTTATAATTTATTATTATTTTATTTTATTACCTAAATTCAATTTAACTTGTTAAAACATATATAAAACTATTTACATTTACATATAAAAATATAACAACATTTTAACTTATAAGTCACCAAAACCTAAATTCAATCTAACTCATTAAAAAGAAAAAAAATAACATTATAAAAATATATATAAAACTATTCACTTGTGGATCTAATGGCCTAAAACATTTCAATCATCTAACATTTGATCCAATGGCTCAGACATGAACACAATGATAGCTAGGGGAGTTGTTTTCAAATAAAAATGCCTTACGGCATAAATATTTCAATGTGAGTGACAATAACTAATGCTGGTTAATCATTGTGAGTGTTGTTTAGCTTCTTAATAATATGAAAAAGTGAGGAATAATATGTATTTATAATTATTAGAAACACTTTAATAAGTATTGATATAATGATTATTAGTATAACATTGTTGTATGTATAATAATGTACTGTATGGATTTTATTATCATTCAGTTATAATTGTGTTAGCAATATGAAATAATTATGCTTTATTTTTATTTATTTTTTAGATTTTAAATACTAGGATTATTAGTATATTTATTTAATGATTAATAATTAATTAAATATATAAATTTGAAAAATGAATATATAAATATTTCAAATTATTATATTAAAGAAATGTAATTAGAAATATATTGATTAATTTTTGGTTATCCTAAATTATTAATTGATTTTGGTTTGGATAATAATGTATAAAAAGTTGATTAGTGAAAGGAATATACAAAAATAATACAATATATATTTTTAGTTTTATTGGGAAAAAGGGAAAAATAGTGTTTTCATGCATGAACTCTCGTCATAAACTAAACTAATTTATTGTTGTAAAATTGATGTCTCTAAAGTTATATATGCATTTTATAAAGTGTAATTTTTCAAATTTACTAATAAGAAAGTATGATTAACTTGAGACACGAGACAATCACCAAATAAATTTTCATAATTTCAAAATTGTAAATGATATATATGATTCATAGCATCTAAGTTAATCTTTATTGTTGGAATTGCAATTTGAACATTATATTGAATGATTTGTGTTCAAGGAAATAATCACCAAATAAATTTCATAATCTCAAAATTAGATAAATGTGAATTAATCACATCATTAGAATTTGATCTACTTAGTTAATCTTTATTGTTGGAATTGCAATTTGAACATTATATTGAATGATTTGTGTTCATGGAGATATTCACCAAATAAATTTTCATAATCTTAAAATTAGATAAATGTGGATTAATCGCATCATTAGGATTTGGTGGACGTTTAGAACCAACTAATTTGGTTCATACTCAAAACAAGGTGAAAAAACCAATTGGTCTTTGATATATATGATTCATAGCATCTAAGTTAATCCCCATTGTTGGAATTGCAATTTGAACATTATATTGAATGATTTGTGTTCATGTAGATAATCACCAAATAAATTTTCATAATCTCAAAATTATAAACGATATATATGGTTGATAGCATCTAAATTAATCCCCATTATTGAAATTGCAATTTAAACATTATATTTAATTATTTGTGTTTATAAAAATAATCACCAAATAAATTTTGGTAATCTCAAAATTATAAACCATATATGATAAATAGCATCTAAGTTAACCCCTTGGAATTTCAATTTAAACATTATATTGAATGATTTGTGTTCGTTGGAATTGCAATTTGAACATTATATTGAATGATTTATGTTTATGGAATATTGGTTAAAAGTAGTGAAAAATAGGGTGATTTTTTTAGTCAATACATAACATCAATGGGCTCTAGTAAAGAGAATGTGGGAACCTAAGGACTACGTGCACAGACTGCTTATGAGAGTATTGAGGAAACTAAAACATAACGTAAGTAAAACGTTATTATAAGGTTAAGTAGGATGATAAAATAAATTTGGTTAGTGTTAATTAGGTTGGTTTTAGTGGGATTTAGTTTATATACCTATTTAAATTTTGTGGAAAAAGGTTGAGAAGTGGAAGCCATTTTAATAAAAATTATGAGAAATTGTGAGTTTCCAATGGATATTAAGTTTTGAGTAGCATATAAAATTCACAAATCAGCTGACACATGTTGAAGCAAAACGTTACAGGAGAGCCACCGGCAATTTTGAAAGAAGACAGCTTCATAGCTGATGTTGAAAAAGCTGGTAATGTAAGCTCTCTGGAGTTGAAAATCCCACCACTTGATTTAGCTATCCAAGAGAATTTTTGTGATCTTGCATGTGCGAAACCTGCTGGGAACCCAGAGGAAAAAAATGTCGCGGGCTCCCGCAGGTTCAATTCCTGCTGAAAACCGTGCAGAAAAAATACCTTAACCAAGAGAGAACTCAGGCCTTAATATAGACGTGGTGAGAAATTTACCCACCCAGGTTTATATCCAGCCGCCGTCCGTGGAGATAAAAACCCTAAACGCCGTTGCAGCTTTACCTCCAGCAATGACTATTCTTATCTACTACAAATATTATCCTGTTTATGAGGAATATACAGCGACCTGGGTTCGAATCGCGGGAGGACCTTTAATTATATTGTTGATGAGGAATATACAGCGACCTGGATTCGAATCGCGGGAGGACTTTTAATTATATATTTACGAAGGACTTTGAATCCAGCGACCTAGGTTCGAATCCCGGAATGATCTTTAACTATCTATTTTTATTTTTTTTTCAGAAAGTAAAAAACTCTGTTTTATAGTATGGAAAAATAAAAACAGTACATAATACAACATAGGAAGTGAAGGGAATAATCACTTCCAAATTATGCAACATTGCTTCTAAAACCAAAAATATCGTGATCTAGCAAAGTATACCCATCACATGAGACTCATAGTATACCCATCACATGAGACTCATAATCCAGCAAGGAGTCGATGATAATGTCTAAAAAAATCCCCCAAATGCCACTTGGAAATGTAGCATGGAGAGAAAAGAGAAACATATACATATCATGGGGACAGTCCCACATCGTAGAAGTGAACCCATATCCACCAAATCGAAAAAACAGAAGTGGAGGATCAGACAAATCTGTAGATATGAACCCACAACATTCACGACAACAAGAACCACTTCTTCGATAAGCCAAAACGTCTCTCGGCTTTTCCGTAGCAGCATATGAATAGGGGCATATAGATGAGCCATAAAATACCTGATAGAATCATATAAAGCCATCTGCAAATAACTATTCGCCCATGCCACATGATCGGAAAGAGAGAGCGAAAATCATTTAGAGCCCCGAGGGGGGTCACAAGCTCTATCCACCCTGGGATCATCAGCTGAAAGAATAGGGACCTCCCGGAGATCAAGAAGTTCATCCCGGAAGAGAGATTTTGTTTTCGGCCTCCCTCTGAAGTGTTTGGATGCAGACTTCGTTTTTTTCCTCACCGTGATATTGCAACTCGAAGCCGGCGAGATGACCATATCAGGATTCCTAGGGATATTCTCAAAAATAGTGAGGGCAGCCAAGTCAAGGTTCGAGTTGTTTAAAAGGGATTCAACATCACATCCAAAAGTATTTATAGGTGATTCCAATGAGATCCCATTTGCAATATTATGTGGGGAGGGAGGAGGGTGGCAAGGGTATGGGGGTGTATATAAAGAAGTCGTTGTGGGGCATGTATGATGGTGGTCAACTATAGCAGAAGAGACTTTAGGTGAGTCTGGCAAGTTCACCTTTTTGGTATTAAGTGGAGAGGGAGAAGAAGGAAGAGGAGATGCGTTTTCTAGGGGCGGCATTGAAGGGGAGATATATAATGGCGCAGGGATGGGAGAGGTTTGATGGTGGTCAGCAAGAGCAGTAGAGGCATGCGGCATTTTATCCATCCTCATGATTGTCGATCCAAGGTTTACTTCGGATTCTAATTGCATGGGCGAACCGGAATTCACCGGGGGAAAAAAAACATTGTTGTTTTTAGAAAATGTAGGAGCCATCAGCTCCTTGTCTGGTGGAGTTAACTCCGCAAATTGTGCATTAATATTCGCTGACAAATCAATAACAGAATCCGCAAGAGAAGAATTACCTGATGGGAGGACATTTCGATGATCCTTAGGATTCAACTCGCCATTAGCACCATCTGATCTTTGATTGCCCCTACGGGGCCTCCAATGCAGCCGAGGGCAGTTGCCCTTCAAATGTCTAGTGTCGTGACAAACCAAGCAGCGGAAAGGAATGCCCCAATAATCCACCCTTTCCCTATGTCTTCTTGTGCCCCAGATGAGATCAACATCCGCGGGCAGACCGCCAGAGAAGACCATTTCGACTAATATCCAGGCAATGCGTTTGTCAGTGGCACCCAGAATACTTGGGTCGATGTATTTCGTGTATCCAATGGAGTTTCCAATGGCCCTTAATGCTTTGTCCGTCCAGAATTCCAACGGAAGGCCCAGGGGCTTTACCCACACTGACCTATTCTTTGGAGCCTCCAATATTGGATTAAAACTGAGGTACCAGGGCAGAAGTTGCAGGAAACTCTTTCCACGTACCCATATCTTGTTAACAATCAAGGCAATATCTTTTTCATTCATAAAATGAATACTATACCAATTATTTAGGAGCAAACTGACATTCGGAGCATATCCCACAATTGGAGTCCAAACATGCTTAACCCATTCCAACATATCAAACACATGACCATTAGCGAACATCCAACGCCCGATGAGTGCACGCTTTTGCAAACTAATGACTCGTCCGCATAGATCGTCATGTTCCAGCACCACTTCTTTGATGTCCACAGCAGGCTTGAAGCATGCCAATCGAACCTTTTTAAACTTGTCTCTGCCTCTGCGTGTCAACCCACCATTGGGCCCATTCAGAGTCCTTCCAATAGGTTTTTCTTGTTGACCCGCTTGAAAACCTGGAGGCGCGATGATGAATTGAGCAATAATGGAAGCATCCAGCTCGAAATCCAATTGCGCTGATTGTGCATCAACCCCCTTGGCGCTCGTCATGGCTATATGGCGGACGTGTCGAAAGAAGAGCGCAGCCTGACACAGTTCAGCGTGTCACATGGTTAGTCCTGGAGCAGATATTTTGAAACCAAATCCCACAGATGAAAATAGTTGGACCAGCAGTCGACTATTGTCGGAAAGGAGTTGGACAGACTGTTAAGGAGAACTCCAAAAAAAGTAGATATTGAAAGATGACCTTTTCAGAGCTTCCGTGAAGAATGTAACCGGCCTGACAGATACCCCGGTAGTCGAAGATATAACAATACATGAAAGAAGGTGAGAGATTTAATACACCGCAACTTCTCACACCGATGTGCAATTAAGAGAAGAGACGCAACGTATAGGCGAAATCACTGTATACGCAGGGAGAAAACTATTGAATTGATTACATAGTCGTTTCAGATCTCAAAACAGCGATATTCAAAGAAGTGCGACATATGGAGAATAATGCCATAAATGTAGATGATCTGCCCGTATGAGAAAGGACGGGAGTATATGACGCCACAGTCTATCTAACTCCAGAATATTACTCCAGTTCCGGACGTCATTTAAGAAATTCCTTTTCTGTATCTGTGCGAAAGGACATGGAAATATTACTATATTACTACATTAATATCTCTGGGGATGTAACTAATGCCTTCCGCCGGAAAACTTTTGAAATTTTTCCACCGATGATTCCGGTAAGGAAACACTCGCCACCGGAATTCACCAAAAATCCCGCTCAGAGAACCAGAGCTAACACTTCACAGCAACAGCAGCAGACACATCCTTTATATTCCGGTAAGGAAACACTCGCCACTGGAATTCACCAGAAATCCCGCTCAGAAAACCAGAGCTTACGCTTCACAGCAGCAACAGCAGCCACATCCTTAACAAGTCCACTATCTGTGGCTTATCTGCAAGCCACAGTCCTGACATGGCCAGATGACGATTCTAAGGAGGAAACTCAGTTGTCACATATGAGAGCCGAAACCTAGACCTTTCCGGCACAGCTGGAATTAGAACCTTGAAACCCAACCTCAATCTCAAAGGAGAATCCCTTTATAACTCGAAAACAAAGATTTCAGCAAAGTTGAAGCATATGCATGGATGCTAGATTACACAACGAAACTCACACCTAGAACTTGTTGGCTCGAAATCTGCTACATACTGTTTTGACCTGCTTCTAAAACTGTGCAACCTGATTCCATAAAAAGAAAGCACTGCACATTGCACCTTGAACAGTCACAGAGATGCTGTGAGTGCTTCCTCCCCCAAACCGCCATGCTCTCTCACATATTCTTCTACATACAACAATGATTTTCTTGCAGAAAAGAATGAAGTCCCATTGCCTGCCTGGGCTTCAAAATTCTGGCATCTGCAAAAGACTCTTTCAGAGAGCAGCAGCAATTTGAAGAAATTGAAACTTATAAAGACATCAACCCCTCAGTTAGCTTCTGAAGCTGATGGAAGGGACCAAAGCCCACTGGTTCTCAGCGCTCCTACTACTGCTACTTCTGCGCAGAGCCCGCTCAAGAAAAAAATACTATGCTATTTTAAATGACTAGATTTTAACTATCTATTTATGAAGGAGGACTTCGAATTCAGCGACCTGGGTTCGAATCCCAGTAGCCCATTTACCTATACATTTAATTAGAAACATTCAACACTTAAGTGCCTGAAATTTAATCTACTTGTTTTCTTCTATCTTGCAACCAGCTATCATTCGAGGTTACCGATGCCAAGGGAACACTTAGTGCCTGCAATTTAATCTACTTGTTTTATTCTGACTTGTATCTTTCCAGGTTACCCATCCTAAGGGCAACATTCCAGCAGGGATGTAGCTCATAGATATCTTTCCAGTTTATCTATACCAAATTAAACATTGGAGAAGGGGATGTAGCTCATATGGTAGAGCGCTCGCTTCGCATGCGAGAGGCACGGGGTTCGATTCCCCGCATCTCCATTTTCGTGATTCATACCGTTACAGCGTCTTTCTTCCATTTTCGTGATCCATACCGTTACAGCGTCTTTCTTCCATTTTCGTGATCCATACCGTTACAGCGTCTTTCTTCCATCTGTACCCACCAGGGTAGGAATTTCAAACCCATTTTTCATGCTCTCTACCGCTACACTGTCTTTCTTCATCTTTTTTTCATGCTCTCTACCGCCACAATGTCTTTCTTCCATCTGCAGGGTAAAAATTTCAAATCCATTTTCCATGCTCTGTCTAGGGTAAGAATTTCAAAACCATTTTCCATGATCTGTCTATCTCCCATATGTGCTCATCACATTATCTTTCTTCCATCCTGCCCAGCTCTGTCTACGGTAAGAATTTCAAAACCATTTTCCATGCTCTGTCTATCTCCCATGTGTGCTCATCACTTGAGGAATTTCAAACCCATTTTCCATGATCTGTCTATCTCCCATATGTGCTCATCACATTATCTTTCTTCCATCCTGCCCAGCTCTGTCCAGGGTAAGAATTTCAAAACCATTTTCCATGCTCTGTCTATCTCCCACGTATGCTCATCACTTTAGGAATTTCAAATCCATTTTCCATGCTCTGTCTATCTCCCATATGTGCTCATCACATTATCTTTCTTCCATCCTGCCCAGCAGGGTAAGAATTTCAAATCCATTTTCCATGCTCTGTCTAGGGTAAGAATTTCAAAACCATTTTCCATGCTCTGTCTATCTCCCATGTGTGCTCATCACGTTAGGAATTTTAAATCCGTTTTATCTGTGCTCGTGACATTACGAATTAATGCCCCTTCTGATTATTTTAAGACAGAATGTTTTGACGCTGGTAGTAGTATTTGATGGGAAAATCACGGCTGGCAGTAGTATTTGATGGGCAAATCACCCAGTGTAAATCCATTTTATCTGTGCTCATCACAATTTCAAATTCTAAATTGGAATTTTAAATTTGACAGTTTCTGCAACTTTAATGCCTCTTCTGATTATGTTAAGACAGAATGTTTTGACGCTGGTAGTAGTATTTGATGGCCAAATCACCCAGTTAGAATGGTTTGATGCTGGCAGTAGTATTTGATGGCCAAATCACCGGGTGTCTTTCTTCTATCTATGCTCACCACATTAGAAATTTAAAATCCACCACATTAGAAATTTAAAATCCAAAGCACTTTTTAAATTTGACAACTTCTGCAACTCTAATACCAACTTTAATCATTTTAACCAGTAACCATCAAATTCCATCCCCAATGCCCACCCAATTGTTGACAATCTGTGACAGAAGAAATTTTTATCGGTCAAATCACCCTGCGACAATCAAATTCCAACCCTAATGCCCACCGAATTGTTAACAAGCTTGTGGAAATGGTATTCAATCCCATCCAAAGAGATAATATAATAAATTCAACTAATCAAAACCATATTTTCACCTGGAATGCAGTCCAAACCCAACAGATAATCAATCTGTGTACTCGTATCATTTTTCCAGGCTATGTTCCAGACCGAAAAACAAAAAACCAGAAGTCTGTCCGCTCATATGGCCAGTATTTCCAGAATAAAACCATCCTTTTGTGGCAATAATTTATATATTGAATTTCTTGTCTAAAAGTTCTCAGCAGAAAAACCAAAATATCATTAACTTCCCAAATATGACTGATTTTAAGCGAGAAAAAAGGGGAAGGAGCTGGGCAGAATACTTAAAAGGAAAGGAAAGACGATGTAAATAGTCAACTGAGTTACAACCTCTCTCCAGTAATGTGCAAACGCCCAGGATCCAGCAAGGGAGTACTTCTAGAAAGGCCACTTTTTCATCCGCTTGTTTCCGCTTCCCCGTATGCATGTTTGAGAATTGAAGAGAGTTGTAAACTAGTTTTGATGAAATGAAACTCCATAAAACTAGGTTTTAGCATTAAATTACTTTAATATAGGGTATGTATTTTGTATTAAATTATCTTAATATAGGGTATGTATTTAGTATATTTTTTTTATTTTTAACCTTTTTAAAAAGTTATAGGATTTGTATATTAAGTATTAAAAATTATGCATATTATTTATATTAAAAAAAATCATATTAAATTATTTATAAGAAATGTATTTTATATATTTTTTAATTATTATATATATAGTTAAATTGATATGAAATAAAATGTTAAATAAAATAATAATAATAATAATAATAAGACAATAAAATATGATATGGATTAATTTTAAAAATAATAAATCGATTCAATTCAATTTATTACATCATAATTTTGTTGTTAATAATAAAATTATAAATTTAATTTAATTTTCTAAAAGAAATACTATGTATATCATATTAAAACAAATTTAAATAATAATAATTTACATTCTAACCATAATATTTTAAAACATATACTTAATAAACATATAAAAATTTAATAAATTTAATCAACATATATATATTGAAATACATATAAAAATAAAAACAACTGTAAATTAAAATCTATTTTATTAATACAGTTTTAATAGTTTGAACCAGCTAGTGTGATTCATCATCAGGACAAGATGAACCACACTGGCTGGTTCGAAACGGGTCGACAAAAATTTCTTACATGTGATTTTCACCGAAAATTTATTATTCACATACAGTTTTATATTCATAATAATTGAATTTCTATCATATTATTTTATATTTATAATCATTGAATTTCTATCATATTTAAATAAATATAAATAGCAATAATTTACATTTACAATTAATAAATATATATCATAATTTTGTTTTTTCCCCATGCACACATATATATCACATTAAAATATATATATATTTTGATGGTTTTAATAAAATTAAAAATAAGAATGCTCACAAGGCAGCATTCTTTCCAACTTTGATATGATGCCAACTCATACTAAAGGGGTTTGTGGTTCTCACCATACTTGGCACATTGTGTGCACTCCCTTTACTTAATCGATCATGGCACAACACCAACACAAGGTTAAACATCATTTGAATATTACAAGTGGCATAGGAGGGTATAGAAGGACTCAACTCCGACACAAGGTTAAACATCATTTGAATATTACAGGTAGCATAGGAGGGTATAGAAGGACTAGATAGGAAAAAACTATCAAAATGGCAAACCACGAGGGAAAATAACTATTCTAGTGAGGAGATCAACTAACATCTCCTTCTACTAGGATGAGAGTAGTGACTAACCAAGGTGGATGCTCGGATATTCTATAAAATAGTTCTTATGACTCATTGGTTTTCAACGTGGAGCACTAGTAGTCATTTTTGTCTTCTCATGTTGATGTATGTCAAGGTTTTGGCACAATCAACTTATTTTATAAGTTTCTATTTACAAGATGCTCTTATGTTATTGGTGTGGTTTCTATTTGGACATACCAGAATATTTTTGGTGTATATAATCCTCATTCATGGAAAAATTTAGGGGCTAATATTAGCATGTGGGCTAATCGTCAATTTCCATTTTTTATTAAAATGATTTGCCAATTTCCATTTTTGAACTTATGTTATTGGTGTGGTTCCCCTTTGGACAGGGGCTAATATTAGCATATGGGATAATTTTCCATGATTTTTCCAAAAAAAATATTCGCCAATTTTCATTTTTTATAAAAATGATTCACCCAAATTTATAATATAAAATTATTTTACCTTAAAAATCGAACATTATACATTTCAATAATTTTACAAATACATCAATAAACATTTTATAATATGTATATTAGGGACTAGTGAGATTCACCAATATTTTTAAACTTCAAGATAATTTTCCATCCTTAAATTTTTCACCGTCTTCATTAGTAATGCAAAGTATATAACTTCAAAAGGATAAAAATAATAATTTTTTTATCCTTAATTTTTTCCTCTCATTTGATGTAATGCAAAGTGTATAACTTCAAAAGAATAATAATAATAATAGAGATGTGAAATTTATACAAATATAAGTAGTATTATTGAACTAACATATATCAATCTTAATATTGAGTATACTAAGAGTTGAGAATCTAGGTGTAAACATTTCCTCAAGTTTTGCACTCAAAAAGAGGTTTGCAATTTGAGAGATGTGATCCTTCTATGCACTTGGTAGATCCATAATTAAGATGGATCTCCACTAGTATTTTTTTAATTAAATTAATTTTAATATCTATATGTATTTCGATTTGGTTAATAAATATTTTTTTAGGTAGGACGTTAAATTGCAATCATGAGTAGTATCTAGTTTTATGTATAGGATTAAGTCTACATATTATAAAGGGCATGGGCCCACTAGCCTTAGTGATGACCACACTAGATATTAGCTTTCTTGTGGATACTATTTAGGTTGAAGTCACATTTTGGTCCTAAGTAAGACATAAAATTGTTTCTAAATAGTAAACAAGAGTAGTATCTAGTTTTATGTATGAGACTAAGGCTACATGTTATTAAATGGACATGAATCCACTGGACTTAATGATGACTACACTAGATACTAACTTTCTTGTGGATGTTATTTAGGTTGAAGCACCATTTTTTCCTAAAGTAAAACCTAAAATTGCTTCTCATAGTTTAAGAGCTCAATTTTTTTTAACATAAGGAAATATGTTAATGAATCAAGACCTAAAGGTATCTAGCACTAGTAAATGTTTATCCCCGTATGGACACCTAGTAGGTTTTTCATGTGGCTTAGTTTTCCTTGAATAAGGGTGGTGAGTAAACCTACATGTGGATAACAACCAGTGCTAACTATTCTCATAGTTGATTGACAATTAAGTTATAATAGGTTTTTCCACCTTCCTTTTAAAAAATAATAATGAAATTAGAAAAATAAAACCTATGAAAAACAACAAAATAAACCAAAATAAACATATAAAAAATTAAATTAATATATATATATATATATATATATATATATATATATATATATATATATATATATATATATGATAAATTAAATTAAAATAATAAATCAAAATCAATATTAAAATAAATATTTATTTTTAAATTATGTTAATTTTAAATATTATACTTAGCAATTATTAGCAATTATATTTATATATATGAAAATAGCAAAATACATATATTTTTTCGAAGTTGTCTTTAGTGCGACTTTTTGGAGTTTCAGGTGCCGGAATCTGGTGAAAAAATTTGAGGTAAAATCTTGGTTTTTGTTATTTAAACTGGTTTTTTACTCTATATATGGATTTAGCACCCTCAAAAACCCCTAGGGCACTTTGATTGTGCAAGGTTAACAATCAAACTTCTCTTTTCAATCAATTCCTGCCAGATTTTAGAGAAATTACACCATAAAAACTTTCAAAAAATCACACTAAAAACTACTCATATTTTTTCACACAATATAATTAAAAATACAACATACATAATTCTTCATAACCAATTGAACATATTCAAGTATTCACACTTGCGGATTAGTGCATTGTGACAGCTCCATTAAAGTTAACTAGTGTTAACTAGTTAAAGACAATTGGTTTAGTTTTCTTTTATTTGGCAAGGACAAAACCTCAAATAATTACTGGTGATTAAGCAAATTATTTAAGTTGCTGATTTACTTAACTAGAAACAAATAATTAACTAAAGGAAAAGTCTTTTAACATGAAATAAACATAAAGCTGGTGGTAAATAAATGTTTCCAAGAATAGGAGGTGGTTGGGGGACAGTTGGAGAGACAGTTACCTACTCCTCTTGGGATAAAGTTGAATCCCAGGGGAGGAGTAGGGGTTCTGTGCCATACTGGTAAAGGGGGGTATTTTCTAGAGCTGGTAGGGATCAGTTGAAAATAACTCATAGCAGACCTTGTAAAACCAGACTTTCTGAGTTTGATTGGATTGGCCATCCAGAGGTCATAGCAGAAAGAGAAACAACTCCATTGTTTAACCCGGGACACCGTCCAAATTCTGGAGCTAGGGGGCAAGTGGAAGACATAATAGCCTCCATTGATGGTTGGGAGGACCAAGCTTAAAATTATTCAATTCAGATAAGTATAATGTGAAACTTTGAGTAGTTTACTATTAAGTTGGAAATATTGTTCTACAGTATTACAGTTGGGTAGATACTGTCCTATTAATAAACATGTAAATTTGTATATATTGTTACAAATGCTTGAGATAGGATATGAGCTTTGTAGACAGCTTAACCTTTCGAATTTAATGAGATAGAATAGTAGTGATTAATGGTGATACTATCTCATTTATTTTACTATCATGATATAAAGAGATACTGTTTAAACCTCTGTAATTCGTGTGAAAAGAAAACAGAGAACTAAAACAGAAACTATTGTTACGATCAATGCAATACAGGGGTATTATAACCATCGTAATCCTGAAAAGAAAAGAATGTGCAGAATAAATAACATAGAAGTAATGAACAACATTGAAGTATTAATTTTCTTGTTACTAGGAAATACACAGGTGTAACATAACCTTACAGGAATGAAGTGGTGAACTATAAAGTAAAAGGAAAATGGAATTTTGTAAGCCTAAGACAAATTAACTAAAGCCAAGGGATTAGAGCCAACGGACTGTTGACCCTAGTCCTGGGTATGAACCCGAAACAGGGGTACCTCGTCTGTGGCCTATAACCCCCAAACTAACACGGACGTTAACATTTGGTGGCCCGGACACCGTAAAGAGTGAAACTACTAATTGGTAGAGAAGAGTTAGAGTACTAATAATTCAATATTTCGAGCTACTGGCAGAACAATGGTACCTTGTCAACAGAATAGTTGTCGTGGAAGAATTAATATTGAGTGTAACCCCTCCGGATTAAACAACAAACCACTTCACATTAACAGAAGATAAAAACCCAGAACCTTTCACTGAAAACTTAAAACTATTTGAGTGCAAAAGAAGCTAAGCCGAGAAACTGGGCAAGAAGGTATTATAAAACCCAAAAGGCGTAATTAGAGTCCAATATAACACATTAGCAAACAGTCCAGATATTCCAAATTAAATAGTTTACAACATAGCAAATACAACTGCCCTCGGTAAAGTTCAGTTCAAAATATATACATATCTGTGTCATGCTTCAGGGTTTGTATAATGCCTGAGCCCCATTTTAAAAAATACGGGAATCAAACCCTAATGAAAAATCTTTATACAAAGCGTTAATAAAAAGGGGTTTAATCCTCTATTCTGAAAGTTTTCATAGGTAAAATAAGGGTCGAGCTCGGTAATCTGAAACCAGGCCAGCACATTAAATAAAAGAGAATCTAGGAATTTGTTGGCCTTCCGTCGAGAACCATAGGGTACCTGTGAATTACAAGGGCAGAGATGTCAGTTGGGAACAAGGCGACCCAGCATGTATATTCCTGAAAAAGAACTTGAAGCTTGAAGATTGGTGGGGAACAACCACAAACCTGCACCCAACAATCATCGATGAGATATTAACTACAGTTTTGCAGAAAAACTTTGACATGCTAAAGGAATTTAAACCCCGAAAACTTTTGGGAGCGGAAGATACCTAGAAAGAGAAAGGGCTCCCAATGGGTCACTCTGTAAGGTACCAAAAATTCAGCAAATTAAACCTCTAGCACGTAGGCGAAATCGATAGTAAAATCAAAATTAAACTCCGCTGTAAGAAAAGGAGAAGCTATTCATTTTTACCTTCGCAACTTGCAAACAACACCTTCCCTTTGAACCTGCCATAGCTATCCCATCATTTAAATGCTAAACAACTCTATAGAATTTAATCATCACGAATAGCACGCAGTCAAGCATCGGTGGACAGCTTTGCAAATAAGATAAATGAAACCGTGAATGAATAAATTGAGAAGCTAACAGAACAATGGGGCCATGCGTAGAGAGAAAGAAAACCTATAAAGGGTTTGAGGCGGAGATCGTAAGGAAGGAGCCGAGATCTGGAGAACACCGAGAGATCAATGGAGCCAAAACCTCGTTCACAGCTAACTGCAGAGTTCACAGGAGTTTTTCCCTCGAAAACAAACATAATCCCTAAGCAAATACAACTGTATCTTTGAGAGTGATCCGTGGTAATACCATTAAAGGATGAGATTGACATGTCTCCTCGGACCAATTGAACCCTCCGATGTGTGGAAGACTGCCTTCAAAACCAACAGGTATTTTGAATGTACTGTCATGCCTTTTCGGTTTACCTAATGCTCCCGAACCTTTATACATGGACTATGATTTCGGCCATTCACCAACTCATAGAAGGTGGCATTTGGATGACATATGATTCTATTTTCAGCCGCATTTGAAGAATTTTGCACTATCCGACAAGTCCTCCAAACACCGGCAGCCACGTGCTGTGCGCGACCGAGCAAGGCACTTCGGCATGACCCAAAGTCCAATATCCGGACAAGGCCATCGAAGTAGCAAAAGGGATCCGTGCCTAAGATCCATGTCATTCTCTTGTCAGCCCAATCAATTACAATAGCCTGCACTTTTTTGGGTGTTGCTAATTTTCACTAGAGTGTTCATGTTGGGATTCTCTACATCACGGCCCGAGCGTCACCAAGGGAGGAGCGAGAGAAAATTTTCAATGTAACCGTCAGAAGGTTCACGCACTGAAAACGCTCGTTCTACCTCAAAGGTTTTACTTTTTTATCGTACTTGCAACAGCCATTTGAGATCGAGACAGATGTCGACGGCGTTATTGGGGCGCATTTCACTCAATGGTGACATCTGGGCAGTATTTCTTTACCATGACACATTGTCCGGGTACAGCCTTCGCAAGGGTCCCACTTTCCTGACAAAGAAGGTATCTCATTGGGCAAGCTTTCACGTTCATGGAAGCATTAGCCTGGGGAACAAAACAATCATCCACACAAACCACCTAGCCTCTCAGCTCATATACGTACACAAGGGTTGGTGTATCAGATCGCCATCAAAAAAGCAGTCCACATAGACCCAAAGGCCATTTGAACATCAAGTACAAGAAGGAAGAAAATCAACCATATGCAGATCGCTGCCGACCACCCATCATAAAATGCACTAATCGTGCTCAAACTCTCAGGGCACGTATCGTCGATTGGTCGCTCTATGGAGAGTGATCGTTACACTAAAAATCGTTATCCCGACATTTTTCATACATGAGTTCATTATTACTCATACTTCCTCCTTTGCAAGTTCAACATATCACTTCCCCATGTCAGTTTTCAAAAGGTGAGAAAGTTCCAAAATCCTCAACACGAGCATCTCACTTTCTATTCATTGGCCGGCACCCTGACCAAAGCTCAAACACCGCGGGAACCATACCGCACGTTCTTTGTGTTATGGGTGCGGACCTCGGTAAAACTCAAAAAGGTGAGAAAGTAAAGATAAAAAGTTGATTTCAAATGAATTCTAGAAGATTCTAGATGGGAATTTTCGGGAATGGATACGCCTTGAGAAGGTTCATGCATCCCTCACTTGATGGAGCTAACCCCTTGATGTAAGGAGCTAATCCCTTTGAAGGAGGATTCTATCCCTTCATATTTGGAACAAGAAACCTCCTCTTTTCCACTATAAAATGAGGCCTTGGGTAGCCTCAAAGGGAGTTCAAGCTTAAGATATTTGAAGTTAAATGCTGTTGAGATTCAGACTCAGTTAACTAAGACTTTCTGTGAGGTTAAATCACTCATCTCTATTTGTCTTGGTTCAAAGAGTGCAATGCTTGTCAAATTAGAAGATATTCCTGCTTCGGACCCCAGGAGGACCTGCACAACATCAAGGCACAGGTTTTAAAGGTTTTCTTTATTTGAAGTTAATACAAATATACTCATTTCTCTCATTAAACTGTCTATTCATGGTTTATTTCATAAATTCCTTGATCATTATGATAAGTATGATTTATAATAATGTCTATGCAGGTGCTATGTAATATTTTTGCTTGTTTATGACTGCAGATTCACGAGGAACGTTCTTTCAAGTGCACGGGAAGGACTTCAACGAGATCAAGCAAGCGCTGGACATAAGGTAGGCCTTACACCTATATAGCATTTTTATGAATCTTGTATGCTTAGAGAGAGATTAGTATAATTGGCTGTTTGTTTCTAGTTACTTTTAGTACTAGAGAGATCGGTCTTGTCCGCAAGACGGATTAATCTACACAACAAAATGGCGACTCCACTGGGGAAAGAACTTGTTGTTTTTTGTTCTCTTTTATTTTGATTTGAGGAAACATTTTTTCCTGATTTTTGATTGATACATATCTGTCTGGGTAATTTAGATTTTCTCTGTTTTTGAAAATTTAGAAATATTTTAAGTTTTTCTATAATTTTTCCTAAGACCGCACTCTGGCTTATTTTGACAGTGCGGGCAGGTTCGCACTTTCTGTTAAGAATACAGTGCGGGACCGCACCTGTCAATACTGGTTGCCTGCGGACCTTGTAAAAATTTTAGAAAACCTCTAGATTTCTTTCTCTAGTTTATTTTTAGCTTTTTGGTTTCTGCCCAGACTGATTATTGTTTCTGTCAAGATTTTTTGTGAATGAACTCCAACAGTGTTGATGTTTTGATGATTTTCTAGAAGATTTTGCAGTTTGGATTGTTTTTCCACTTGGTCTTTGTAGAGATTCGAAGCTTTGACAATTTGAAGTATCTCAGATTACATTGATCTCTTTTTGTCTTTTTGAATCCGACCTGATTGTGTGAACATCCTTTATTGAGAAATTGAGCTTTTTGTTTCTTTGCGAATCTTCGAAAAAACTTGGTTGAAAGTTTTGAATTTCATTTTTATAAAAAAAAACATATTTTGAGTGTTTTTGATCTGTTTGTTATTCTAAACAAATAGACTCTTAGTTTGCTAAACAACTAAGGAAAACATTCTTCAAAAAATGTTAAAGCTTTTACTCAATTTAGATTGTTTAAAATCATAGTTCTCAAGATTAGATTTTGTAGTTTTGAGTAGTTTTTAATTTTTATAGTTTTCTTTCGGAAGAAAATTGTTTTGTAGCTTCAAGTTTGGAAAGAAAAAGGATTTTGTTATGAGCTTGATATATCATTATTGAAAAGACAAAATATTTTCTTTCAATCATTCTTCATGCTTAAAGAAGGAATTGTTTATTAAAATAATTGCATTCTCCAACTCTTTCTTAGATAGAAGTTCATTGAAAGAAAAAGAATTGATTATCATTCTAGGTGCATTTTAGTGTTTTTGGAAGTCGAGTCTTCACATCATCAAAGTTTCATTTCCGCACCCATTGACTTAAGAAACAGCTCCTAAAAGTAACGCTTAATTAAAATTCATTTAGTAATCTTTTTATTTCTAGGGCTCTTATCACCAACATAGCTTAGGCTAGTATCTTGGAGTAGGGAGTAATTAACTCTCCAAGATAGCTAAAACAAACAAGTAGACAAATCTTGCGGTAGGAAGAATTCCAGTTGTTGCATGTATGCTCTGGGAAGCTCCTCTTAAAGGAGTTAAGCACGAGATCATATCCGAACCAGTGGGGTAATCAATCCTTCCTCATTGGGAACGATAGAAGATATACACGTATTAAAAACGGTAAACCTCGGATAGACCATTGTCGAGGAGCCAGGGGTCACTTGTCGGTAAACCTTGGATTCGGTTCAAGGAGCCTTCAAGGGGATTGAGTTTTGTTACTCTGCCCTTGCGTGTGTGTCAGATCGTAGACTGTTCCCCCAGGTATATGTGTTTCAGTTGGTAACCTTAGAGGCCATAATCTTTAGGATTCTTTCCTAAGGTGACGGTGGAGGGAAGATCCCACTGTACCTGGAACAGACGTCGGCTAGACTCACTTGGACTCTCCGAAGGGTTATCTTCACTCGAGATGGTATAGTGGAGAAACTTGCACCGGTCTGTTTCATTAAGCAGGTTGTCGGGGTAACTGTTCCAACCGCCCTTTTCGTGTTAAAATTCTACTAAGTTGGATTTCATCACCAACTAGTGTTTTTAGTACGGAAAGTTACTTGTTTGTGTGTGGTTTGAACTCTTAGATTTTTAAGCGAATGATTCAATTGTTTGTTTCTTAGAGACTTTAGGTGTTTTCATTGAAATTTTTCTTTGTTTGCGTGTGATTAGATAATTTTTCATCGTGGCGGAATTGCCGAGACAATCCCGCAGAATACAAGGGAAACCCCCTGAATTTACACCAGGTCATCTTGAAGGGCTTCGTGCTCTGGTATCATCCAGTAGTGGTAGGATTAGATCAACAGAAATTGGAAGTTCATCCATAGTTGTCCATCCTGATCATCAAATACCTACAACATAATACATTCAAGAACCGATTTCCGGCTTGTGCCACCAGTATTTTCCTTCTGTGAATTATCCACCTCATCCGAATATTCGAACCCGAATACACCGAATCTTCTATTTGGAATCATCTCGTGATCATTACACCAACTTCTATGTCGATCCGTGTTCACCTTAGGAAGAAATATCATTACGCGTACAATCTTCCTCCGGACTTATTTTCATTGAAGAACTTACCATAATCCGTGACGTTTAAGATATCTTTCCTAATTTCTAAATCGTTAAATCTTAGGGAGCGTGAATCTATTTTCTACAGCCCCATTCGAACTAATCCTTGGTATCTCTCTTTAACGGATTTTTTAGAGAATCCGGGTCTTACTTTTTATCCACCTCGAATTCCATTTCATCCTACACCCAGAGGTTATTATCTGTCATCTTTTATGGCAGGAGAGTCATCCATGTTTTCTCAAACGCCAGAATCATTTTTACACGGTGGTCCTTCTGTTCCTTCGGGATATCAGTCTTTGTCTGGTACTTTCTCGGGAGCAACTCCTCAACCCGTCGAAAACGTGTTATCATCTGGTCTTGATGGACTTAGAATTGAAACGTCGAACGCAAATCAAATATTTATGATGTCTGGTAATATTCCAAATCCTCAAACTCAAGGCAGTCAGTTTCCTTCTGGGGGACAGCCTCAGGGAAATCCGTTACCACCTAGGGGGCAACCTCAGGGTAGTCAGTTACCGCCTGGGGGGCAACCTCAAGGTAGTCAATTACCACCCGGGGCACAACCTCAAGGTAGCTTTTTCCCAGGACAAACTGTGGAATCATATTATTTTGGGGGACAACCCCAAGGACAGTACATACCTCAGGGTTATCAACCTCAAGGACATTACATTCCTCAAGGTCAACCCCAAGCACAATATGCTCCTCAGGGTCCTTATCAACCCCAGCCTCAGTACGCGCCTCAGGGTTATCAACCTCAAGGTCAGTACCCAATTCAAGGTTTCCAACAGCCTTCTGGTCAACCATCTATTCAAGGAGCTGGAAATTTACCACTTCCTAATCAACCCTACATTCAACCAGGTTTTGGTCCTTACGCTCAACCTTCTATGGGACAATACCCCGGAACTATGGTGTGGGATCCGTCCCAATATCAACAGCCTTTGCAGCCTAATGTGCAGTTGCCTTATCAACCTGGACAACCTTTAGTTTCTGGTCCAACCCAACAACCTGTTCAGCCAGCCATTCAAACTCCTACACCTAGTTCAGTTCAGCAGTCTGGGCCTAGTGCACCCCAGACTCCGCCTCAAACTGTTGTAATTGCTGCAACGTCTGTTCAACCTGTCACACCTGTTTCTGGAGTATCTGTAGCACCGACTTCTTCTATCCCTGTATCCGTGCAAATCCCTCAAGTCTCTGTACCTCAGTCAGGACCTTCCATTCAGACTACAGTTCAGATGCCTGCAGGACAAGCTGGTACAAGTATAGTTGTTACAAGTCAACCTCAATTTACGTATCAACCGTACCAGGGACAGCTGCAATTCGGTCCCTATGTACAGAATCCAAACTATCAGTATCAACCGTACCCTGGTTATACTTATCAACAACCTCAGTATGGTCCGGTTCATCCTGGTTTTCCGAGAGGTTACACAATACCTAATGCAAATCCGATTCCTAGTTATCCTGGGTATCCACCTCCTGGATCTGCTTTGGCTTCTCAAGGTTTTCGTGACCCTAACCGTCAATTACCGTTTATCGCAACTTTGGACTTACCTGATTTGACGCGCCTTACAAATGATCCCATTTTTTATTATCAGAACTGGCCGCCAATGCCTCATAAGTTGCCCAGTGATATACCAAAATTCGAAGGTAAGTCAAGAGAGGATCCATCGAATCATGTTATGGCTTATCACCTTTGGTTTGCATCTAATTCAATCATTGATGATTCAATTCGTTTACGTCTTTTTCAGAGAACACTCATAGGTTTTGCAGCCAAATGGTACATTGAGTTGCCACGAGGCTCGTTTCATAAATTTAGTCAGTTAGCAACTGCTTTCTTGACTCATTTTCAGTTTCCTGTCAGATACGAAAATGGCAGAGAATTATTAACTTCGCTAAAACAATCTACGTCAACATATATTTCTGATTATATTCATGAATGGCGACGTAGGAGGCGTTTGGTGAAAGTTTATATTCCAGATCAAATTTTGGCAGAATGGTTTGTTAAATCATTGTTACCCAAGATCACTGAAGATGTAGCTAAGGCTGGTGTTGTTACTGAAGAGCAAGTAATTGCCCAAGCTCAGTACCTTGACCTCGTATATACACAGTCAGGTACTTTACATGAGAAAATCCCTGATCTTCCAAAACAAGGTCAAATAGCTGCAGCTCCTTCAGGGTCTCATGCCGCTGACGGTATGATTGGTACAGTCAATTCTAAAAGCAAGAAGAAATCTTCAAAGAATTCTTCTCCTATTATCACTTTACCAGATTCCCCGAAAGGAGAATCTTCCCCCAAAGTTTCTGCAAATATTCACGTCATAGAGACATCTACGACCAAATCGAAATCCGGTGGTAAAAAGAAAGGGAGGAATAAAAAAAAAAAGAATTCGAAAGAGAAAACTGATAAAGATGAATCCAATGACGAAAAACGTAAACCTCGCTATCCTTGTTTCATTTGTGAACAAGATCATTTCACGAAAGAATGTCCATATCAAGCTGAAGTTACGAAATTCGTTAAAGGATCGCAACAACCTGCTGTCTTGAAGGATCCTTTTCCAATTCAAGATAGTAAGATGATTGGTTCTTCCTCGACTACTTTAGAAGAGCCTATTATGATGATGTCTCATGTAAAAGTTGCGACGCGATCGCAAGATTACGGATCTAAGAATCCTGTTGATGGTAAGGAAGCAGAATCTTCTAATGCAAACACATCCACTACACCTCCTCCTGTTTCTGGTCCGCTACAGATCGAGAAACAAAATCCAGACTTAATAATCAAACCGCCTGCTAAAGGTGTTCTTCGTAAATCAGCTTTCAATCCACATGCGAGAGCTGCTCAAAATTACAACATTGTTGAAGACTTAGCTATTTCTCCTTCAGCAATGTCGGCTTTGGAAGTGCTGCAATCGTGTCCAGCACAGCGTAAATTATTATTGTCTGCCATAAGAGCTGTCGATGTTCAGGATTCTAACCTTATAATCTTCGATTTATAAAATAGTACACCTCGCCTACCTCATCAAATGGCTTTCCAGATTCCAGTGTTAGTCAAAAACAGACCAATTTTTCGGACTGTGATTGATGAGGGAGCTTCAACGTGTATTATGTCGATTCAGTGTTGGAAATCGCTTGGTTCTCCTACACTTAACCAATCTCCGACAATTCTAAAGGCTTTTGATGGTCGAGGTTTTCAACCTTTTGGTATTTTGCAGGATTTACCCATAGGGGTCGAAGGTAAAATCGTTAATCTAGATGTGGAAGTGGTTGATGCCCCTCTAGATTACAACCTTCTTCTGGGTCGTAGTTCGTCCTATGCTATGACTGCTGTTGTTTCTTCGGTCTTTCGACTCATAAAATTTCCATATCAAGGAAAGATCGTGACAATAGATCAGTTAACTTATTTCTCGTCCGACCCAGCCTCTTCAAAAACAATCCAGCATGTTGGTAAAACGAGTATCCCTTATAAGGATGTTGGAGTGGGTTTTATTAAAGATTCTGGTTTACTAGGAACTTTTTCCTTTCCTCCTCCTAACGTATCACCTTCTACTGCAAATATTCACATGATTTCGTCAGACACTGTTATGTTTGATGATCCTTGGATCGTACCTTCTGAATCTAAGATTGATTCATTTGATGGCATGATGCCTTTGAGTCCATTTGAAATTGCGTATCAGGCTGTACAGTCACTTTCCAACCCCTCTTCAACCAAAACTGATCCAATGAATGGGATCCATGAAGAATCACTTTCTATATCTAGTTCAGTTACAATGACATTCCCTGAACTTGTTCATACAGATGAGCAAATTCGTGAGTTTTTGTCTGTTGATGATTTATCATGGGAAGATCTACATCATCGATCTTCATTTTTATCTGAGCTAGATCATTTTGAAAATGATTTCACTTCAATTTTTACTGCTGAATATGTAAAAGAACCACATAATCCTTTGCAAAATCCTGATTCTGAGTTAAATTTGGAAAATATATCTAGAACGGTTCCAATTGACATTTTAGTAAAACTAGGAATAATTGAAAACATTCATATAGGTGCTTGTTGTACTGAAGATGAAATTAAAGCTTACAAAGCCCTATTTCAAGAATTTCGTGATGTGTTTGCCTGGTCCTATGAAGAAATGCTAGGAATTGATCCATCGATCGTTGTTCATGAAATTAAGACTTACCCGGATGCTAAACCTGTTCGTCAACGATTACGTCAAATTCATCCTAGAAAAGCTGCTGCTATAAAAGCAGAAGTTGAAAAATTACTTCGCGCAGGATTCATTTATCCAATTTCCTTAACGGATTGGGTATCGAATATTGTTCCTGTAACTAAAAAACAAGGAACGATAAGAGTATGTATCGATTATAGGGATATTAATCGAGCGTGTCCAAAAGATATTTATCCAACTCCCTATATCAATCAAATAATCGATGATTACGCTGGCAGTGAATTGTTTTCCTTCATGGATGGCTTTTCTGGCTACAATCAAATAAACATACTCCCTGCTGATCAACCAAAAACAGCTTTTATTTGTCCATGGGGAACGTTTGCTTATTGTAAACTACCATTTGGATAAAAAAACGCTGGAGCAACTTTTCAATGGGCTATGTCTTATGCATTTCATGACATTAAGCACATTTTCCAGCCATATCTCGATGATTTACCTGCTCATTCATTACGTAGGGCCAATCATCTCACTCATTTACAAGCAATTTTTATGAGATGTAGGCATTATCGGATAAGGCTGAATCCGCATAAATGTGTTTTTTGCGTAGAATCGGGTCGATTACTGGGATTTGTTGTCTCAAAAGCAGGCATTCGTGTCGATCCATCGAAGGTCGAAGCCATTGTTAAATTGCCTCCTCCTTCGACTTTACGGAAACTCCAAAGTTTGCAGGGGAAAGCAAACTTTTTACGTAGATTTATTCCTAACTATGCCGAGCTTAAAATTGGTTTTACCCGGTTGTTGAAACAGAACATTCCGTTTTATTGGGACGAGATCGCTGATCGGTCTTTTGATGCACTTAAACACGCATTGACCCATGCACCGTTATTGCATCCTCCCAACTACAACCAAGATTACATTTTGTACCTCACTGCTTCTCATTCCACCATTGGGATGGTACTAGTTCAGGAAGATGAATCTCACAATGAACATGTGATTTATTATCTTAGTCGGAATCTGCATCCGACTGAAATCAAATACACACATGTGGAGAAATTGGCCTTGGCAGTTGTTCAATTTGTTCAACGTTTTAGACATTACATCTTGTTACGTAAAACCACGGTAATTTCTAATTGCAACCCTATGATGTATATTTTGACCAAACAATTGCTAGGGGGCAAATATTCCAAATGGATGGTTATCCTGCAGGAATTTGACTTGGAATTTGAAAAATCCAAGGCAAAGAAATCTTTGGTATTTGCGGAACTGATGTGCGATTTCCCCTCTACTGATACTGAAACAGTGGCAGAAGAGTCCATTGCGGATGAATCTTTGTTTCGTAACAATACTCTTGATCCATGGTATGGAGATATTATCGTTTATCTCCAAACCCAATCTTTTCGGCCTGACATCTCACGAACTCAGCGACGGAAAATACGCTTCCAATCCCAACAGTATAATATCATTGGTGATACACTTTATCGTTGTGGGGCGGATTCTGTTTTCCGACGTTGTCTAACTCATGAAGAAGCTGAAAAGGTCTTAAATGACTGTCATTCTGGAGCATGTGGCGGTCATATGTCTGGGTATGCCACAGCCCAAAAGATATTGCATGCAGGTTATTTCTGGCCAACGCTGTTCAAATATTGCATTTATGCGGTTCAGAAATGCCACAACTGTCAAATTTTTGATCGAAAAATGTGCGCGCCACCCGCTCCTCTTCACCCTATAATTGCTGTTGGTCCTTTCACGAAATAGGGTATCGATTTTATTACATGTAACCCTCACTCGGCCGGGGGGCATGCCTATATTATCTTAGCAGTAGATTATTTTACAAAATGGGCCGAGGCGATGCCTACATTTTCAGCTGATGGCAATACTGCTGCAACTTTCGTATTTAATCACATAATTGATAGGTTCGGTGTTCCTCAAGCTATTATTACAGATCATGGAAGTCACTTTCGGAATGTCATGATGACCGAACTGACAGACCAACTTGGCTTGTGCCACGACAGTTCCACTCCGTATTATCCGCAAGCCAATGGTCTGGTTGAAGCCATTAACAAAGTTTTAGTCACCATGATAAAATGAATCATTGGTATTCATAAGACGAATTGGCATTCCATGTTATTTTCAGCACTTTGGGCATATCGAACCTCAGTCAAAACATCAACAGGTTTCACTCCTTTTCAACTGGTTTACGGTTTGGAAGCTGTGTTGCCGATTGAATGTGAAATATCGTCACTAAAATTAGCCGTAGAATTACTTCCAGCTACGTCTGAAGAGGAGAAACGTTTCTTGTACTTAGCCCAATTAGATGAGAATCGATGAAATGCTGCAATAGCAAACGAGGCTCATGTTAAAAGGATAAAAGCTCAGTATGATAGAAGTGTGACCCCTCGAAATTTTTCAGAAGGAGACCTAGTTTTACTTTATGATCAAGCTAACGACAAGCTAGGAGCTGGGAAATTCATGCCTATGTGGCATGGTCCTTACATTGTTAAACGAAAGTTAGCAAAAGGGGCCTATGAGTTGATAGATTTTGACAGTGTCCCTTTGGATAAACCCAGAAATGGGCTCTATCTAAAGCGATATTATGCTTAAATGTGGTGTGGATATTTTGTTAGTTTAGATTTCTTTATTGCTGGTGTGTTTTAGATTAGAAAAGTGTGCCTAGTTTAGAGAGTGTTTTTATCACTATCCCTGCTTATCTGAGTTTTACTCTTGATATTGCAGATGTCGATGTCTCTTCAAACCTACATTGGTTTTGCTGATGGTGCTTGTCGTAGTACACGGAACATTTCTTCCGCAGCTTGGGTTATCTATTCACCCTATGACGAGTTAGTATCCATGCATGGGGTAAGCCTTGGTCAAACAACAAATAACATTGCCGAGTATAGTGCAGTGATTGAGTTATTGTCTGAATCCATATCATTTGGAATTCGGAGTTTGATTGTAAGGTTGGATTCTGAACTTGTTGTATTACAGCTTAACAGGGTTTATACCATTAGAAATCCAGTATTATTACGATTATTTTTAAGAGTTCGTCTCTTGGAACGTGAGTTTGATTACATTGAATATAAGCATATTCCAAGACATTTAAATACATTAGCAGATTCAATTGCTTCTAGTATGATAAATAGACATTTGCAATAATCAAAATAGTAAATCAAACACATTCATATATGTACACAGATAGCCGGAAAATAGTGATATATCATAGTATAGGAGTGTTTTCAAAAAATATACATCGTCTTCGATCATAGGTTGGAAACACCTTATGATCGACAAAAATGATAACTCAAAAGTCAAAAAATGAGTCTACATGATCATCCCATCACTGATGATGATCACGATAAGAAACCACTGCTCAGGCTACCCTGCATAGGAACCTCCTAAAAGGTCCTGGAACTCCAATCACATATCTCTATAACCTGAGAGGAATGTCATCTATGCTCGTCTCTGGAATATCTAGAGTCAAACGCTCTAGATGATGCTCTAAATCAGTCAAAATCTCCGCTGATTGGCCTGCTGGGGCTGGTGCAGCCGCAACTGGTTGTCTTCTCTCGTAAGGTTGGAGATGTAGGTTTTAACCCTGAATAGAAATTATCTACACACGAATCTTATAACAGAAAATAAACAATTGCGAGAGCATAAAACATAAAACAGATAAACACAGAGATTTTCCCCTGGATCCCAAATTGGGATGACCAGCTTGATTTTTCATTATATTCCTTTTAGTGTTACAACACATATATACATGCCGAAGCATACATAAACCCAAATCCATTAACCCTGGATTAGAACATAACCGTAGTTCCCTTGACCGGATCTACAAAAATACCAGGGGCCGAAAACCATCGAACCCCAAAACCATGTGCAAAACCATGCACAAAACCATGGACGCAGACTACCCAGTGGAAATACCCATTGTTTCTCTACACCAAGAGAACTTCTGAGTGATCACAGACTTCGTCAATGCATCTGCAACATTCTTCAAAGTGTCCACCTTTACCAGCAACACCCTTTTAGCCTCAACCATATCTCTAACAAAGTGATATTGAACATCAATGTGCTTTGTCTTTGAATGGTAAGCAGGGTGCTTAGCCAGGAAAATTTCACTTTGGCTATCACAATCTATCCTTATAGATTGTTGTACCAACCCCATACTTGAACACAATCTCTGCAACCAAATTGCTTCCTTGCTTGCATGAGTGGTTGTTATGTATTCTACCTCTGTAGTTGAAAGAGCCACTACAGACTGTCTTTTACTCATCCAACTGACTGCGCCTCCAAATAGGCTAAACACATACCCACTTGTAGATCTTCTTTGGTCCAGATCTCCAGCCCAGTCTGTATCAACAAAACCACGAATGTCCAACATTCTTTCCAATCCTGGTCTTCCCTGGTAGCACAAGCCATAATCACTAGTGCCACGTAAATATCTGAAAACCCGCTTCACTACCGTCCAATGCTCCTTCCCTGGGTTTGACATAAACCTGCTCAATACTCCCACTGCATGTGCAATGTCTGGTCTAGTACAGACCATTGCATACATCAGGCTACCCACTGCACTTGCATATGGAACACGGGATATATACTCCTCTTCTTCTTGTGTCTTGGGACACTGTTCAGCAGACAGATTTACACCTATAGGAATAGGAACATTCACCAGTTTACTATCCTGCATATTGAACCTCTGCAATATAGTCTCGACATACTTCCTATGGTTTAACCAGAGCTTCCTCTTTGCCTGATCTCTCTTAATTTCCTTGCCCAAAATATAGTTTGCAGCACCCAGATCCTTCATGTCGAATTTGGAGAACAGTTGGGTCTTCAAATCTTGGATAATTTCTTTGTCATTTCCAATCAACAACATATCATCCACATACAAGACCAGATATATAACACGATCACCAATTAATTTAAAATAAACACAATGATCTTCCTTTCTTCTGGTGAAGCCAAGTCCCCGTATATAGGTATCAAATTTCTGATACCACATCCTTGGTGACTGTTTTAACCCATACAGAGACTTCTTCAACTTGCATACCAATTCTTTCTTACCCTTCACCATAAAGCCTTCAGGTTGCTTCATGTAGATCTCCTCTTCTAGATCCCCGTGAAGAAAAGATGTCTTCACATCCATCCGTTCTATCTCAAAATCAAATGCAGTAGCAACAGATAAAAGTAATCTAATAGAAGTAACCTTGGCAACAGGAGAAAAAATATCACCAAAATCAATTCCCGGCACCTGGGAATAACCTTTCACTACCAACCGAGCTTTGTATTTCTCCACCTTTCCTTCTACATTCATCTTCTTCTTAAACACCCATTTTCTCCCAATGGGCTTCCTTCCAGCCGGAAACTCCACCAAATCCCATGCATCATTTTTGTGCAAGGATGCCATTTCATCAACCATGGCCTCCTTCCATAGTTTTCCATCCTCTGAATCTACTGCCTCCCTGACAGTTCTGGGTTCATCATCAGCTATAGTTAAGGCAAAACCTGAACAGAAAGCAGATGGACTATACCTTTCTGGTTGCCTTCTTTCCCGAACTGATCTTCTCAAAGCTGGAGTTTGTGGCTCTTCATCTTCTGAGTCTTCTTCTGTTGTAGAGTCTGATTCATCCTCCTTTAGCTCAAACTCTATCTTCTCAGGTTCCTTTGGTAGGACTTCATGTTTAACAACATCTTCACTTCTCTAAACGCCACATCTCAGCTGTACACAACCTTCCTTGTTTCTGGGTTCCAAAGCTTGTAACCCTTTAAACCATCCTTATACCCAATAAATATGCACCTTTCAGATTTATTATCCAACTTGTTCCTTTTCTCCTTTGGAACATGTACATATGCATCACATCCAAATACCCTTAGATGTGAAAGAGAAGGTTTCTTACCAGTCCATACCTCATGTGGAGTCTTATCCTCCAACACTGATGAAGGTGATCTGTTAACCAGATAGCATGCAGTCTCCACTACCTCTGCCCAGAATTCTTGTCCTAACTCAGTACCACTGAGCATGCTTCTTGCCTTTTCCATCAGCGTTCTATTCATTCTTTCTGCAACTCCGTTTTGTTGAGGTGTGTATGGAGTAGTCTTCTGCCGTGCTATACCACACTTCTTACAGAACTCTTCAAATTCCTTCTTGCAGAACTCCCCACCATTATCTGTCCTCAACGCCTTTATCTTCTTCTCTGTCTGGTTTTCCACCAGAGCCTTCAATTCTTTAAATTTGTCAAAGACTTCAGATTTCTTCCTCAAGAAATATATCCATGTATTCCTTGAGAAGTCATCTATGAATGAAACATAGTACACAGACTTTCCCAGTGATGGAACTGACACAGGTCCAAACACATCACTGTGCACAAGTTCTAATATCTTGCTCGCCCTCTTAGCACCAAAAGGAAAACTCACTCGATTCTGGTTCCCATATACACAATGTTCACAGAAATCGAAATCCAGAGAGCAATTAGACATAACTTCTACCATACCATTTCTATGCAGTATCCGAAGGCCCTTCTCTCCAATATGTCCAAGCCTTTGATGCCATAGCATGGTCTTTTCTCCAGAGACAGCTAGGCTTTCCGCTCCACTTTCAGGAACCATAGAATTGTTACACCCATCAATAACAGTGCTACCTTGTAGCTTATACAAAGTTCCAGTCCGAACTCCCCGCATTAATACCAGTGCTCCCCGAACCATCTTGCAGGCATCTTTATCGAACACTGTTTTTACACCTGCATCATCCATCTTGCTTACAGAAATTAGATTTCTGGCCAATGCAGGAATATGCAGAACACCAGGAAGTGTTCTAATCCTTCCACCTTGCAGCTTCAGCTTGACTTTTCCACGTCCGACGATTCTAGCCTTCCTATCATCCCCTAGGAAGACATCACCACCATCATATTTCTCATACTCGCAGAACCACTCCCTATGGGGAGTGAAGTGAAAGGATGCACCTGAGTCAATCAACCATGACTCATGATCTACACGTGTATTTGAAGAAGAAGCCAAATACACATCCCCACCTTCATCCGAGGTGGTTTTTGCCTCTGCAGAAGGACCTTCATCAGATCCCTTTCCTTTCTCAGGAGTTTTAGATCTGCATTCCTTTTTGTAGTGCCCTTCCTTTCCGCATTTCCAGCACACCTTTACAAACTTTCCAGGAGATTTATATCTCCCTCTAGATTTAGATCTCCCACTCGAAACCTTATTCTTGTTTCTGTTTTGGGACCTTCCTCGTACAGATAAGGCATCTCCATTCTGACCCTCCATATTTCTCCGTCTCATTTCCTCCGACAGCAAGGCCGAGACAATGTCATCAAAATTCAAGGTAGTTGTATTGCTACCTATTGCAATAACCAGACTGTCCCACGAGTCTGGTAGAGAACACAACAAACTGATGCACTTATCTTCATCCGAGATTTTAATATCAACAGATGACAGCTGACTTACCACAGTATTGAAGGCGTTCAGATGCTCTGTCACCGAGTCTCCATCCTTCATCCTCAGGTTATACAACTTTTTTCGCAGGAACAACTTATTCACCAGAGACTTAGATTGGTACAAAGTCCCAAGTTTTTCCCACAAATTCTTCGCCGTAGCTTCCCCAGATACATTCAACAATACTGAATCTGACACACACAACCGTATTTTGCTCTTAGCCTTCCGATCCAGTTTCTTCCAGTCTTCATCTGACATTGCCGTTGGTTTAGTACCTGGATCTACCGCGATCCACTGATCTTTATCCACCAGCAGATCCTCCATCTTGAGCTTCCACAACTCAAAACTCTGACCATTAAATTTCTCGATCTCTATCTTTCCGCCGCTCGCCATATTCTTTCACCACAAGAATCGATCCCGCAGATCTCCCACTGCACAGGGTCTACCACAGGCCCGAGCAAAAAACCCTCAACAACAAAGGCGTCCCCTTGAAGCCGAAACAGATCTGATACCAAATGGAGGTTTTAACCCTGAACAGAAATTATCTACACACGAATCTTATAACAGAAAATAAACAATTGCGAGAGCATAAAACATAAAACAGATAAACACAGAGATTTTCCCCTGGATCCCAAATCGGGACGACCAACTTGATTTTTCATTATATTCCTTTTAGTGTTACAACACATATATATACAAGCCGGAGCATACATAAACCCCAATCCATTAACCCTGGATTAGAACATAACCGTAGTTCCCTTGACCGGATCTACAAAAATACCAGGGGCCGAAAACCATCGAACCCCAAAACCATGTGCAAAACCATGCACAAAACCATGGATGCAGACTACCTAGCGGAAATTAAGGAACCAAAATTTTCGCCGGGCCGCTGCCCCGGACCCCGACAGGGGGGGCTATCGCCCCCCCTCTTACCCCCCCGCACGTGCTTAGTCGTGGAAAGAATATAACACATACCCAACATATGGGCTGGTCTTTGTGGACCCACATCTGTATTCAACAAACTTTTGGTTATTAGTTTTCAAAGACGATAAAAAATTTAAAAAAAAAAATAGAATTTAGCAAACGTTGAAAAATGATTGTACCTGACTCATCCCACTGTTCCCCTGCCGGGAGAGCCATCTCTCGGTCGCCGCAGAAATCTATCCCAGCGTATGGAAAATCCTCTATCACAAAAAGTTGGCGATCCAGCCAACGAAAATATGAAGGAGGAAATCGGACAATCTCAGTACCCTCGATAGCATGACGAGCCATCAAGGCGGACCAACGAACCATCCTCGGTTCTCGAAGTCGACCGGCATCAACAGCAATACTCTGTGGAGCTAACATGGGGATCCTCTCTAGAGCAAAAGAAACAACAATGGATCCATATCCAAAGTTATTCAGTTTCCCATTTTTTGCTCTGGTTAGTTGGCCTTTTACATAAGCCAACACAGCTTCACACCAGTTAAAGATGGTGCCGCGAAAACAGTCTACAGCAATATGCATTTGGGAACCAGTAGCTACATGAAGCGCAGCACTCCCACACAGTTTGGTAACAGTAAAAGCAATAACTTTCAATTCAGGACGGATGATGTGTTTTATGTCAATCCGTTTGTCCCGAGGATTTTCCTGATCATTGCAGAATTCTAGTTGGAGATTAGCGACAGACTGGCCACCTGGCCTAGTCCCAAACAAAGAAACTTGTTCGCCCCTCTTGGACAAACCAGTCAAGAAATATATATCCTCCAGCTGAATTTCGAGCCGGTGGCCACCAATAAAGAAGCACTGGTCCTGTACATTCCATCTATTCACCAACCATGTCAAGAGTTCTACTTGTGCCCTCATGCCTGAAATGGCCCAAAATTTGCCACATGCTCTTAATGCCTGTTGTGTGGGAAAATGGAGTATGGCGGCTTCATCCACTTCCTCATGCTCTCGTTCTCGCCAGATCAGCATCTTGTCAATCCTACAATACATAAAAAGGCAAGTTAGAACAGTCTTATTTAAAATTTTTGGGAAACAAATGAGAAATTTATGTTTTAAAATCAACCGCGCGGGTACCGCACCTACGCTTTGTACACAGTGCGTAGATCTGCACGCGTGATGTGTGCCGGATGCGGAACCCACGACTTTTTCCTTATAGAAAAAAGTCGGGGTCCGCAGGTAACGTGTGTCCCACCTGCGGACCCCGCGGGCGAAATTTTAAACCATTTTTTGCCCCAAAAATGCAAACTAAGGCCTAAAAACAAATTTGAAACGGATGAAAAACAAGATTGAGAGGTTGTGGATTACCTGGGACTGACGGTTCTCGATTCCAACGGAAGAATTTTCCAGAATCTTCACAGGAACTTTCTTACCCAAAAGCTTTTTACTTTTCACTCTGAAACTGAACGGTAAAAATGAAGTTGAAAAAGTCCTTTTTATAAGTTTTTTCGAATGGATGAATTTTTAATTTATTTATTTTTCACTTTAAAAAGGGTATTTTTGAAATCATTTTTACTTATCTTAAACAGTTATGTGTAATGTTTCAAGTTTTTGTGCAGAAACTGGATTTTTCAGGTGAATTGATCGTTTTTCAACAAAGAGCATACTTTTATCACTTTTTCGGACTCTTTCAAAAAATTTACGAAAAAGTGAAACCCTGGAGTCCTCTTTTAAGCCCTTTTCAGACTCTCTAAATATGAAAAGATTGCCGAGTACTTGATTATTCGAACTCGTTAAAGTAAATGAATGATCATCCTTTCAGTATAAGTTTACCCCTTTTACGGACTGAAATGGACTATTTACGAAAAAGGTATACATTGACTAATTACGGTCAATAGAGTTCTCTCCCGCATTATTTTATCCTTTTTCGGACTCGAGAGACTAAACTTGCGAAAAAGTAGACTCATGGAGTTTTCTTAAGTTTTTCTTCTGACTCCCTAAAATTGAAAAACACCGAGTTTCTCCTATACTGGACTCGTTAAAATTTAACAGTAAAGGACCTGTTTAATTTTCAACAGGAACGAACCACTCCTTCTTAGGGTTCGAATATCAAACTAAGTTGGACTCATCCGAAGGATGAGCTTATAATCAAGCAAATTTTATCCTCCTCAAGCTTATCAAAAATAAAGAGGTACTTGCCAGAAATGGTGGGGGAAAAAAGAGAGAAAAATGGGCGTGGTTGTTATGTTTCAAATTTTTCGAAAATTCAGTCAACCAACTCTTGAACACGACACTTTCATTCACCTGGGTTGGGAAATCCTTTGCCTAACAGTTAATCAAACCACATTGAAAGTCTTCAGCCGGTTTCTGGGTATTAGCTTTGGGTCAATTGTTACCAAGCCATCTGCAGTGTCGTTATGTGTTCAAGAGAACAGTTCAAATAAAACCATTCATCTGCAAAATATCTGTCATCCATTATTGACCATCCCTGAGTCAGTCCTTGCCGATATATTTTCAAAACTTGATCTATGATTTCGTGTTGTGGGCTTGCCTACGACAGATCACTTTCTATCGACGACAACTCATTATCTAGGAAGTTGATATAGAAATCGTCAGTACCTTGAAATCTGCATGCCTCAATGGAAGGTTTCTCACCTTCGACGACAGGTTGCATCATTGACCTTCGATCGAGTGATTCCGTGACATGTTCGACTTCAGCTCATTCATTCACATTTCACGGATTGTACTGGGTACTTTGAGAGCCATTGACATTACTGATGGTTACTCTCACACTTGTTAAAAGTTTACATCAATGACTGGTAATCAAGTGGTTTCTACCATGTTCGACTTCAACACATTTATTCACATGGATAGAATCGTACTAGTTCGAGATGCGGAAATCAAGACCCTGGATCTAGTTTCCACCATCCAGGCTGCGAGGAATTTTATTATTATACAGTAGACTATTCATTACAGATGGCTACGCCCATGCCGTGTCTACACTATTGATGTAATATTAAAATCATTCCTGTATCAGAACGATTTGAGTTAGTTTCTAGTTAGTTTTAATCTGAGTATGGGAATGCCTACCTCAGTGATGACATATAAATGTATACATTTTGCATTGAATGTTTTTACAGGTTCCGACTGGGGTGTCCACAGGATGATCTTTGAAATGATAAAGTATTGCACTCTTCATATATGACAGACTTCAGCTTCATCTATTCTAGACTTTGCACTTTAGGGAGCAATTTGTTACACTAAAAACTGTCATCCTGACATTTTTCTATGAGTATGAGCTCATTATTACTCATACTTCCTCCTTTTGCAAGTCTAACATATCAGTTCCTCATGTCAAGCTTTCAAAATCAGAGAAAAGTTCCTAAAAATCCCCTAAACATTAGTATCGCACTTTCTCTATTCATTGCCTGTGGTCCCGCACCTAAAGTTCAGCTTGCCTGCGGAACCATACCGCACGTTCTTTGTGTTATGGGTGCGGACCTCTGTAAAACTCAAAAAGGCGAGAAAGTAAAGATAAAAAGTTGATTTCAGATGAATTCTAGAAGATTCTAGATGGGAATTTTCAGGAATGGATATGCTTTGAGAAGGTTCATGCATCCCTCACTTGATGGAGCTAACCCCTTGATGTAAGGAGATAATCCCTTTGAAGGAGGATTCTATCCCTTCATATTTGGAATAGAAAACCTCCTCTTTTCCACTATAAAAAGAGGCCTTGGGTAGCCTCAAAGGGAGTTCAAGCTTAAGATATTTGAAGATAAATGTTGTTGAGATTCAGACTTAGTTAACTAAGACTTTCTGTGAGGTTAAATCACTCACCTCTATTGGTCTTGGTTCAAAGAGTGCAATGCTTGTCAAATTAGAAGAGATTCCTGCTTCGGACCCCAGGAGGACCTGCACGACATCAAGGCACAGGTTGTAAAGGTTTTCTTTATTTGAAGTTAATACAAATATATTCATTTCTCTCATTAAACTGTCTATTCATGGTTTATTTCATAAATTCCTTGATCATTATGATAAGTATGATTTATAATAATGTCTATGCAGGTGCTATGTAATCTTTTTGCTTGTTTATGACTGCAGATTCACGAGGAACGTTCTTTCAAGTGCACGGGAAGGACTTCAACGAGATCAAGCAAGCACTGGACATAAGGTAGGCCTTACACCTATATAGCATTTTTATGAATCTTGTATGCTTAGAGAGAGATTAGTATAATTGGCTGTTTGTTGCTAGTTACTTTTAGTACTAGAGAGATCGGTCTTGTCCGCAAGACGGATTAATCTACACAACAGTGACCCAGAATTCGGCCACACTTACAAGTCACTCTTGGGGGGTACGCAAGTTCGAAATTTTCACCTCCAAGATGCACTTTTATGTCACATGGGACACCTTTGTGTTCCTTCAAGCGAGTGTGCCAAGATGATATGGGAAGCACACGACAGTCGAGTCGCTGGGCATTTCGGGGTCGAGAAAACAGTAGCAATCCTGCAGAAGTATTTCTATTGGCCGAACCTTCGAAAGGATGTCGAGAAGCACATTAGATCCTGCACTGCTTGTGCCATTGCCAAACCGACCATCAAGAAGCAAGGCCTATATACTCCACTACCTACCCCTAATCGACCTTGGGAATCCATCTCCATGGATTACATGTCGGGCCTGCCTTCTACTAAGAATGGAAATGACTGTGTTTTCGTGGTCGTTGACAGATTCTCGAAGATGGCCATCATGGCGGCCTGTAAGAAGAATATCACAGCAGAAGCCACTGCTAAACTCTTTTTTGAACGAGTGTGGGTGCACTTTGGGATCCCACAGTCTATCATATCAGATCGGGATAGCAGGTTCCTCAGCACATTTTGGTCCAGCCTCTGGTCGATGTTGGATACCAAGCTCACCAAGTCCACAGCTTTCCATCCCCAAACAGATAGCCAGACAGAGGTTGTCAACAAAATGATTGTACACATTTTGCGCATGTACAATTCAAAGCATCCACGCACATGGGACGAGAGCCTCCCTTATGTACAACATAGTTATAATCGGGCTCTCCACAGTTCAATCGGCCATAGCCCCTTTCAGGTGGGCTTGGGATTCCAGCCACTATGTCTCATTGACGTAGCCATGCCATTTGCAGCTGCTCAGGCCGATTCAGCTCATGTCCAGTCTGAAGTTGACAAAGTAAGTAGCTTCATCGAGTGCATTCAACACATCCTCCAATAGGTTCATGATATATTGGATAGAGCCAATGCCAAGTACAAGCAACGCCATGATCAACACCGGGTGTCACACAACTTCCAGGTGGGCGACAAAGTATGGCTACATTTGCAGAAGGAGCGCCTCACTAGGCCCCACCGCAAGCTTCGCCCGCTCTGATACGAGCCATACACCATCACCAAGGCTGTAGGGAACAATGCCTTCGAGCTCAGTATTCCACCATTCCTTGGTCTGCACCCAGTCTTCAATGTGGATTGCCTTCGTCCTTACTTCCCACCTCTACTGGACACCTCGGACATTGCAGAACAACTCACACCAACAGAGTTAAATCCAGACTGCATGGAACAGGCCACCACATATTGTATCATGGACATGCAAATCAAGAACACTCGCCAGCAGAAGATCCAACTATATCGGGTTGTCAAAGCTGGCCAACTCCTGCACCAAGGAAAGTGGTTCACCAAGGACCAAGTTCAACAGAAATTTCCTCATCTCATGGAGGAACTTAACGCAATGGGGACCATTTCTTCCTAAGGGGGGAGGAATGATCCAGGTGGATATTGGTGGTCACCCGCTTATTCCACTTGGGGCTCCACCATTGTCTATTTCAGTTTTTCAGTTTCGGCACAGTTTACTATTTTTAGCAGTTTTTCGGGTCCTAAACTTCCGGAGCCGTTTTGAGGCCCTAAACGACGTTTTTTGGGAAAACGAAGGGCAACATGGGTCCATGGATCGATGTTGCTCGTTCCAAATTTGTAGTCCTCGGATAGATCTTTCTAATGAGGTATGGTACGCGTCAAACGGAGATCGTATGCCAAAGTTACGCCCCTGGGAAGTTGAAACACCAATTTACCCAAACGGGGCCCATAGTTTTGGCGCTTCATCTCCTAGGGTTAGGGTTTTGGATGTTTAGGATTTCCCATTGTTTCTAAATGATAAATAGGCCCTCGAGCCTCATTGTAACTCAGTTCAGAGGCCTGTAGCCGCCACATCTCTTCTCAGAGATAGCTACCAACGCCCTAGCTAGTTTTATTTCCATTCTGTCTGTAAGCAAATTTCAGTTCTTTGATATTAATGAAATGAAGTGTTATTTCCGCTGCATCTCTGTATTTATGGTTATATGTTTATTCTGTTGCGTTCCTGCATAAATCCGGATCATGGGAGGATGGGACCAATGGATCATATGGAAGTAGGTCTCTCGGTGGTCATAGGTCGGATAGAGATGACATGATTAGAGATGGCAAGTTCTTGGACACTTCGGATAAGAAAGGTGACATACACATGTATCATTCTAGTTTTGTTTCCGACATGCATCATGATTGTCAACATTATCATCCTTACAGGAGTAGTGACAGGGGCTATTTTTCGAATGACTTCAAGAAGTCAAAACCACCTATATTTGACGGAGAGATGAAGAAACCATAACATGCATAGGCATGGTTTCTTGGTATGAAGAATTTTTTCAGGTTGCATGACTACTCGGAAAACATGAAAGCCAGAATGGCTACATTCAGCCTCAGAGGTAGAGCAGATATTTGGTGGGAATATGTGAAGAACGTCAGAGATATTTATGAGGAGCAGCTAACTTGGAGTGAGTTCAAGAGGATATTATAGAAGAAGTATCTATCAAAGATATACTATGATGACATGGAAAAATATTTTTATGAGTTGAAGATGGGTTCCATGACATATGATGAGTATACTAGCAAGTTCTTGGAGTTATTAAGATATGTGCCTTACCTCAAGGAGGAGAAGGCCAAGATTCAGAGATTCATCAGTGGGATGTCGATAGTATTCAAAGACAAGATTTATTTTGATGAGCCTAGATCATTGGAGGAGGCCATTCATAAACTCAAGCATTGTTATGAGCAATCGAAACGCAGATTTGAGGCAAAGCCAAACTAGAAAGGTAATGATAATAATAAAGGAAAATGGGACAAGAATCGAGAAAGACCTTTGGATACAAGTAACAAGGAGAACGTTACACCACCAAATAAGTTCAATGCATCGGGCAAAGGACATGGATTCCAATCTAAGGAGCAAAATAAGGATTAAGGTTGGAAGCCTATATAGTGTTGGACTTGTGGCAAAGATCATTATAGGATATATTTTCCACAACATCAGGGTGGTATATCGAAGATCTACAGTGTGCAGGAGGCACAGACAGTGGGAGATGTTGGACATAATATTCCCAGGATCTATGTAGTGCTGGAAAATAGGAAGGAAAACCATCAGGCATCTATCATTGAGATGGGCGATAAGCTTTGTGATCAAGTTGTTTCTATTTTGATTGACCATGGATCTAATTATAGTTATGTTAGTCTTGAACTGGTGGATAAGTGTGGTTTGAATAGAGAAGTGCATGCATATTCTTGGTTAGTGCAGTTAGATACATGTACCAAGAAGAGAGTTCATCATTGGGTAAGATCTTGTGCATTTGAGTTGAATGGTATGTCTACAACAGTGCACTTGAACATATTACCATTGGGATCATATAGTATGTTATTGGGTATGGATTGGCTATATCTTCATAGGACCAATGTAGATTGTTATGACAAGGACATTGAATGCTTGGATGACAATGGGGAACCAAGAGTTTTACAGGGTAAGAAGAAATCAACATCAGTTTGAATGGTTACAGTTATGCAATCCAAGCGCAGTCGTAGGAAAGGGTGTGTGTTGTTTGTGGTGTGTATTTATAGTGACAAAGGTAAGGAAGTTGAGGTTGTAGATGTTTTGAGCAGGAACCCAGTTCTAGAGTAGTTTCGGGATGTATTTACCGCACACATTTCAAAGTTTCCACCTCACAGGGAAGTAGAATTTTCTATTGAGTTGGTACCACGGGAAGCTCCAACATCAAAGGCACCTTACAGGATGAGCACACATGAGTTGGTAGAGTTAAAGTTGCAGCTGAAAGAGATGCTCAACAAAGGATATATTAGGACGAGTGTATCACCATGGGGCACACCATTATTGTTTGTGAATAATAAGGATGGTACTCTCAGATTGTGCATTGATTATAGGCATTTGAACAAAGTGACCATCAAGAACATGTATTTATTGCCGAGGATTGATGATTTTTTTTATCGGTTGAAGGGAGTAGAAATGTTCTCTAAGATCGACTTGAGATCAGGATACCATCAGGTATACATCAAAGAGGATGTAATTCACAAGACAACCTTCTTAACCAGGTATAGGCATTATGAGTTTGTAGTTCCTTCCAGTTTGACTAATGCTCCAACTATAATTATGTGTTTTATGAATAGTGTGTTGCATCCTTATCTGAACAAGTTCGTTATTGTGTTCATTGATGATATACTGGTATATTATAAAAATGAGGAAGAGCATGTTGAACATTTAGCAGTAGTGTTGAGATTGCTAAGAGAGCATCAATTGTATGTTAAGCTTAGAAAATGTAGTTTCTTTCAGACTGTGGTACATTACTTGGGACATGTTGTTTCCATGGAGGGAATCGTAATAGATCTAGAAAAGATAAGGGACATCATGGAGTGGGTAGCTCCTATGAACGTGTATGAGGTGTGTTGGGCCAGAATTGTAATCTACGGATAAATTACGCTTCCCTAGGCAGGTGTTAGCCTAGAACAACAGGTGAAAGACTATACTATCATTTCTCCTAACTTAGAACAGATAGACAGAGAGGATTGGATGCTTACTTTTTTCAGTCGCTCCCAAATGGCTCCTTTCTGTCGCTTCCACTACAGCTTCAAATTCAAGCGGTTTTAAATGGTTGAATGCTTCCTGCAAGAAAGAACACTGAAACAGCAAAAGATGCAATAATATAGATATATATTCAAGCTAATTAGCTAAATCAATTAAGCATAAACTACATTCATCAACCAAGATCTTAAAATATGGAAAATCAAATTAAACATAGATGCATGTAGGGAAAAACAAGAAGTACTCTTTATTGATGATAGAAGGAGAGGTTACAACCTAGTGACTGATTTGAAGTGACCTTCCAGCAGAGTTCCCAAGTCTCATCACAGCATAAGTCTCTCCAACAGCAGCTCCACAAATCAAACTCTCAATTGAAAATTCTCCAGCATTTCCCTACTCAAATTCTTCCTTCTAAACACTTAGATTTGTGTTCAATTTATAGATGAACTGTAGGTTGTTTTGTAATCAATAACATTCTAAAAATAGGCAAGACATGTTTCCATTCATGTAGATGTCAAATGGACACTTGGATCCGAAGCTTGACACATGTGAACCCTTCTATAAGACATTGGCCAAGTGGAGATTCTAGAACAATGAGAATTTCACTCCCAATGTGACCAACGCACCTTTGAATGTCGGGAAGTGCTTTGCAGAGCAACCTTGAATGGGGCTACCTGTATATGCAACGCACTTAGGCCCCTTAGAGCCTGCGTTGGTGAGCTCCCACATGTTTAATAATAAGCTTCAAACCATGGAAAATCCTTGCTTGATGAAAGTCTTGTTTGATTTATGTTGTTTCCTGTCTTAGGGAATATAGCAACTGAGATGATAGGGAATGATAGACCCTTGATCATCGGACCTGGAGATGATGCCCAGTTAACCAAGTCATTGGGAATGGTGCCCAAATTGACCTATAACAATTTCCCCCTAAAGCATGAGATCCAAATAATAAGAACATTTGATTTAGATGCTTTACACTGTGATGAGCCTGGAAAAAAAGTGGAACAGTCACTTGCATCAATCTTACAATGCATTACATCATGATATATCCTCTATTGATCATAATTGCTGAGGGTATGCATTCCCATAGTCAGCACATAAAACTATCTAATAACATGTACATAATTCAGAAAGTCATCTACATTGGAATGTTGCCCAGATGCAGACACGCTTATAGATATAGGCCCATGTTTGGATGAAAATCTGTATGTAAGGTCACTGTACAGATAATGTGTACAAAAATCCTTAAATCAGAGCTCGGATGGCTGAAACTAGATCCGGGGTCTTCTTATCTCATTCACTCGATCATTCGGGTACAAGTCTAGCCATGCGAATATATGATTTGTAGTCAAACATGGAAAGACATCATTTGATTACCAGCCAATGATTTGAGTTGTTAACAAACGTGAGAGAACCACCATTAATGTCAATGGCCCTCAAGGTACTGCAGTACATTTCATAAGGCGTGAATAGATAATTTGATGTCGAACGCCAAACAAAATCTTTCGGTCAAAGGTTTGGAAGTGAGGATCTTGTCGATGCTGTAACAAGCCTCATGGTACTGGAATATGATGTTTATAAGTGAACTTCCTAGATATTGATTTGTAGTCGACAAGAAGTCACCCTATTCCAAAACTGGAGTTACTGATTTCGGAGACAAGGGTATGACTTGATATAGCAATTTTTAGGGATGATGGTCATGAAAATGAAGGTTTACGAGTATTGTAGATGGATGAGTTCTTAATCACTAGATGACTTCTCATGAACATATCGGCGACACTGTGATGAGTTGGTAGCATTGACCCAAAACCGAAGTGAAGGTATGATGAACCATAGGTGTGAATGAACCGTCAAGATGATTACCCAACACAAACAGTCACGGACATGGAGTGAAAGAAGTGTCATGTTCAAAAGCGACTTGCTACCAAAAAGAAACTTTACTTTCTTTTCCCAAATTTTCCCCGGTCATTTGTCGACCAGTACCTCTTTATTTTTTAACAAGCTTGAGGAGGATAACAATTTCTTGATCTATAATTCAACCCTTCGGGCAAACAAAGAATAAAGTATCGCTAATTAATAATTTAACGAGTCTAGCGATGAAAGAAACTCGATTCTTTCCATGATTGACAAGCCCGTAGCTATTTTATGTTTTAACAAGCTTAACGACAGTGATATCCCAGTCCTTTTTCATATTTAGAGAGTTTGAAAAAGAGGACTAAAGAGAACTCCAAAATTAATTTTTCATAAATTTGTCTCTCAAATCCGAAAAAGTGTAAAATAATATCTGAAAGAACCTCTTTGGTCATGTTTAACCAAGGTATTCCTTTTTCGTAAATAATCCATCTCAGTCCAGAAAAGGGTTAAACTTATATTGAGTAGATATCAATTCATTTACTTTAACGAGATCGAAATGACAAGTGCTCGGCAATCTTTTCACATTATCGGAGTCTGAAAAGAGCTGAAAGAAGACTCCTGGGGTTCCTTTTTCGCTATTATCGAAGCTCGAAAAAGAGATAAAAGTGCGCTTAAAATCCTTTTTCGTTTTTAACAAAGCTCGAAAAGTAAGGAGAAAAAGCATGCTTTGTGGTCAAGTCATTCTTTGAATAAGTCTGCACGACAAATCTGTTCATTAGTTGTATTTCCTGTTTCAGAACAACATCAAATGGATTAAAAATACATATTTCATGATAAAAACATAATAAAACTATAGTCATAGCAAATAAATTTAACTTGCAAACAATTAAATGACTATATAAAGTAGTTTCACTATTCATTTTTACCATTCCATAGTTACCATTTGCATTTTAGAGCTCTGAACCTGATTTTTCCCACGAACTTCAGCTGTGGATTGCGTGCAATTGGTAAGAATGTTTTGAATGCCCCCTGCAAGAGCACATGTCGAATGCCCCCTGCAAGAAAAGATGCCCCCCAAGCTTCATTTCATTCACCTAAGTAGAATATTAGTTACTAATAGCTGGATGGAATGAAGGTTCATTACACGGGAGGATTTGTTTCATTTTTTAACGAGCTTGACACATGAAAAGAACTATGCTCATGAGCTATTTCATTTTTTAATGAGGTTGACACAGTAAAAGAACTTTCCTCAAAGGTACTTGTTTCATTTTTTAACGAGGTTGACACAAGAAAAAATAACTATCCTCATAACTCTGTTTCATTTTTTAACGAGGTTGACACAGAAAAAGAACCATCCTCATTGTGCAGTTGGAGTAGTGAGTGTGCTCTGGAAAAGACGTAGTCTAATGGAGACATCATTTAAGGAGTTTGATAAGCACCATAAATGATAAGTTATAACATGAGTTGACGAGTCTTCTCCAGGGTTTTTATTGAATTTAGGAATTTCTAAGGGTAACATATGTGGTATCACCAGCCACCAAGGAGAGGAACCAGATAGGATTCCAGATGATGACATGGGTGAAGTCAATGGAAAAAATATCGAAAATGAAGCAAAAACAGATGTTGTCACAGCTAAAATAGATGGTTCAGTCTAGGATTTTATCTCAGCCATGGTCAAATAACCCAGTGTATACCCTATAGAATCTACGGGAACTGAAAGTGAAACAGGATCAACAAAAGCAGAGGAAGGTGATTGAGGAAAAGACTCGTACAGGTAAAGCTCCTACCGAAAATGAGTTGGAGTTAAAGGTGTCTCGTCTTGTGATATGTCTTCAATCGAAATCAAACCAGGTGGAAGAACTTCACCGTCAGGCACAAAGTATATTTCAGGTGGTTGACTGCGCGATATGGGAGACTTAATGGCTACAATAGATTATGGAATGACCAATTCAGGAACAACTTCCGATTGTTCGACTTCGAGATCAATATTTTCTCCAATTAGGGAATATAACAACTGAAATATAAGGGGATGATAGACCCTATTTCATTAGTCCTGGGGATGATGTCTAGTTTGACCAATAACAGCTGCCCCCTAGAGCACAATGGGATCCGTATCAACTTCCAGTTGAACAACGTTGGGTTCGGGAGGTATGGTCTCATAGATTGGATGGATCGTGACCACAGGTAGCTGTGAGGACTCTGTCTCGACAATAGTAAATGAACCGGGATGTGTGGAAACAATTTGAGCTAACTCTGGTTTAAATGATGATGTTTCACCAGAGGTACGAATTGTACTTGATTCGAAAGATGGTGATCGCCTTCGCCTACCAGAAACAACTTCCACTGGTAAAGGTGGTTTTAAAGCTAATCTACGCGAACGAAGGGGGGTAGGATTGTGTTCTTCCACGATTACTGATTTATTTTATCCAAAAAAAATAAACAAAAAGAGGGTAATGCTAGGCAAAAGGGTTTACCAAGAAACTATGAACTGCAGAATACCTCCTGGCGAACCAAGAAGTACGGGCAGGTAATCTCCCCGAATGTTGTGTTCGGTGTATCACAATTTCAGGGCAGCCGACTCGGTTCACTATGGATGGATAGCACCTAAAATTTGTCCTCCCAAATATACCCGAAGGTACGTGGAGGCCCAAGTCCGTATTAGCGTTTTCTGATGCGAAACCGCACAATGAGAGCACCCCTTTATACTTATCTTACTGTAACAGCGCCCGATATACCCGTAAGTACCTGGACGAGCTACGATATACTTACGTACGTGGAGTGAGGTATCACACTCGGAATGTATCGCAGACAACTTAACGAGAGCTGCTATGTTTTACGACGTCGGAACATGTCTCTAGCCTATACATTCTAAATGTTATCGTTAATGTTCCAAAGCATTGTTAAGTAAATTGAGATTTATTTTATGTTGATCTTGTTTAACAATTTGCCTTTCAGGTTCACCACGATGATGTATATAAAATTCCTAAAATGAAGCTAAGAATGATAAACAAACTTTCACTTTCAGCTTTTTCAATGAAGGACCTAGCTACTAAGGTAAGAGAACGCTAGTTTTTTGGAAAGAGAGCAAATAATTTGTGAGCAAACAAATCAATGAACAAAACAAAATCAATGAATCACAAACTAAATGCAAATTTCCTAATGTTCCTTTTGCAAAAAACACACAATCCTACATGCAAATGCAAGTTTTTCTTTTCAGTTTCCTTAATGTTATGAATGCAGAAAAGAAACTAGGTGCACTAGATCAATAATCGAAATGCTTTTTACTTTCGAGAAATGAAGAATACAAACAAAAATTTCTCTTTTGAAGGAAAAATGAGGACTTCAACAACAATTTCTCCTATCAAGGAAATGAATATTTTACAACAATTTCCTATTTCAAAAGCAAACGATTCTTAATGCGACCATAAAAATTACTTTGAAATCAACTTGTCAATGATAATGAAAAACTTTTTAAAACAACATTGAACAAATTTTCAATCAAAGGAGAAGAAATATATAGAGTTACTGGTCAATAGAGCATCAAACTTTTCAGAACAAATCAACAAATAGAATTGAAGCAAAATACAAAGTCAGATTCAAGGGGATTTGGTCCCTTTCAGGAGCCAACGCAATCTCCAAAGGGAGACAGTGCTCTGCAACACAGGCTGAGAAGGGAGACAGTGCTCTGCAAAGCACTGTGCCCTGACCAAGGGTGTGTTGGGCGCAATAAACAAAGAAAAAGCTACTGTTTGGCTCACTAAATTTGCAAATTAAGCTCTGAAAAAGTCTAATCTTTATGTAAAACAGCTACTGGGTGGATTTAGAAAGTAGATCAAAGACTAAAACACTTAGAAACAAGAGAAGTTCTCCCCAGTGGAGTTGCCAATTTGTTGGACCAGAATTGTAATCTACGAATAAATTACGCTTCCCTAAGTAGGTGTTAGCCTAGAACAACAGGTGAAAGACTATACTACCATTTCTCCTAACTCAGAACAAATACACAGAGAGGATTGAATGCTTACTTGTTTCAGTCGGTTCCAAATGGCTCCTTTCTATCGCTTCCACTACAGCTTCAAATTCAAGCGGTTTTAAATGGTTGAATGCTTCCTGCAAGAAATAACACTGAAACAGTAGAAGATGCAATAATATAGATATATATTCAAGCGAATTAACTAAATCAGGTAAGCATAAACTATATTCATCAACCAAGATCTTACAATATGGAAAATCAAAGTAAACATAGATGCATGTAGGGAAAAACAAGAAGTACTCTTTATTGATGATAGAAGGAGAGGTTACAACCTAGTGACTAATTTGAAGTGACCTTCCAGCAGAGTTCCCAAGTCTCATCACAGCATAATTCTCTCCAGCAGCAGCTCCACAAATCAAACTCTCTATTGAAAATTCTCCATCATTTACCTACTCAAATTCTTCCTTCTAAACACTTAGATCTGTGTTCAATTTATAGATGAACTGTAGGTTTTTTTGTAATCAGTAACATTCCAAAAATAGGCAAGACATGTTTCCAATCATGTAGATGTCAAATGGACACTTGGATCCAAAGCTTGACACATGTGAACCCTTCTAGAAGACACTGGCCAAGTGGAGATTCTGGAACAATGATAATTTTGCTCCCAATGTGACCAACGCACCTTTGAAAGTCGGGAAGTGCTTTGCAGAGCAACCTTGAATGGGGCTACCTGCATATGCAATGCACTTAGGCCCCTTAGAGCCTACGTTGGTGAGCTCCCACATGTTTAATAATAAGCTTCAAACCATGGAAAATCCTTGCTTGATGAAAGTCTTGTTTGATTTATGTTGTTTCCTGTCTTAGGGCATATAGCAAATGATATGATAGGGAATGATAAACCCTTGATCATCGGTCCTGGAGATGATGCTCAGTTAACCAGGTCATTGGGAATGGTGCCCAAATTGACCTATAACAAGGTGACATCCTTCATGGGATTGGTAGGTTATTACAAGAGATTCATCAGGAACTTCTGACAAATTGCTTATCATATTACATCATTGCAAAGAAAAGGTAGGAAGTTTGAATGGACAGAGGAGTGTGAGGCTATTTTTGAGTAGCTTAAGCAGTTGTTGAGACATGTGCCAGTGTTAAATATCGCAGATCCGGAAAAGGAGTTTTTAGTATGTACATATTCTTTCAAGAGAGGACTTGGTGGAGTCTTTATGCAGGATAAACATGCGGTATGCTATGAGTTGCGAAAACTAAATTAGCACGAGAAGAACTATCCAACGCATGATTTGGAGTTGGCAGTGATCATACATGCATTGAAGAGCGATCAGAGCAAATTGAGGTAATTATTTGACCAGCCAAATTTGAACATTAGTCAAGTGATATGGTTGGCCACGATTAGTGAGTTTGACTTCATGATCAGGTACATTAGAGGTAAAGAGAACAAGGTTGCATATGCTCTTAGCAGGTGGGTACATGATCTGAAAATGGGTGGATAACTTGTTACGCTTTTCAAGCACCTCCCACTCAGTTAAAAAAATAAATATCTAGCTTATACTTGATTGTGCGGAATTGAATTCTTGAATCAGGTGTATGTGTTTTTAAACTATTTTAATGCTTTAAGTGTGATGAATTACAAATTTTTTTTTGTTGATATTAATCATGTACAACAACTATAAAGTGTAGCAAATAAGCATCAACACATAACATCAAATTTAATAAAGGATTTCACCCGAATATCGTGGGCACGTCTCCTTGAGCCTTTGTCAATTGACTTGGATCTTTGGGATTATGATGGAAAATATATTTTACAATTAAAATAATCAACTCAAATGGTTATTTGGACTGTACTATTGGGTTTAAAATACCATCATACCCCTTGAATGGTTGTTAACTCGCTGAAAATAGAACTAGGCTTCCTTTGACTTGACCTCTTCTGTCGGTGCCCTTAAGCTTCCATGAGCTTATTTTTGGCACAAAATCCATAGAAGTCATTTTCTATCCTTGAAACCTCACCTACTATCTCCATCATATATCAGACATCCAAAATAGACTAATCATTTGCTCCAAATAAGCTTTGGCTCCCCAATCTAGGCCTCCATCCACTGTTGGCCCTAGGCTGCACGAAACTTCCCTATGACTTCTCGACCTTCAAAAGTCTCTAAATGACTCTGTAAATCCATTCAATGGATTCAAAATGTCCAAAATAGTTAGAATAGACTATTCACTTACTAAAATCATTCTTAGGCTGCTCCAATTACGCCTCCAACACTTGGTGGCACCCCCTGGCTCTAGGTTCATTGAAAAATTCTCTAAAGCATCTCGACCTTCAAAAGTCTTCAAAAGCTTCTGAAAATCCTTACATTGGATTCAGAAGGCTCAAAATAGTCATAATAGACTACTGGTTTCCTGAGAATGGATACTGGTTGCCCTGTTTAGGCCTCTTTCTGTTCCTGGCCCCTGGTGGCCCTTAGAACTTATATGAAGCTAAATCATGCTCAGAAGTCCTCTGATGGATCTGCAAACCTCACCAATGAGTCTGGGATGTCCAAGAAATTAAAAATTGACTATTCACACTCTAATGGTCGAATCTTGCTTAATAGTAGAGCATAATCAATTTTGTCCAGTAACCCCTAAAACAGCTCCACTAAAAATGGAGCAACTGCAGTTAGCTGGAGTCAAATTGGCTTATCTGCAAAAAATGGCGCACTGCCACAATTACCGCCAAAATAACCATTGCATGTGATAAGGTTTAAACTGGTTGTGATAAATGTTGGCAGGGACTGTTTGTTTAACCGTTACAAAATCGTGGCATTAAATTTATCCGTTGGGGTGTTGGGCACATGCCCCTAAATCCGCGGTCTTCATTAAATATGGAGCGAAAATGGCGGAAGTGTAACCTGTGGCATGTGACCACATAACATTAAACTCGTGGAAGTTTTAAAACTATGCCGATTTAGCCCTTGGGCATGGGCTAAGGTCCTATGGGGGAGGGGTTGACCCCTCCGCTCACCAATTTTGTTAAGAAACACGGTAGAGCGAGCGGTTAATTCGTTGGCATGCTATGCAGGTGGTCATGAGGTCGACTTCGGTGGAGTCCAAACCAAAATTTTACACAACCTTCCTGGGCCACGTGGTGGCCTCCGGGCCTGCCACATGGCGGCCTATGATTGTCCCTCATACCAACGTACAACCATTCGTCCATTCAAATGCTGACACTTGTCCTCCTTCGACTGGCCCAAACAGAATATTTCGAGGAATATTCAGGAATATTTAGGAATATTCCTTGGAATATTCTTTTTTTTGAATGTACCATTGACTAGTCAACCTTGGTCAAATGCCAAAATTTGCAGTTTACTAGACTTTTCAAATTGTGATAACTTCTTCATACGGTGTCAGTTTTTCGAACTGTTCGTGATGCCGGAATCAGGAAGATGAGATATATTAGGTCGCTTAGGTTTGAAACACTTTCAAACACTTTGAAATTTGAGCTATCACTTAGGTCCTTGATCCAAATATGATAACTCCTCCTCATTAGGAATATTTTGGACCCCAAAAGACTGATTACCTGTTTAGTAAATGATAATACAACACCCTCACATTTCCAGCCTCCATACACTTTGTCTTGCTTGGCTCAGTGCCTTTGAGCCCCAACTCGAAGGTAGTCAACACTTCCCTTCTTGTATGCTCATATCCTTTTGTCAAGAACTGTATCTTCCTTGAACTCATTCAGAAATTTCTGGAGAGAAATTTTCAATTGAAGGTAGCTGAACATCGTGTCCCTGATCATCGATCCAAGGTGGCTCAAACAAACGTAAGTTTTCAACAAAATACATGCATACATGACTGAAATTTTCATATGTACAAATATGTCTTACTAAGTTAAGAAGTCAAACCACTTCTTACCAAGCCACTTCCATGGCGATTTTTGCTTCAAATGCTTGGGATGATTAGTTGGATGCAAATTAAATGTCCCCTCTTCTAGAAATGTGTGCAAGTATTTTGCACCTTCTTTGCAAGTTGCCTTCGCTTCAACTATTTCCTGTATGCCTTCATCCTCTTCCAACTTTTAGAAACTTCATGGTTACACAAACCACAGTAGGAATAACAACTATTTCTTCCTTTCATGCATGCGGATTTTCCATGCTTAACAGAAACATAATCAACTTGACTATGGGAAGATTTATACCTCAAATGTTGCTTTGCATATTCATCCTTTTTACCTTCTTGAGGAGATGAACTTGTAGAGTGTTAGGTCCCTATATTACTAGTATAGTCCCTTATTGTTGTTAGTTTAACCCCCTTATTGTTATTATTGTACCCGTGTAACCCCCATATTGTTATTATTGTGCCCTTAAATTATTATTGTTAGGTCGGCTAGGATTACATTGTGGTCCCACTAGGATTACATTGTGGCCCCATGGACTCCTATATATAGAAATGAGGTTTTGTAATTTGTATCATCCAAGAATTTTTCATTCATGTAATGTATTGGAGGTTTCCCCCTCGAAGTGGCTTATTTCTAAGGTGTTGATATCTCTTTTCTTCTATTTTTGGAGTTGGCTTCACAACATTTGGTATCAGAGCTTTGGATTCTAGGTTTTCGCTGCTCCAAACAGGTCATCGTGGAATTTTCACTATAAATTTTTTTCTACGAAGTTTCAAAAGCTAAAATTTCTAGGGTGCGAAGCCGAAATCCTGAGGAACATCATCACAAAATTTCAGAGCTTGGTTCGCAATATTTTCGGAGATATGATCTGTGGAAGTTAGGTCTTTTTGAAGGCTCCTCAATTTAATCTAAACAGGTCATCGTGGAATTTGCGCTATAAATTTTTTTCTACGAAGGTTCAGAATATGAAATTGTTAGGGCCCGAATATGAAATCCTGAGGAAACTCATCGCAAAATTTCAGAGCTTGGTTCACAATATTTTCTAATATATGATCTGTGGAAGGTAGTGCTTTTTCAAGCTCCTAAATTTCATCTCAAAGAGGTGATCGTGGGAAAATATTCATAACTCTCTCTCTGAGCATTGGATTGGAGTGACGTAAAAAGTGGTTGCAAGTACATGGATTTAGTTTCTTTGCTATCAATTTCAGAGCTAAAAGACGAAACAGTGACATGCAACAAGTCGTACAAGTTCGCTCTACTGAACCAGTCCATAAGTAGGTCATTGTGGGAGATTGGACATAACTTTGCTTTGGAGAATCCAAATCAAGCCAGACCTGTGGCATTCGAAAGATAATTCAAAAAGCTACCTCAGAGCCAAATTTCAGATATTGAAGAGCCGCAATCACAAAGATAATCCAAATCCAATATCTAGCTCCTCAAAAGCAAGAAAAAGGTGTGTATTTTTTTTCCGAATTGCATAAGTCTTGTTTGAAGAATCAATTTGAATTGATTCCAAGGGAATATTGTAGAATATATATCAGTATTGGGTTCTAAAAAATGCCCCGTAAAATAAATTCAACACCCATTAAGCCTTCAGAAGGCTCTATTATGACTCATGAAGATGAATAATTGCAACATGATCTATCAAAATTACAAGAGCAAGTGCACCAAATTTCGCTCTCGCAAAGAGCAACAACAAATGAAATGGAAGTTTTGAAGAAAGGCGTGGAAGATAAGATGGATGGTTTGAAGAATAATATGGATGGTTTGAAGAAAGGCGTGGAATCTAAGATAGATGGCATGGAATCTAAGATGGATGACATGGAAGCTAAGATCGATGAAAAAATGAAAGACAACATGGAAAACATGAAGAATGATATAAAAGCAAACATGGAAGGTTTGACAAAGTTGATACAAGAAATGTTTCTAATGGTGAAAATATAGTAGAGGAAACTCATTATGAGAACAAAATAAATTTTAATCGTGACTTCATAAACTCTAATGTTGGAGGGAAGAACCACCATATTCCAAAAATGGATATGAGGAAGTTTGATGGAAAGGATCCTGTAACATGGATACTACAGATGGAGCAATATTTTGATCTCCATAACATGCAAAACACACTAAAGGTACGCATTGCAACTTTACATTTAGAACAAAATACATTTGTATGGTATCTATGGCTTTGCTCCCATAAAAAAATTGTCACTTGGTCAATTTTTACGGAGGAAATGATAGCACATTATGAGGATACAAAGAGAAACACCTTCTTTAGCCAATTGATAAATCTCAAACAAAAGGGTTTAGTGGGGGAGAACATTGAGGACTTCCAAAAATTGAATATAAGGGTAACTGATATTCCAGAGGAACACGGGATTGATCTCTTCATAGGTACTTTAAAGGATAACATCCAACATGAATTTCACATTTTGGAACCTGATTCATTGGAGAAGGCATTCAGGTTGGCAAGAAAAATTGAATGTAAAATTATGGCGACAAGGAAGCCTACCACTCACTTCTATAAAGAAGGAAGTGTTGCTACACCTAGATTTCCACAACCTACAAGGTTGACTCCACAAAAATTGGAAGAAAAAAGAGCAAAAGGGCTTTGCTACAGTTGTGATAGCAAATACACTAAAGGTCATAAGTGTGCTGAGAAGAAATTATTTTACATAGATTGTGAATAGGAAGAAGAAAATGAACAAGAAGAGGATATACACCACGAACCAGCCCTAGAAGAGGAAGAAATGAGTCCGACCATATTGTGTAATGCATTGGCAGGAATTACCACTCCTCAAACTCTCAAGATAGAAGGACATATCAACAAGAAAAAGGTAATAGTGTTATTCAGGTAGCACCCATAATTTTATTCATTGTAAGGTAGCCAAGGAATTGAATTGTTTCCTATACCCAGCACCAGAATGTCAAGTGATGGTTGCAAATGGAGGAACTACAAATTTCTCTGGAAAATGTCATAATATTAAGCTAACCATGGGGGAATATGTATTGAATATTCCAATGCTTTCGATTCCTATGGGAGGTGCTGATGTTGTACTAGGAGTACAGTGGTTACAATCTTTGGGGACAATAGCTTTTAATTTTCAAGAAATTTTCTTGAAATTTTTTTCAGAAGGAAAGGAAGTCGAATTACGGGGTATTGCAGGGAAGCCAGGAAAGATAATAAGCTCTAATGTCATGACAAAGCTTCTAAAGAGAGAACAACGAGGCGTAATTGCACAATTATGCTCACTAGAAGTTCCAACATCAAAATCATCTATTTCTGCAGATCTCCAACAAGTCCTGGACAATCATTCCAAGGTGTTTGAAACTCCCAAAGGAATCCCACCTATTCGTGATCATGATCATGCTATTCATTTGATTCCAGGAAGTGTTCCTCCAAGCATCAGGCCTTATAGATATCCTTACTTCCAAAAGAGCGAAATTGAACGTATGATTGCAGAAATGTTAGAGGCGGGTATAATTCAACCTAGTCAAAGTTCTTTCTCTGCTCCTGTAGTATTTGTACACAAGAAGGATGGATCATGGAAAATGTGTCCAGATTATAGGGAGCTCAATAAGCTCACCATTAAAGATAAATTTCCCATTCCTGTGATTGATGAATTATTGGATGAATTACATGGAGAAATTTATTTTACCAAGTTGGATCTTCTTTCAGGATATCATCAAATTAGAATGAAGACTGAAGATATTCCGAAAACAACATTTCGAACTCATGAGGGTCATTATGAATTTTTGGTCATGCCTTTTGGCCTTACCAATGCACCTTCTACATTTCAAGGGTTGATGAATTCCATTTTCAAACCCTTCCTTGGAAAATTTGTGCTAGCATTTTTTGATGATATACTAATCTACAGCAAGTCTTGGAAGGATCATGTTGAACATGTTGACAGGGTGCTCAAACTATTGCAAGAGAAACAATTATATGAAAAAACATCCAAATGTTTCTTTGGAGTACAAGAGGTGGAATATCTGGGTCATATTATATCTCACGAGGGTGTTAAAGTAGACCCTAACAAAATTAAAGCCATTAAGGAGTGGAAAGTCCCCAAGACAATAAAGCAGTTGCGAGGATTTCTCGGGTTAACAGGCTATTATCGCAAGTTTGTTAAGAATTATGGGAGAATAGCAGCACCTCTAACAACATTATTGAAGAAAGATGCATTTTCATGGACTCCTGAAGCAACTAAGGCCTTTGAATATCTTAAAGAGGCAATGTGCCTAGCACCGGTCTTAGCTACGCCAGACTTCACAAAAACCTTTATTGTAGAATGTGATGCCTCAGGAAATGGAATTGGTGCAGTTTTAATGCAGGAAGGAAGACCCATTGCTTTTGAAAGTCGTCCAATCAAAGGAATGTATTTACAAAAACCTATTTATGAGAAGGAAATGTTAGCAATACTGCATGCACTAAAGAAATGGCGAACTTACCTAATGGGAAGACACTTCAAGGTAAAAACTGATCATGATAGTCTTAAACACTTTTTGGAACAAAGACTATCTTCTAAAGAGCAGCAAAAATGGGTCACAAAGATGTTGGGTTATGACTTTGAAATAATCTACAAAAAAGGAAAGCTTAATGTTGTTGCAGTTGCACTCTCAAGAAAGAATGAAGAGGTGGAAGCATTGCTTTGTGCCATTTCTATTATCCAACCAGATTGGATAACCGAAGCAAGAGATTAATGGAAGAAGGACAAAGATGTATGGACACTCATTCAAAAGTTGCAGCAAGATCCTAGTACATCTGATACATTTAGTTGGAAAAATGATTCCTTATGGTACAAAGATCATTTATATCTTTGTAAGAATTCCCAACTAAAACAAAAGATTCTTCTGGAATTGCACACTTCTCCTTTAGGAGGACACTCAGGATTTTTAAAAACTTACCACAGGGTGAAGAAAGAATTTTTTTGGGATGGCCTTAAATCTGATATTCAAAAATTTGTGGCGGAATGTTTGGTTTGCCAGCATAATAAAGTGGAAACAATTAAGACCACGGGACTTCTACAACCTTTATCCATTCCAAGTCAACGTTGGGAGGAGATTTCAATAGATTTTATCACAGGTTTACCTAAGTCCGAAGGAAAGAGTGTCATCATGGTGGTAGTTGATAGACTTACTAAGTATGCACACTTTTGTGCATTATCTCATCCATTTAAAGCAAGTACAGTTGCTACTACATTTATGGATAGAATTCAAAAGCTACATGGAAGCCCAAGGGTTATTGTGAGCGACAGAGATCCCATTTTTACTGGAAATTTTTGGAAGGAGTTATTTTCTTGTTTGGGTACTCAATTAGCTCATAGCTCATCTTATCATCCTCAATCTGATGGTCAAACTGAGATAGTAAATAAATTTTTTGAAGGATATCTTCGTTTTTTTGTATCTGATAAACAAACACAATGGGTCAAGTGGTTACCTCTTGCTGAATGGTGGTATAACACTTCCTTCCATACTGCAGCAAAAATGACCCCATTTATGGTACTTTATGGATATCATCCACCATCCATCACATCATCTTTAAGGGAAAATTCGAAGGTTCAAGCAGTGGAAGATCACATCGAGCATCAGCAAGAAGTTCTCCAACTCTTAAAGGATAACCCGAATTTGGCACAAAATCGAATGAAACAACAGGCAGATCAGCATCGTAGCGAGAGAAGTTTTGATGTAGGAGATTGGGTATTTTTACGGCTACAACCATACAAACAAATGTCCCTCAAGCAAGCAAAGAAGGATAATAAATTATCGCCAAAGTACTATGGTCCTTACAAGGTGTTGTAAAAGATTGGTACTATGGCATACAAATTGGAGCTTCCTGCTTCTTCACGAGTGCATCCAGTTTTCCATGTTTCATGCTTAAAGAAGGTTATAGGTGAAAATCTTCCAGTTCAAACAATATTGCCAGAACTTGATGAGGAAGGGAAAATCATATTGGAACCTGAAGCGGTCACGGAAACAAGAACTCGACAGCTATGGAATTAATCAATTTCAAAGTATCTCATCAAGTGGAAGAACTTACCCACTGAAGATTCTACATGGGAGGATGAGAATTTTATACAAAAGCACCCAGAGCTACTAAAGCATTTAGGACAACACTTTTTTGAAGGAGAGGGGCATGTTAGGTCCCTATATTACTAGTATAGTCCCTTATTGTTGTTAGTGTAACCCCCTTATTGTTATTATTGTACCCCTGTAACCTCCATATTGTTATTATTGTGCCCTTAAATTATTTAGTTAAATGCCGCCTAGGGGATTATACGTGGCCCCATGGACTCCTATATATAGAAAGGAGGTTTTGTAATTTGTATCATCCAATAATTGTTCATTCATGTAATGTATTGGAGGTTGCCCCCTTGAAGTGGCTTATTTCTAAGGCGTTGATATCTCTTTTCTTCTATTTTTGGAGCTGGCTTCACAACATAGAGGTTCCAGCTTTCTTTTGAAGACCAACATCAAAGTTCATGTCTTGATAACTGTCAGAACTCTCTTGCTCACCATAAGATGCATGTCTACAAACATCTTGCTGCAACATAGGCTTCAAACAATGGCAATCAACTTGAAAACAAACTTAACATGTTTGTGGTTTATAACTTGTAACAAAAGTTCTTTTTGAAGTTGTCTCAAATGCCTTCATGGCTGTAGATTTTTCGCCATAATATTGAACATAGCCTAGACCAAACTTCTTAGGTATTTCCTCAACCAAAATAGGCTCAATCATGCCTTGTGCATGTTTGCCTAGACCCTTGCCTTCATAGCCCATTTTTAACATTAATTTGGACCCTATACCTCTAGTGTGCCTTTCAAATGAGCCTACACATCTATCTGAAGAGGAATTTGAAGAAAAATTTGAGTGATTTAGATGGCCTCATTCTCCTGCTGACCACGTGGCGGCCTGTGATTGACCCTCATACCAACGTACAACCATTCGTCCATTCAAATGTTGACACTTGTCCTCCTTCGACTAGCCAGGACGAAATGTTCTAGGGAATATTCTGAGGAATATTCCAGGAATATTCTAAGAATATTCCCTGGAATATTATTTTTGTTGACTGTACCATTGAACAGTCAACCTTGGTCAAATACCAAAATTTGCAGTTTACTGGACTTTTCAAATCACGATAGATTCTTCATACGGTGTCAGTTTTTCGAACCATTCACTGTACCGGAATCAAGAAGATGAGATCTATCTAGTCGCTCAGGTTCGACACAGTTTTGAACACTTTTAAATTTGAGCTATCATTTAGTTCCTTGATCCAAATATGATTAGTACAGGTAAATCACATGGAATCTATGAGCTCCTATGGGACAGATCTACATGATAGGATCTTGCAGGCAGGTCATCATGATGACAGGTAAATGGATATTGTACATAGGTTGCAATAGAGTACAGGTACAGGTACAAGTGCAAGTGTACGAGATGTGGATTATCGTATCACAACATATGAATTGGTCAGGTTTAGAGACAGGATATATGTGCCAGATAACAGTGAGTTCAAGAAGGTGATCTTGAGAGGGTTTCATGTGAAACCATATTCATGTTACCCAGGCTATCAGAAGACGTTGACCGCAGTGAAGAAGTTTTATTATTGGCCAAACTTGAAGAGAGATGTAGCAGAGTTTGTGGCTAGGTTTTTGGATTGTCAACAGGATAAGGTAGAGTGTAAGCAACCATGTGGACTGCTATAGCCTATTGTGATAATAGAATCTATAGAACCAAACATTTCCACAATGCCACAGAGACAGACTACTATGACACTGCACACTTCATTCCAAGAAGTCTACATTCTCAAGTGTTTAAGGCAAAACATGTATTCATCAGAGACCAATTTTTGATGGTTGTGATGTCTGACCATGAGGTGGAATCACTGGTTGAGGGTTGAGGTGGTTTTCCCTCTGGAAGCCCTAATTTGGCTTTGATGAATTTGGTTTATGAGATCGCACATTCATGCTTGGAATATGGCACAGAAGTGACTAGCTCAAGAGAGATTTGGCTCAAGCATGTCTATGGTTAGGTGGAACATGGAAGTCCCTGACTTGGTTACATTTTTCTTACAACAATAAGAGCTCTTTTTCCCTTGCATTGATGGGTAAATATGCTTGTTATTATATGGTTGTTATGGTTGTTAGGTTGTTATGGTTGTTATGTGCTTGTCATTTTTGTTTCTTATGTTGGTTATGACTGAGTTTTATGATGGTGATGAAGTATGTCTCTCATCATGTTTTGATTCGTAATTGAATGAACAATGTATCTATGCCTAAATAGATAATAATGTAGTTAATGTGATGTAGAAAAAATGATTCTTATCGATTCTCAGATAAGTATGAGACCTGTATGCTCATATTTGTTGTTTACACTTGTAGATTACATATTTGTGATATGTTTGACGAAATTCCTATCATGGCTGGTAGGGGTCCAGTCTAGGCCTTGTCATGGTCTTTGCAACTACATCATTGTTTCCCTATTTTATTTCATTTCTGAACTTGTCTTTGAGTTTTAGGTAGTGGCCTGGGCTCTGGGCCTAAAAAAGTTCCTTAAATATCGCGGACGTAGACACAGATCTGGTAAATTAAGTCCCTAGACACATGCATGCATATATCATGGGAGCGTCCAAAGCCTCCCATATGTACCCATGCCATACTGTGGGACCATCCAGGGGTTAGGTGGGTTAAAAAATCCGTGAGACCCAGGGGCTAGTTACCTGAGTGGTTGGGATGGTTCTGGGGATCCTTTTTGCTGATGTGGAAGGTATGTATGATGTGTTTCCGTCGATTCAACTTCCTTAAGGTCACCTATGAGGTTGAATATGATCATAGTAGCCTCTCGTCACATGTTTACCCTATTGGTCGATTACTTTGGTAGATATGGGAGGAGGGTGTTACAGAAATAACTAATAATAATCAAAATAATGATTTCATCCCTAGGGATAAATATTTTTATAAGTAGAAGGAGAAAAATACTTTTTTTAATTGTATTTATGGTTTCTCCTTATACATTTACCAAAGTGTTAAGTGTAGACACCCGTTGGAAGTTGAATTAAATTCCATATTCAACAAATACCCACTTTGCATACTTTTGAGTAGACCTGCATTTTGTTTTTAGTTTCCTATTCATTCGTCAAAATACTACATCGTGAAAATTTGATAAGCATTCAATCCGACCAGACTTGATGGCAAGGAGGAGCTATCAAAAACAACATGACAAGAGTACAAAAAAACTATCAAAATTCATGTGAGTTGCCCACAACAAACAAAATTGACACAAAAACAAAAGACACCCTACCATCATCCTCGAATATCAACATTACCCAGATATGGAGCCTTTGGTTCATTTCTGGGTTGTTGAGGTTGGTGAAATGCCTCATGGATATGAGCTTCCATATGTTCCATGTGACCTTCCAGTATGTCATGCCTATCTTGAATTTTCTTCTGCCCACATTGAAGAGCCACTAGTCTGTCCATCATGTGCCACTGGTTGTGTTGCAAATCATTCATAAAAGCAATAAGATCATTTCGATCATCATGTCGGTCTTGAGCTAGTTTTTCTACCATCAAAGTGAGTTGTCTTAAATTAGCTTCAAGTGAATCGAATGGAGGTGGAAGGTCCACCCAGCTGGGAGATGTAGCTTAGTGATTCACCACCCTGCCGAGGTCCAGTTGGCCCTCCTAGTGCATTACTCCTACTCCTCGGTGGCCAACCCATCTACGTGGTTGACCCTAATGCCACTGCATCTTCCTCTCCTCCCTCCAAGCTATGCAAATTAACCAATTCCCATAAACCATAGTCCTAGGTCCAAGAACCTCTTCAAAGACCCTACTATCGAACCAACAATGTGGGACAACACACCCCCACAAGCCTGGAATCAACACTACACACCCACTCAAACCACCCACACCTTCAATCGTATAAAAACCAATAGCTATAGAGTAGCGCCACTTCCTGGTCTCTATGCCCCACCCCTTGACTTGTTTCACCACAGAACCATATCACACCCAAGAACCTATAAACCCATTGTAGGGTGACCTTTGAGAGGCCACAAGGACTAGCACTATCACCGCACTGACTAACCTGAAGAAGTCCGCCATAACATAATACCAACCAAGAGTGACACCAAATTAAGAAGTAGAGTAAATTACCCGTACCACCCAGCAATTGAGAAAACCACAAACCCCATTGTCATTGTCCCTTGCATTAGTAGATAAACTAGAGCTCCTCTATCACACTTGGATTAGAATTGTTCGCCCCTGCTGAGTCCCAAGGTCCTAGGTAGCCATAGGCACCATCAATTGCAAAGCCAACAAAATACTAGGCCTTCCTAGTGCATAACCTCCTCGCACATAATATGACTAGGGAGCATGGCATGGCTTGAATTCTAAGCCACCTTGCACTTCCAAATATTTCACCCCCTCCACATTCACCACCTTCATCTCACGCAATCTGCAAATGGAGCTTTTGACCATCCCAACTGCAATTAATCTCGTAATCACCTCCAGAACCTTCACCCAACTCCCACAAGGTGAAGCATACGCTGCCCACGTGATTTTCATAATTGACACATGGAGAGGGTAATAATATCCGCCTCTTGAGCCGTTGTTTGCACTCCTAACACCCCCATCGAGGATGAGTAGACCTATATTGAAATACATGAAAAATGTGTTTCTTTCAAAAAACACATTTTAAATAAACACATTTTTTTTTATGTATTTTCAATTTTATCTTGTGTGGGTTTACTCAAATATATGTAGAGTGAGTACTTGTTGGATGTGGAATTTAATTCTATATCCAACAAGTGTGTACACTTGACGTTTGAGTAAAAAAAATAGGAGATAATCCAAAAATACAATAAAGGTTTCTTTATTTTCCTGTTAAATATTATAACTCTCGTCCTGAAGATGGATCCCCGTTGGGATTTGAAATGTCGACAATTGTTTTATAACACTATGGAAAATCTGGAGATTTCTTCAATAGGCATTAACCACAGAAGCTTGAAAACCATAGCTCTTATTTTATTATTTTCATTAGGAGGCGTATTTTAGACCTCAGAATTCCCTTAATGTTTTAGGCAAGATATTTTCCCAAATCCAATAGTTGAAATGGAAATAATGCCAAAATTGCAACTTCATCAATTCAAATGTGCGATGTACATATGATTCATAACATCTAAATCAAGCCAAATTGTCAAAATTAATATTTAAAGAACATATTGTTCAAATTGAAAGATATTTTGGTCATGAAATCATTGTCAATGTAGTGGCAAATGGGGATATCTAGTTATCCAATATACAACTTCAATGGGCTTTAGCAAAGGAATTGTAGATTTTAAACTAAATTGCCCCATTTATTGCATCATTCTAAGCAAGATAATTGCACAAATCCAATAATTGAATGAAAACAATCCTCAAATCACAACTTTATTAATTCAAATTTGTGGTCCATCCATGGTTCATAACACTCAAATTGTCAAAATTGCAACTTGAATTGTCAAAATTGCAATTAGAAAGACATATTGATTAAATTGAAGGATTTTTTGTTCACAAATCTTGGTCAAGGAAGTCACAAATAAGGTGTTTTAGTTAGTCAATATATAGCTCTAACCTAGAAAGGATACTATGAACTTTAAAGGATTAGGTCAGAGGACTACTCATGATATAGTATTGAGTGAAATGAACATAAGGGAAAGTAGAATGTTAAGTGGAATGGATGAAAAAAAAAATTCAAGTTTGATTAATATTGAAAATATTTTTGCAAGTTTTGACACGAGTTTATCTCAACTAGTCAATAGATATTTAGCTAAAATGATAGGGATGGTGGTTTGTCATCTCATTCAACACCTAGGTTCAAATCTCCATTGATATGGCTTGTGTATTATCATAGTAAGGCTACTTTCCTATTCCAAACAACCCTTTCACAACACCACCTACAATATTTTTGATAAAAAAATAGAATATATATATATATATAGTAAAAAAAAAAATCCGTATGAGAAGCTTAAAAAAAATTATGCCCTCTTGATATGAAGATGAAACCCAGAGGAACTCAGAAAATGTATGTGTCCATGAATGTTCGAATCCTGCTGGGAACAGTGAAAAAAATAAAAATCCTAAAACGCAATGAGAAGTTAGGGCCGTTGACGGTGACGGAGATAATTTTGCTCGCGCAGGTTCAAATCCTGTTAAAATTTAAAAGCTGTGGAGAAAGAAAAAGGCTTTAACACGGAGAGAAGTCAAGCCTTATTCTAGTTGTGGGGAGAAATTTAACCGCGCAGGCTTAAATCCAGCTGTCGTCCGTGGAGATATTCCGAAACCCTAATTGCTATGGGCATTCTTATCTTTCGCAAATATTGCTGTGTTCAAACGGAATATAGGCCCCGCTTTATATGGGGTTCCATGGCGTACAGGTTAGCACTCTGGACTTTGAATCCAGCCAAAAATCATGGAAAAGCATTAAACTTGAAAGTTAATGGTTCTTGTTTTATTCACTGTTATGTAACCAGCTGTATTGGCAGGGACCCTCATACAAGGAATTGTGTCAAAAGGGGATGTAGCTCATATGGTAGAGCGCTCGCTTCGCATGCGAGAGGCACGGGGTTCGATTCCCCGCATCTCCACTTAACACCTTCTCAAGCTAGTTTCCCTCTAGTTTTAGTAGTCCGGGCAAGTTTATCCCTGAAGAGAAGAAAATATTTGTTTCCTCTTCCCTGAAAGTTTGACCTCGCATCTCCATTAAACACCTTCTCAAGCTAGATTCCCGTTAATTTTAGCAGTCCGGGCAAATTTATCCCTGAAGAGAAGAAAATATTTGTTTCTTCTTCCCTGAAATTTTGAACTCGCATATCCATTAAACACCTTCTCAAGCTAGATTCCCTCTAATTTTAGCAGTCCGGGCAAATTTATCCCTGAAGAGAAGAAAATATTTGTTTCTTCTTCCCTGAAATTTTGACCTCGCATCTCCATTAAACACCATCTCAAGCTAGATTCCCGTTAATTTTAGCAGTCCGGGCAAATTTACCCCTGAAGAGAAAATATCTGTTTCTTCTTCCCTGAAATTTTGACTAGCAGTCCGGGCAAATTTACCCCTGAAAAGAAAATATCGGTTTCTTCTTCCCTGAAATTTTGACTAGTTTTCTGGACTCACAAAATTACTCATCGTTTCAGTTATATCTCTGTTTCTTCTTCCCTGAAATTTTGACTAGTTTTCTGGGCTCACAAAATTACTCATCGTTTCAGTTTGCCCCTCAGTAGACAATCTCTCTGTTTCTTCTTCCCTGAAATTTTGAGTAGTTTTGTGAGACTCACAAAATTACTCATCGTTTCAGTTTACCTTGTTATGAGGTTGTCAAGGGTCTTTCGTAATTTTCACCCCCAAGAAACCATGATTTCACTGTAACAAAACTACCATCTTTATTTGGATTATCTTTTCAGTTATGAGGTTGTTAAGGGTTTTTCGTAATTTTCAACCCCAAGAAACCATGATTTTATAGTAACAAAACTACCATCTTCATTTGGATTAAAGCATGTCATAAAATTCATTTGGATTAAAGTATGTCATAAAACCTTTCAAAACAAAATTCATTTGGATTAAAGTATGTCATAAAACCTTTCAAAAGATAGTCCAACTTATCATAATCATCTCTCTTTGAATTCAGCCCAATCTCGGTTTATTTTTATATAGTTTTTCCAGGCTCTCTCTCACACAAGAATCAATAAACGAGAAGTTTGTGCGCTCATATGGCTACTATTTCCAGAAGAAAGCGATCCTCTTATAGTAAGAATTTACACACAACTTTTCATGTGTAAAAGTTCTCAGCATAACAAGCAACAGAGATGATGAACTTCCCAAATATCACTGATATAAGGCCCAAAAAGACCAGAGCAGAATACCAAGGAAAGATAATTGAAAATAGTCAGCTGCTAGTGTGCCAACTCCCAGGATCCATCAAGAGAGTAGCTTCTCAGGTGGATATATTTCTGGATTATCAGGTGGGTGGACTTATTTCTGGATGGTTCCCTAGATTAGGAAATTTTATATGCTCCATTAGTGATGCCGGTCGGTCTAATTAAGGAAGCATTTGTCTCTTCCCTTTTGTCTTTCTCTCTTTTTAGTAAACTGCTATGAGTCTTTCTTTTTAGTAAACTGTTATGAACCTTCTGATAAGAGGGTAAAATTTTGGATTGATTTTTTTTGAGAGTGATGTTATTATCAGAGAGAATTTATTAAGGTGTTAGTTTATGCTGTAAGTTTATCTTGTCTTCTTTTTTTTGAAATTTGGTAAAAAAAAAAGTTTAAAATCAGAATATTAGAATGTGTGAATTGTTTTTTTACAGTGGAAATGGATTTAGTACCATCAAGAATCTCTAAGCACTTAATTTAATAGTTGTAAACCAAATTTTCAAAAAATTATATCTAATTTTATCATAATCTTACAAAAATTTCAATTATTTTCTAAACTATTTTATAGATTTTTTAAACTACTCATTTATTAATTACTAGAAATTTAAGTTTTACACTAGCTGGTACATAAGTATGGGGGAGAGAGTGGGAAGATGGGCCGGTTTTTTTGAGATATTGGATAGAAGCTGCAGGGTTTGTGGACACAGAGCCTCGAAAATTAACCCTATTTGGACGAACAAACGAAGAGGAGATCGGGCAGTGGGGAAGCGGTTGGATCGCTTCTTATTGAAGGAATCTCTGGTTCATAAATTCTCAAAGCTCCCATCAATGGTTAGCAATGAAATAGTTTCCGATCACAAAGCCAACTCTGTTGGAACTGGGAGAGGCGGAAAATCATCATTACCCTTTGCGATTTAATGGGAGTTGGTTACAGGTCGAAAGTTTCAAGAATTGTGGTATTGGTTACAAGAAGAAAGTTTCAAGAATTTGGTTGGTTCTGTGTGGAAACACATTGTTGGAACCAATCACTGGTTTCTAATGGAACATTTCTCAAAAAACTGAAGTAGCTGAAATATGACGCTGAAATATGACGCCCGTAAGTGGTGAAAGTTGAGAAAGTGTGACAGTTGCATTTACTGGTAACTAGTTGTTAGCTAGTTAAAATGACTTTTAATATTGTTTAAGAAAAAAGACTTTTGTTGAAAAAGTGTTTTTTTTTTTTTTTAATTAGTTATGGAAAGTAAAAGTAAAACGTTGATGGTAAATATTTCTCAAGAACTGAAAGGTGGTTGGACAGTTTGAATAGTTACTTGTGCTTCTAGGGATAAGAGACTCATCCCAGTGAGGAATAGGGGTTCTGTTCATAGGCTAAGGAAAAAGTGGAGATTTTCTGAGCTGGTAGAGACCAGTGGAAAAACACTCAGTAATTCCTAAAGTTTCTGGTACTGACTGGACTTGGAGTCTTGAGGTCACAACAGAGATCGCTGTCAACTTGTACCTTTCAGTGGAAGCACGGGGGACGAGCATGACATTATTGCCTCTCTTGAAGGTTGGGAGGACACCACAGCCTAACACAATTTTCTAGATAATTGAATGTCTATTTGTTATGACTAGACAAAAAAAAAATTGTTGTTCTTAAGTTATTGTATTTAACAACTGATATTTAATACAGGGAAAAACTTTGTTATAATATTTCTATGTTGGAACTTTTCTTTTTAAGACTTATAAAAGTTATATTCTGTTGGGAATTTACCTTTAATTAGAAATGTTAAGTTATGAAATGTACATTACTCCGTACAATATGGCAAGATTCTGTGAATTACTCCAGTAGATTCTACAGTTTTAATCTTGTAGATATTACATCACTTGCTGTAAGTTACAAGGAAAGTATAGTAGATTAATATCAGCAGTAATCTAACTAAGTGTGAAATCTCTAACTACAAACTAAGTCGGGTTGATCGTTGGTATTGGGTGCAGGAGACCCCAACCCGGTACACATCGTTAACCCTTGTATCTATACTCGGATGGAGTAGTTCGGTGGCCCGGACACCCGAAAGACAAATATAAATTCCGCACAGTGAAAATAGAAGAAAATCTTCATATTCAATTAACAGTAAAAATAGCACAGAAATCTTCATATTCAATTAACAATAAAAATAGCAGATAAATCTTCATATTCAATTAACAGTAAAGAAAGTAATGAAACTCTTTACAAATACAACTCTCGACCAAAAACAATTTGGTGAGGTAATAAACAAAGAAAATGCATTATAATAGATACAGAAATCTGGCACATAACACTACAAGCAATATATTTACATATTGAAGAAAATGCAGAACAAGAACCGTAGTTCGGTTAACCTACGTAAAGAATAGGATCCGAAATTGTCTTGAAAGACCTTCTTTACAAACTATAACTACATATTTCTGCGATACAAATACAAATAATTAAACCTAGAAAGCCGAAGTTTCGGTATTAACTATAGCAAGTAAAAATATCTGTGTTCTCTTAAGAGAATATTGTTTAAACATCTAAAGGTCTTCACGAGAGTGAAAGACAGAACGTTTATCATATAACTATACAGAAATTATGTTCAATAAAGAAGCCGTTAAACTAGTTTTGGGAAGAAGCCTTCATTCCCAGAAACAGGGTTAAATGCATGAGGAAAAATACACCTTTGCCACCGCATGAAATCCTTAAGAGCATACCTGGTGGGAACTGAGCAAGCTATTTCAGAACTTGGAATAAACCGGTGGAAAACAAAATCGACGTATTGCAGGGAAACCTGCCATTCTAATATAGGAACGCGCCTGCAAGCGACGGAAAAACACAAGTTTATGTATAAGTAATCAAGAATTCCATGAAAGATTGCATTGCAAAGGAAGAGCGAAAAACAAGTAGAGAGATTTTAATAAAAACACTATACCTGTAAGAATGGACTTTGCATTCCATTCCGAAAAGAGTATCTAGAATCGACAAAAGAAAAACAACTTAAGTTACAAATTCATGGCAGGTAAATTGCGATAAAGTCCAGAGAGAAAAATCGAGAACTAGTGCATAAACTTGATGTGTTACCTGGACTGCACAGAGGAGAAGCCCTCCGGATTGGCGTCGAGGTTCGAACAACCACAAGGAATTCAGAGTACCAGCGAGAAGACGGAGGATGAGAGGCAGAGGCACCTCCTCCACTGTATTTGATGAACAGGTTCGCTAAGATATTCAATCTGCAGCCAAAATCAAACCCTCAAACGGAGCAAACCCTCAGTCGGAGCAAACTATCCGAGCTAAAAGGACTCCTCGACGCAGAAGCAGTAACAAAGAGGGTGCAAGCTAGGGTTGGCGAAAATATCTATGGCAATTTCCCGCCCATCGATCCCTCTAGATCCAACGGTGAAGATTATGATGATGACCATAAAAACTCGCAACAAATCTGAGCAAATCACACACCTGTCAACCGAAATGAATGTCGGATACTCAACATTGAATATCCAGATTCGTGCTAGATATATCTCGGGAGAACCAATTCTCGGTATAAAAAATTATGTGGTGTGGTAAACCTTAGCAGTAGTATAACATTAAAATAACATCGGTGGTAATGTTCGTCGTATGATATACATTAAAGTTTGATGTTACAAAATAAACAATAAAATCATACGGTGTGACTAGTCGACGGTAAGTTATATATATATATATATATATATATATATATATATATATATATATATTGTTTAAAACTAAAACCTCAATGCAAAGTGTTGTGGATTGTTAAGGTAGATATGGTGTTAAAGGATTTTAGTAATGAATAGTAAGTTAACTTTGGATTAAGGATTAACTTTAGTATAGGAAGTAAAAAAAAAAAAAATTCTTATAGGGATGGGTGTTATAGAAAGGAAAAGTATCTGGGAATTTTAGAAAAAGTAGAAATGCAAATTACTACACTGATTTATTCAGGAGATGTTCTTCTCACTCACTTTGAGCAAGAGAAAGTAGAAATGCAAATTACTACACTGATTTATTCAGGAGATGGTATTTTCACTCACTTTGAGAAAGATAAAGTGAATCATCTTGAGGACAAAAAAGTTGAGATTTTGAAAAAGGAAGAGCTCTATTGGAAGTTAAGAGCATATAAAATTGGGTAGAGGAAGGTAACAACAATACAAAAAAATTCACACAGGCCAGATATGCATGTCATAGGATAGAAATTAGTTACATATGGGAAATTAATTCTTTTGATAGATCAAGAATTGTTTCTTTCTTTTGATGAAACTGCCAGGGAAGGAATAGATATTATGAGAAATTGTTTGAAGATAATGGATAGATTAATATCTATGATCAATTAAGAATCTTTTGGATCAATTAAGAAGCTTTAGGAACTACCCAAAATTCTTCTTAGATGAAGAATCAGATTGGCTTGGGAAACTGGTTTGTGAAGATCAGATTCTAGAAGTCATTAAAAAGATACCCAAAGACAAAAGCTTGGCTGGACCTTTGAGCTTTATCTATCCTTTTTTTAGTTGATAGGGAAAAGCATTTTAGAGGTGGTTGAAGAATCAAGGAGAAGGGGTTTTTTTTTGGCAACTTAAATGCCACTTTCATAGCACTCATTCCTAAGGTGGTGGAGTCGAAGGCTTTCAATGATTTTAGGCCCATTGCATTATGCAATTCCTTATACAAGGTTATCTAAAAAATATGGGCTAACAGACTTAAAGAGGGACTTTCAAGGCATATGTCTCCAACTTAGCGTGGTTTTCTAAAAAATAACATGATGTTTTCAGTTTGACTCAGGAGGTGATGCACACCACCAAATCCCAAAAACCGCCTACCCTAGTTATGAAGATTGAAATGAGGATTCAAGTGTATGATAGGGTGGATTGGTCGTTTTTAAGGATGGTGTTACTTCAAATAGGCCTTAAGTTTGTAGAAATTATATAACTGATACGTTATATGCCTAAGATTCTCCTGATCATACACTATTTGACTTCATGCACAATACAAAATCTATTCCATCATTGATCATCATATGCAGAAATTAAATCAATTGCATGCACACATTAAAACCATAAAAATTCACACATATGAACACAGTAATTTATGGGAAAACTTAAAGCTGAAAACCCTCAACTATTTGTATATTATATATGTCATAGAGATCATGTAACAATCATCATACAAAGCTCTCACAAGCTCTCAGTACAATCTCCAATTGCTACACACTAATAAGGTCCGATCTAGCAAAATCCCATGCACCAATCTCTGCCACTTGCTAGCCTGCATCTACTGCGCAATCCCTACTGAATATGGGCTCTGAATGAGTTCGAATCCACCTGGCTTGCACTGTTTAATCCTCATTGGCATCTCCATCAATGTGTGGTGCAAACTCATGCACCAATATAGTCACAACTGATAATCACACTGCTCTTTCACCTACCTCTCCACTGGTCTCCATTGAAACTGTCCATGCACTATAGTTAACTAATGTATTCTACAGTTGATTAATGAATTAATAATTAGTGAATTAATTAATAATTAATTCACACCACTCTCACTAGTGTATCAATCAGTTAGACTAGATACAACTAGCTCAACTATGTTTAACTAAGTTAAACTGAATACAACTCCACTAACTTCCTCAATCAACTCCACCAAACTCTGTCACATGAGTTCTAACTGAAGTCTCCATGCAATAGCTACACTTAACCCTCAGGAATAGCGTAATTCCTTCTGTCAGCTGCATGTGCCACATCTGTGCACTTAACTGAAGTGCTCCAAGAGGATAAGATAATGTTTAGAGTCCAAATATTGTTAAGAGCTAATAATATTCGACATATCTATTTTTAGACTGGCAATCTAAAAATAGATTCCGCCCAGTATGTCTAAAAATAGAAGTCCATCTGTTTTTTCTGACTTGACCAACCATCCACAAATAGCATCCTGCAACTCATAGAACATGATCCACATATTGAAGAAACAACAAGAAACAGTGAAGGAGGCATACTGAAACATTATTCCTGATCCTAGTTGGAAAATGATCACCTAAACTAGGTGGGGCCCACACAGGTGATTTTTGGCGCAAAGTCTATTTTTAGACTATGTCTATTTTTAGAAATGTCGATCATATTCTATGAGTTGCAAGATGCTATTTGTGGATGGTTGGTCAAGTTGGAAAAATAGATGGATTTATATTTTTAGACATATTAGGCGGAATCTATTTTTAGACTGCCGGGCTAAAAATAGAACAGTCAAATATTATTAACCCTTAATAATATTTAGACTATAAACATTATCTTATCCTCTTGGAGCACTTCAGTTTGATGTTTGGATGTGGCACATGCAGCTGACAGAAGGAAATACGCTTTTCCTAAGGGTTAGTTGAGCTATTGCATGGTTGACTTCAGTTAGAACTCATGTGGCAGAGTTTGGTGGAGTTGATGAGACAGTTGGTGGAGTTGTGTTCGGTTTAACTTAGTTGAACTAGTTGTATTTAGTCTAATTGACAAATACACTAGTGATGAGTGGTGTGAATTAATTATTAATTAATTCACTAATTATTAACTCATAAATCAACTAAAGAATACATCAGTTAACTGCAATGCATGGACAGTTCAGTGGAGACCAGTGTTAGAGGTGGGTGAAAGGGTGAGTCTACTATCAGTTGTGACTATAGCTGTGCATGAGATTTGCACACACATTGATTGATATTTCCAATGAGAATTGCGCAGTACAAGCCAGTGGGATTCGAACTTGGATCTCATCATTATTCATCTTGGATTGCGCAGTAGAGGCAGGCAGACTTGTGGAGGAGATTTGAACTTGTGACTTGTTCATATCTGAGCTAGTTTGTGTGTAGCATGTGAGATAGTGCTGAGAGCTGTGAGGAGCTTTGTGCTATGTATTATTACATGTTCTCTATCATTATAATATACAGATAGTTGGGGGTTTTCAGCTGTAAGCTTTCCCCATTACATACTGTGTTATATGTGTGCTTGATTATGTTTTAATGTGCGCATGCGACTGCTTCTATTTCCGCAAATTGATGATCAATTGTAGAAGAGGTTATGTATTATGCATGAAGCTTAAATAGTGTGTAATCAAGATAATCTCGGTGAATAATTCAGCTATTATTCAAATTTATACATGGTATCGGAGCGAAATTGATCATCGGATCTATTACAGTGATTACAATTTATTTCGGTAGACAGAGTCTGTAAGTGGGCCAGGTAGCCTCTGGATCCATCCTTTCTTTGAAAGGTGATAAATCCAGTAAATTCCCCTACAGTCGATCTCTGTGCTAGAAATACTTTGTTCTCACAGATCAGAAGCAGTTGAGTTTTGAGCTGGTGGAATTCGAATTTGCAGCAGTGTTTTCTTGGTGTCAAAGTCAAAATGTCTTTCAACGGATTGCAATTGGAGTATGCCCTTGAGGGCAGCTCGAATTATGTTGCATGGAAAGACAGGATGGAGGCGGTGTTAGATGATAACGGGTTGAAGGAGTTCATAGATGCTGAAGTCCCAAATCCTACTGATGCTGCTCAAGTTGAGGCTTGGCAAAAGAAGACAACAAAATGTCGAAGGATTCTGTTGAAGGGTGTGAAGGATCACATTGTATCCAGCCTGCATGGAAAATCTTCTCCATAATTTATGTGGAAAGCGTTGACAGATTTATTCCAAAGCAAGAGCGACCAGAGGAAGTTGGCGCTCAAGGATAAACTCAGGAAAATAAAGATGGAGAAGAATGACACTATTCCGGTATACTTGACAAAGTTTTTCCACTGCAGGGATGAGCTTGGGAGTGTAGGAATTAGTGTGGATGATGAGGACTTGGTGGACTTGGCTCTCCTTGGTCTTCCGAAGAGTTGACACTCCTATCAGGACTCTGTCAATGGTCGGGAAAAATTGCCAGGATAGGAGCAACTTTGGTCGGATCTTATGCAAGAGGAGATAAGGCGGAGTACCAGGGATGGATCTTCATCAAAGGCATCTGATGAAGAGGATTGCGCTTTGGCTGCCAAAGCAAGGAAGGGGAAGGGCAAGAAGAATGCTTCTCAATCCAGTACGGATGGTAAAGAGCATGACATGTCCAAAGTGAAGCGTTTTCACTGTCACGAGCATGGACATTACGCCACGAATTGTCTACAAAAGAAGAAGAAAAAGCAGGTTGTTGGAGCTGCAGCTGGTGAGGCTCTTGCCTCGCAATTTGAGCTGGACTTCTCATTGATCGCATGCATGGTGTCTAGTGCATTGGGATCGGGGTGGTATTTTGATAGTGGCGCTTCCTTTCACATGACGGGAGACGTGAATCTTTTCAGTGACTTGGTGGAGAAAGATCTCCAGTTGCATGTTGAGTTGGGCGACAATGGACAATACAATGCGACTGGCATTGGTACCATAACCTTTCAGAGGGAGTCAGGTAAACTCATTCTTTTACAAGATGTATTGCATGTACCAGGTTTAACAAAGAATTTGATCTCAGTCGCAATGTTAGAGGATAAAGGGTACGAAGTTGTATTTAGAGAAGGGAACCGTTTCCTTCGGCACAAGGTTTCCTTCGGCACAAGACAACGAGACAAAGTCGAAAGGTTGGGATTCGACGAAAAGTCTCCTACGGAACTTGAAGTAGATGGGATGTCTGCGGAGCTTCCTATTTTGTTGGGAAGTGCAAGAAAGACATGCGGTTGAGCTTGAGAGGAGAAAGTTTTGCATGCGAGACAACGTGAACCTCGGGATGTGGAGCAGCCACAAGATGAGGATCATGGAGTGGAAGAAACCACTCATGCAGAGAAATTTCGAGCCAGATGGGCAGAGGGAGTGCATGCAGCTATACCACCAGGTGAGAGGTGGGGCGACATGCATGAGTAATCTCAAGAGGAGATTTCTGGGCATGATTCATGACATGGTGTGGATCTCATGAATTGAACCTGGCTACGAGGTGCCCACAGCACAGCAGTAGCATGATTAGTTGGATTGATGCAGGAAGATCAAAGTGACAGTGTCAGATACTGGAGCACGGATCAAAGTTGACAGCAAGTGCAAGAGTGCATGGGTGCAAGAGTCCAACAACGCAGTGGTTCCTGATGACATGTGCAGTTGGTACCAGCAGAAGTCGAAGACTTTGATGATAGATGCATCAGACTGATTGAGTTGTTTGGAGCCTATTCAGTTTCAGAGGAGTTGCAAAGTAGATGCATGGAGTTGCATGGCACTTGTGAAGGTTGCAGGGCGAATGCATAGAGTTGCATGTCGCATGCAAAGACAGTCCTTTCTTGTTGAGAGGGAGTGTTGAAGATTGCAACAAGAAACAATGAAGGAGAATTCTGAAACATTATTCCTGATCCTAGTTGGAAAGTGATCACCAAAACTAGGTGGGGGCCACACAAGTGATTTTTGTCGCAAAGTCTATTTTTAGACTATGTCTATTTTTAGAAATGTCGATCATATTCTATGAGTTGCGGGATGCTATTTGTGGATGGTTGGTCAAGTTGAAAAAATAGATGGATTTCTATTTTTAGACATATTGGGCGGAATCTATTTTTAGATTGCCAGTCTAAAAATAGATATGTCAAATATTATTAGCTCTTAATAATATTTGGACTATAAACATTATCTTATCCTCTTGGAGCGCTTCAGTTTGATGCCTGGATGTGGCACATGCAGCTGACAGAAGGAATTACGCTATTCCTAGGGTCTAAGTGGAGCTATTGCATGATGACTTCAGTTAGAACTCATGTGAGTGAGTTTGGTGGAGTTGATGAGACGGTTGGTGGAGTTGTGTTCGGTTTAACTTAGTTGAACTAGTTGTATTTAGTCAACCGACAAATACTACACTAGTGATGAGTGGTGTGAATAAATTATTAATTAATTCACTAATTATTAAATCATTAATCAACTAAAGAATACATCGGTTAACTGCAGTGCATGGACAGTTTCAGTGGAGACCAGTGAAGAGGTAGGTGAAAGAGCAGTGTGACTATCAGTTGTGACTATACTGGTGCATGAGTTTGCACCACACATTGATGGAGATGCCAATGAGGATTGCGCGGTACAAGCCGAGGAGTCGAACTTGGATCAATTCATTCTCATTTTGGATTGCGCGGTAGAAACAGAGCGAACGATGGAGGAGAGATTTGAACTGTGACTTGTTCGGATACGAGCTGGTTGTGTGTGTGAGATAGTGCGAGAGGTTGTGAGGAGCTTTGTGCTATGTGTTGTTACATGTTCTCTATCATTATAATATACAGATAGTTGGGGGTTTTCAGCTACATGCTTTCCCCATTACATACTATGTTCTATGTGTGCTTGATTATGTTTTAATGTGCGCATGCGACTGCTTCTATTTCCGCAAATTGATGATCAATTGTAGAAGAGGTTATGTATTATGCATGAAGCTTAAATAGTGTGTAATCAGGATAATCTCGGTGAATAATTCAGCGATTATTCAAATTTCTACACCACATGTCTAAAAATAGACTTTGCGCCAAAAATAGCCTGCGGGCCCACTTAGTGAAGGCGACTTCTTTCCACTAAGCTCATCATTTTGTTGCAATCTCAACACTCCCTTTCAACAAGATAGGGATTATCTTCCACCACGATCCTGCCTCTGTGGTATTCGAATTTGCTCCTGGTGAGCGCCTTCGTCAAGATATCAACATCCTGATCCTCTGTAGGAATGTAAGAAAGTAACATGATCTTTCACTGCACACAATCTCTGATATGATGATACCGGATGTCAATGTGTTTAGATCTATCATGAAATACTGGATTAACCGAGAGTTTGATGCAACTCTGATTATCACAATATATCACAGTAGGATCTAAGTGTGAAACGAACAACCCAACCAGGATCTTCCTCATCCATATAGCCTCGCATGTAGCCAAACTTGCTGCCATATACTCGGCCTCCACTGAACTGAGTGCCACGGATCTCTACTTCCTGCTGTACCAAGAAACTGTTGTCAACCCGATACTGAAAATCCCTCTAGATGTGCTCTTTCTGTCCGTTGGGCTCCCTGCCCAATATGCCTAAGATTCTCCTGATCATACACTATTTGACTTCATGCACAATACAAAATCTATTCCACCATTGATCATCATATGTGGAAATTAAATCAATTGCATGCCCACATTAAAACCATAAAAATTCACACATATGAACACAGTAATTTATGAGAAAGCTTAAAGCTGAAAACCCTCAACTATCTGTATATTATATATGTCATAGAGATCATGTAACAATCATCATACAAAGCTCTCACAAGCTCTCAGTACAATCTCCAATTACTACATACTAATCAGGTTCGATCTAGCAAAATCCCATGCACCGATCTCTGCCACCTGCTAACCTGCCTCTACTGCGCAATCCCTGCTGAATATGGGCTCTGAATGAGTTCGAATCCACCTGGATTGCACTGCGCAATCCTCATTGGCATCTCCATCAATGTGTGGTGCAAACTCATGCACCAGTATAGTCACACTGCTCTTTCACCTACCTCTCCACTGGTCTCCATTGAAACTGTCCATGCACTGTAGTTAACTGATGTATTCTACAATTGATTAATGAGTTAATAATTAGTGAATTAATTAATAATTAATTCACACCACTCTCACTAGTGTATCAATCAGTTAGACTAGCTACAACTAGCTCAACTGTGTCTAACTGAGTTAAACTAAACACAACTCCACCAACTACCTCAATCAACTCCACCAAACTCTGTCACATGAGTTCTAACTGAAGTCTCCATGCAATAGCTCCACTTAACCCTCAGGAATAGCGTAATTCCTTCTGTCAGCTCCTGTGCCACATCTGTGCACTTAGCTGAAGTGCTCTAAGAGAATAAAATAATGTTTATAGTCCAAATATTATTAAGAGCTAATAATATTCAACATATTTATTTTTAGACTGGCAATCTAAAATTAGATTCCACCCAATATGTCTAAAAATAGAATTCCATCTATTTTTCCAACTTGACCAACCATCCACAAATAACATCCTGCAACTCATAGAATATGATCGACATGTCTAAAAATAGACTTTGTGCCAAAAATAGCCTGCGGGCCTACTTAGTGAAGGCGACTTCTTTCCACTAAGCTCATCATCTTGTTGCAATCTCAACAAAGTTTGAAGTAGTTTTGTAGATTATGGGTTGTGTTTGATCAAAAAATTATATTATTCTCATTAATGGTGAGCCTTTAGAGTTCTTCCAAGAGGCATTAGCCTAGGGTTGTCTTATGTCTCCCTTGTTATTTTTGTTGATTATTGTTATTTGTGTTGATTATTGAAGGATTGAGTAGGTTAATAATGGATGCAAAAGTAGATGGAAGAATTAAAGTAGTCGAGGTTGGTACAAATATGGCTATCACTCTTATCATTTTCGTTGATGATGTATTTTTAAGGGAAATGGGAACCTTTGAGGAATGGAATGCCTATAAAGACATTGTTAATGTTTTTTGTGTTGCTTCCAGATTGGAAGTAAGTACGGAGAAGTCAATGGGGCTCCACTACAATTTGGATGATGGCATACTAAACAACAAAGGTATTTTCCCTCTTAGCTTTGGTATGTCTAATATAGGGTTCAAATATCTTGGGATTTTTCTTAAACCTAATGACAACAGAGTATCAGACTGGTTTTAACTTGTTGGAAAAGTGGAAAAGAGAATAGAGCTTTGGTGTAATAGGTGGTTACCTTTAGGTGGGTGTTTAATTCTGGTGAAATATGTTTTATAAGGTATTCTAATATTTTGGCTATCCCTGGCAAAAATACCAAAAAACATTCTAATTCCAATCAGGAATTTATGTTTTCAATTTTTACAGAGTGGTAAAAAGTAGAAAAAAGGCAACGACTTTAGTAAAATGGACAAAGCATGTAATTAAAAAAAAGTTAGGTGGTTGGGGGATTAGAAATTTGGAAATTTTTGGCACTACTCTTGTAGCAAAAAGTGGATGGATTATGTTATTTAGTAGTACTCTTTGGAGTAGTATCATGAGGTTAAAATATCTAAAACATTATCAATTATTGAATGCCTTAGATTGGTTCCTAAGATGACTAGAGGCAAGTCTTTGTTTTGGAGTAATTTGCTCAGTGGGATTCAGGCTGTGGAGAAGTGGTTTCAGTGGGAAATTAGAAGCAATGAGGAAGTGATGATAGGTTGTGAACTGCAGGTGGGGAGTGATGGGAATCACAGGTTGTCGGAAAGTTTAATTTTTAATTTGAATTCCATTGGAATACACACTTTGGTTGGGCAAGAGGAGGTATCATAGGCTTGTACAATCAACAATAGGATTCTGCAATGGAGCTCATAATTCTGGCAAGGATTGTAGATGAATGGAATAGGTATTCCTTGATTCTACGAAAATCAGGAACAATCATTAGAAGGGATGAAGTTGATTGAATTGTGTCGTTAATGAAAAAATGTTCAAGTGAGATTATTGTGAAATAAGGGTATGATGTTGTAACACACCCCTTTATTTTACCAAATATGGTTATTGGGTTACTTGATTGTCTTGTGGAGTTAGGTGATGTGTTTTTAATTATGTTCTATTCGATTGCAAATTGGTATGGAAATTTTGTATTGGTGTTACAAATTAGTTTAAGGCTTTGTTCATTCAAGCAGTAGCAAAATTTAAAGGGAATTCTACAGTAAGGATTAAAAAATGCAATGGAAGCAACTCAAGTGGTCTTGCACTCAATTGAAATGAGGCACAAGAAAACCTTCATAGTTGAGGTAGACATATCCAAAGCTTTTGACAAAATAAACAAGACAAATCTTCATCTACTTCTCATGTAGGTTGAATTCTCTTCCTTCCTTATTAACTGGATAGAGCCATGTAACAATTTTATTTCATGTGCAATTATGATAAATGGATCGACCACTTAGTTTTTCCGCCTCCTTATCCCCCTCCTCTTGATTTTTCTCAACTAAGGCTTAAGAAAACTAATACTTGATATAGACTCATTTTAGGGACCATAAGAGGCATCGAGATATCAATACAGGTCAAAACATCACATTTAATGTTTGTAGACAATCTCCTTGCAGTTTGGCAATGGTTTTGTGGTAGAGATAAAAGGATATAGGACCATAACCTTTTTCTACAATGAAACTAGGATGAAATCTAAGGAAATCCTACATGTTCTTCCACAAAGTTAAGTAAATGCACAAAAATATGGTATTGTGATATCTATGATTCACAATTCAAGCATTTGAGGACAATTTAATGTAACTAGAATTATATTTGATGCTAATATTGGTTATGGCCTTTGAACAAAATCCAACAATGAATCTCCCATTGGCTCCAACACCATATATCAATGGAAAGCAAGATTGCTCTTATTAAGAGTGTACTTAACATGATATCTGTATTTTGGCTCTTAGTTAGAAGAATTCCCAAAATAATCCTCAATGGCATCAAGGAAATCATATTCAATTATTTGTGGCAAGAAAATATAATGCATGATGGTAACCCAATCAATTGTGAGGTTTCTAAGCCAAAGGACATTGGAAACTGAGGCATCAAATATATTCACCATTCCTCAAAAGCAAGCTATCCAAGGGAGGATGGAAGCTCTAACACCAAAGCATGACCTTTGGCAACATATCCTGTATCAAAATACATATACCCCAAGACAATAAAGGAATGGGTGTGGTTCCCCAACGAGCACTTCAGGGGAGGCTTAAACTTGTAGAAGACCCTCTTTGAGTCACTCAATGTTATTGGCAGTTACTTGTACTAGAAAATAAGAAACAAAAAATCAATTCAACTACATAAGCATAAATGAATAGGGAAGGAAGAAACCTACAAAATGCCCAAAATCCTTTAGAACTCAACATTCAACATCTTGAATTCCTCTCAAATGTTGTTATCCCACTAGCCCAACCATCCATGGACCGTATTTGGCGCAATAGAGATTATATGAGATTTACAAGAAAGGAAACAAATCAATGGATCATTTTTAGAGTTTCATTAATAAAGGCAGGTATCAATCAGGGATGAGAAGTACATGCTTCTCTCGGGTGCTAATTCAATTAAGGGCTCTTGCACCTCTTGATACACTGTCATAAACACCAAAGAAATTTATAATGCAATCACAACCTGTCCAAACCAAAAGGTTAGTGAAAAGGTTGGCAATGAAGTTTTCCCTTCCTATCCAAGTCCTATGGTCAAATCTATCTCACCCAAAATGCTTCTAACTTTCAAGGGAAAATCCTCCCTTCATTTGAATTTCACCATAGGATCACGGGGGCTTCACTCAATGAACTTTTGACATATCACGTGCGTTCGCGATATACTAAATAATACCCTTAATTTGACTACATATTGGAAAATACCTTTAAAATCACCTTATTTAACCCCCTACCAATACAAACCCAATACACCTCTCCAATTTAAAAAACCCCTACTTTTACTAGATATTGTAGGTATCCATTTTTTCTTTAATATTTTGTATACCCCTTTATAATTTTTTATTAACTTTGAGCTTCATTTTTTATACATGTCAATATAAAAACCCTTTACCCCCTATTATATTCTCAATATATTATATCATTTTTTCCTCAATATATATCCCCCAATATGAATGCATGTGGTATGGTATTTGTCGCCTAGTGAAGCCCCTGTGCATAAGATAAAACACAACCTTGGAATAGAGACAACTCCAAAAAGAGAAAAATAGCCTAGGGCGTCAAGATACCATCAGAAAGGATGATGACCCAATATATATCCTATGAAGAAACTAAGGATAACCTCTAGAAAAGCAGACCCAAGTGTTGGATGCAACTCCATGACACTTCAAAGATATGCTTCAATCTTGGTTCAGACAATGTTATAACTATCAAGTATAACTTTTCATTGCTAGAACCCTTCTATCAATTTCTCAAGAGTATGGTATCAAATCGATAGAGATATTTGGTTATTCCATGGTGTGAGTTGCAATATGATAAAAGGAAGCTACCAAAAAACAATATGGGTGACCAACAAGAGTTAAGTTTGTATCTAAGGACATATGGGCTTGTTTTCACTTCATGTAACATAATGTATCATTATGACTTTAATGAACCTAATATTTTTGTGGTATATATATGGATTTATGTTCTCCTTTTACAGGCCCCAAAACTAACTCGTTGTCAATTGGAGCATTACAAAATAATTTCACCAAACGTACATTGAACGATAATCTTGGAGAGAAGTTCTTGAGTATTGGGTAGCACTGAAAGTATATTATATGCATTATTACACAATTTCTAGTGTGCATGGCACATACTAGAATAGTTATTTTAACAGTCTCCACTAGCACTCACGACAAACCCTATATCTATGAGGTCTGTAAATTATTCTCTTTTCTTTTAGAAAAAAAAAAAAAAAATTAAATTTCTGCCCTACAAAGAAAAGTAAACTCTTCAGCCCAAGTGAGGGTGGAAGTGATACATCAACTCTTAATGAGCAAATATAGTCGGTGTATTGAGTACATTGAATATGGACATTAGCTCGAACACATCTGGACTTGTGTTCGATATGTACCTCAAGGTTAGAAATATATACAACTTGCAACATGCCTCAAATTAATAGAACCTAACGAATCATGGTTTGATGACAAGTGGAAATTATGAAATCTTGGATAATATTATAGAAAGAGCTAGGATTGGCCAAAATATTATCCCAGTTATGAAGAATAAGTCTAACTTCAGGAACAAGGTATGAAAACTGTTAATAGGGATGCAGAGAAGTCAACCCTTGAATTCGTTGAACTTGGTGCATACACAAGAGGTTTTCTACAATAACATGAAAAGATATAATTCTATTAAGATTTTGAATGGTACAAAAACTGAGGATTGTAATAGTTACACGACCTGAAAGGTCAGAGGAGAGAGTAGCTACTAGCTTGAAATCTAAAGACATAACCATCAACCATTTTGCTTCAATTATTTAAATATTTGAAGCATTAATTTGGTGACTACAAAAGAGGTTATGAATATAAAGTTGCACTGTTGCGAGCGGTATACCTTGTAGGATAGTTCATAAACCACAATGCATAATTGTAGAATTTAGACATAGTGTTAACCACCCTTTGGGGTCTTTATCTTCTCAAATAATTTCCTTTCCTATCATGGACCTCCTTTAGTATGAGGAAAACTTTGATAACTGTCAAGGTTGAGAATGAAAAATTCTACATGAATGTTCATGTAGATAGAGATCCTGCCCCCTTATTTCAATCACTGGGTAAAGTTGCGAGTCACACACCAAAACAGATCGATGTTACCTACACCAGCATTTGTTCCCTTGGATATGGTGAAGCCTATGGGTGTTATATATATATATATATATATATATATATATATATATATATATATATATATATATCTTACTTATGAGACCAAACACATTCCCAAATTCGAAGCAGCGAGAGAAAAGTATCCCAAAAAATACATGAGTCAAGCCAAATATTTACCACTATAGGTGATTCTTAACAAAAAACATAGTCCAAAGTGCATTCCACGAGAACAGTAATTTTCAATACCATTAACGTGAACGAGGTTATATCTCGAACTAGAATGGGAAATGGATTAGGGACAAAAATCATCTCCCAATCATAGATTGACTACAAGAAAACCTTGTATGTAGTCATCTCCCCCTAGCCAAACTCCATGGCATAAGGGGACTGCTCCCAAGATATAACCAAGCTCGGTGTTGCCTCTAATGGCTACAAAACGAATCTTCCAGTCAAACACCAATAGGTTTGATTAATCCCTTCTAGTTGAGTAAGATTTTACTTCTCCTAGAATTTATTTTCCCTTGTGCGCTACCTTTATGGGTACACAGATAAATCGTTAAGTCGAACTCCCACCAAAACCTGTCTATTTTTACCAGTTTGACCCAGAACTTGTGGGCCAATCAAATGCAACCCATATGTCCTTTGTCCCCTGATTATTTTTTCTTGGTTATCCTTGTCATCCTTTGTTGTGAGGACCTAACTTAGGCCTTCAAACTAAACCAAATTTATCATTAAATTTAATTACAATAAGAAGAAAATAACATGTTTATAACTCTACATTTAATTGATAAAAAACCATACAAGTAAAAATTGATCTACAACATATTAAACACGTAAGAAATTTCAATTTTGCATCAATTTACATAAAACAACAAATGAAAGAATACATGTTTCAATGGCTTGGTTTGGATGCTCCTGACTCTATTGGGATTCTCCTCCTGGGTTACCTGAGTGACTTTACCTCCCAGCTAGCTAGGAATGATTTCCTAGCCCAGGGAACCTCCACAGTTTCCTTATCCCTTTGATCTCAATTCCAACATGTTGTAATGTATCCAAGTTAAAACCAACACTCTCTAATAGATCCAAGTTTGGTTTCTCTCATTTTTCTCTCCATTCTCTCTCTACCCCTTCTCCACATTATTTCCCCCAATAAAATCCTTGAATGTCAAAATAAATAATAAGGATCTCCACATTCTCTTCTCATCCTCCTTCCCTTTATATATCTTCCTCTCATCCACCTCAATGACCTACCATCAATGCCATGAATACCCATCCTATGCTTTTAATTTAATGATCTTGACTTTCCTTTCCATATATTATCCCAAAATAAATTTGAGAAGACACCTTGGGAATGGAATTATTAATATTTAATTCAGAATTAAATTGGAGAAGACAAATTGGAAAACCTTGGGAAATGAAATGTTGATATTTAAATTATAAATAAATTGGAGAATATTGTATCTTATCCAAGAGAAAATTATAGAAGACACCTTGGGAATTGAAATATGGATATTTAGTTTAGAAATAAATTGGAGAAGACCATATCTTACCCAAAAGTAAATTTGAGAAGACACCTTGAAAAATGGATATTTAATTTAGAAATAAATTAGAAAAGACCATATCTTATCCAAAAGTAAATTTGAGAAGTTGTGTTTGAAATTGAATAATAACAAATAATAAAATCCATATTAGTAAAATAAAATCATAGATTCACAAGTGTAGGTATATACCAATATGACTTAATAATTATAAGTCAATATTTCCACGTTAATTAAACATTAATCAAAATTAACATGATAGGATCAAGTAGGGCATTACATACACCCCTCCTTTAGAAAATGTCGTCCCCAAGTTAGAGTGAAAATGATACAAAGAGTTCGAAAGAAGTTTGAAAATAAGGCCTAATAAAACAAAGAGAGATATAATAGTTAAATTAAGTAAGCCAAACAAGGATACCACTTCCCATCGATATTCTCCAACTAACCTATATCCTCCTATCCTCCATAAACTACTTCTGCTCCCATCCTATCCATCATTTGTTGCAATATACTATGGAATCGGCTATACGGATCTAACCACTGATAGAACCAATATGACGGAAGCGTTGACTATACCAACCTAACTTAGGGGACCATGTCCATCATTTCCCTCCCACGATTCTAGGCTTGGAGGTTACATGGTGGGAAATTCCTCCACTCCTCCTCAAAAGTAGGGTGAACACCCTAATATGGACCACACTACAATGCTGGTTAGATACTTTTCTTTGAATTATCGAGTTAGGTAGTCATGTCACCTATCATTTACAGTTCATGTATTTCATAATAGTGCATATCAAACAGATACAAAATCTAATATAACAATGTACATAATACCATTCCTCATTGGATGTATCAACATTCCCCAATCGGAAGCGTAGATCTTGGTTATTATATAAGATTTTCCAATATGCAGGTTATTTATCATTCATGCATATACATAACAACAAAATATATATAGATAAGTGATATTAATCATCATGTTATTAATTCTAGTATCCAGTGCCAATTTTGTAATTCATAACAACATACTAGAAGTAAATATTACGCTAGATAAATCATAACTTCGATAAGTCATTCATTAGATAAATCATATCCCCTTAAGCCATACATCAAACAACAATAAATTCGATAAGCCATACATTAGATAAATCATAACCAAGTAAGTCATACATCAGGTAAATCATACATCAAATATTTTAATCAACAATACATAATCCATCTAATGATTTATATAAGTAGTTTTAACAGTCCAACTAAAATTCATAAATTTAACATAGTGTTCATAAATAAAATAACATGAAACTACTTATGGGCATGGGCATCATATATGCTCAAAAAGTGAGGGGTAGTCACAAAGTATAGTCTCTACATCCTCCTAGGTGACATATCCTGGGCTATACTTGTCCCATTGGACATTAACCTGGTCCACCATGCGACGTCTAAGCTATCGAACCCTATGGTCCAATATGCGTAATAGTTTGACCATTATGATTCCCACATCCAAGACCTGCAATTCCCTTCAATCCATTTTATGAGATTCATCAGAAACATAATGTCATAGAATATATACACAAAAAAAATCATGAGTTTTATGCAAATGGGGTTGCAATACAAGACGAGAAGAAATTGGTCCAATCTTCTCAATGATTCTAAAAGGTCCTATAAACCAAGGTGACAACTTCGTCCCTTTCCCAAACTGAATGGTGCTTTTGTTGGGTTGGATATGAATAAAAAATTGGTCTCCTACTACATAACTTCAACCAGTCCAATGTGCATCGACATAAATCTTCTATCTATCTTGTGCTTCATTTAGCCTTTATCGAATATGTTTTACCTATTCCTCCATTTATTAAACCAATTCTGACCCAACTATTACTCGATCCTCCAATTTTTCCAAACTCAATGGTGTCCTACATGGCCTCTCATACAAAGCTTGATAAGGAGGCATCCTGATTGAAATGTGGTAATTTTATTATAGAAAAACTCTACCAATGGTAAGTACCTTTCCCATTGAGCTTGATTATCCATGATGTACATTCTAAGCATGTCTTCCATAACCTAATTTACTCTTTCAGTCTTCTCGTCTATTTCTAGATGATATGCAATGCTCAGGTTTGATTGAGTCCCCAACGCTGGCTGCAAACTTGTCCAAAACCTAGATGTAAGGCGAGAGTCTTTATCAGAAATTAACTTTGTGGGTCACCCATGTAGCCGAATAATTTCACTTATAAAAACTCATGCCACATCAGTATCATCGTAAGTGTATCTCACTGGGATATAATGGGCACTTTTGGTTATTTTATAAACTAAAACCAATATAAAATTGTGCCTATGTGAACTGAGAGGAAAACCCACAAATAAATCCATAGAAATGGCCTCCCATTTAGACACAGGGATGTCATGTGGTTGTAGGAGTCGTGTTGGTTGGCGATGATCAGACTTCACTCATTGACATTCAAGACATTTAGCGACAAAGTGGACTATGTTGTGCTTCATCCCTGCCCAAAACAAGAGTTTCTTCATGTCTGTATACATCTTCTTCACTTCAAAATGTGCACAATAGAGTTATCTATGTGATTCTTCAAGGATGGTTCTTTTTATATCCCCTTCCTTAGGGATGTACATTCTCCCTTGAAATATAAACAAGCCATATGGTTCAAGGATATAACCCTCAAACTTTGTTTCTACCCGCTTCCCACTCTGGAGTGCTAATATAAAAATTAGATACCAACTATATTTAAAGAGTTTATCCAACACATGTTCCCTGAAATTAACCCTTAAGGGTATTAGGGAGAAGGTTTTTAGCCTCCTACTTAGTGCAACGACTACTACCTTCTTCTTTCCATTAATTTATGAGATCCAAAAATCATATCCACTCATGAATTCACTCGACCGCATCTGTATATAATTTATATCTCTCTGAGTGAATAAGTGCTTCAGGATCTGGTGGTCAGTTCCTAACTCAAATCTTCTACCGATGAGGTAGTGTCTCCATAGTTTTAAAGCTAGCATCATTTTTTCTAACTAAAAATCATGGGTAGCATACAACTCTTCATGTTTCTTTAACTTTCTAGATGTGTAAGTGTTTGTGAGGTAAATCCCCTCTGTGGACAGAGGTGATCCCACTAGCCCTAGAGTGGGTCTAGCCACAAAGAAGACACGCTATGACATCAATTCTTAGCTAACAAATGGACAAATACTTGATAGGTAACTCACCATAAGTCCTACGCTATTGTGTCACCTGGAAGAATGGCTACCTCTCGCTCCTGGTTCGACATGTCACGATCCACTCGTTCTCACGCCCAGATACCTGCACATAAACAAGAAACGAAGATGATACACAACATACTATTCACATCTATAGCTATTAGTCAGTCGAAGAAGACTAAATCCAATGCGTCAAATATACATAACATAAAGATAAAATCAAGATCATAGTCAAGTATATTAATTTAAAGAAGGAATAGTACAACCAGGCTTCGACTGTGTGATCTCCTCCAGTAGGGTTCCAGCGGAGCACGTCTCACAAAGCTCGTCGGGAATTCAGACGGGGCTCTCTCTACAGGATCCTCCTTGGTTCAACCTTCTCTATAGCGATTACTCATCTATAATGTCTCTTCTCCGAGTTCAGCTTCTTGGCTATATGTTCAGCTCTAACTTTTGTAAAGGGAGAAGGTTGGTTTATATAGAGGGAGAAGGAGAGGTTATGATTCCTATAATCTTGGGGGGAGTCCTATCCTCCAAGAATGTTCCATTAACCATTTCCTAAAGGAAGAGATCTGTGGCTTATCGAGTTTAACCACTTGCAATGAGTCATTCCTGAGGTGGTTAAAGGAAACTTCCGCCTCCAATTTGTTAAAAAAAATTCCCAAAAATGCTGGCGCGGGTTCTAGTGCAAACCTTCCCTATTGGTGTGAGGGGTGAACTACCCGCACCAATGCCAAAACATAGGTTTTTGTGGGCTTTCTGAGGAAATTTTCAACAGGAGAAATCATGTCCTTATGCAGAAGGATGAAATGAAGGTGTTTGCATAGTATGACACTGCACATAGGTCGAGGGAAATACCCTCCAATATGCGGGGTGAGGGATTGTAGGGACGGTGACAAAATGTTGTGTAACAGATGCCCCCTAAAGCATGAGGTCTGAGAGAGAGGGAGGGGTGAAATGCTTTATGAGAACGCGTTCGACCTAAACATTGATGTCAGAATACCTACAAGTACAAGTACAAATGATACATATGATACATGACATGTGGTATGGGCGCAGCCATCCATGATAGAGTATATAAACAATGAGATCCGAGGTATGGACACAGCCATCCAGCAGTAGGGATCAATAAATAGACTCCGGTATGGTCGCATCCATCCAATCAGAAGAGTCACATAATAAGTCATAGTAATCCACAAAGAACCCGCAGTCTGGATTTTATCAGACAAAACCCAGGGTCTTGCGCTCCATCTCGACCCGAACAAAGTACAAATTCGAGCATGCGAATATGTGAGCTAAAATCGAACATGCAAGAAAATCGTCTGATTACCAGCCAATGATGGAAGCTGTTAATAGACGCAAGAGAAACCACCAATAATGACAATGGCTCTCAAGGCACTAAAAGTACAATCCATGGAGTGTGAACAGTGATCTGACGTCAAACACCCACAGAATCAGTCGATCAAAGGCCAATAATGAAAACCTTGCGTAGAATGTGAAGAACCTACCATTGAGGCATGCAGGCTCCAAGGTACCTGAAGGGAGTCTCTAGATCAGTTTCCTGGATAATGATTTGGAGTCGACAGGGAATGACCTTGATCAAAGGTGGGCCATAATGTTTCCCACATCATCAACGTGAGACAAAGGAACATGATGTTTGTGAATCAAGACTAACAGAGAATTAGAGGGAGGTTGAAAATTTCAGAGGCAAGCTTCTCTTGAACATATCGGCGGCACGACACTGGATTTGGCAGTATTTGACATCAAGGGAACTAAGGTCATGGTGACGTAGTAAAGAGCAGATGAGAGGTCAAAAGAGATTATCCAAACCTATGGAGGTAAATAACGAGGTGAGATATCCCCAACCCGGCACGAATGCAGACAAGTGCCATGTTCAAGAGCGACATACTGCCAACACAACTATAGTCTTGGTTCCATTTTCCCCCACTATTTCTGGTGAGTACCCCAATTATTTTTGAAAACAAGCTTGAAGGGGATAGCATATGCTTGCGATGTAACTTTTTCCTTCGGAAAATCCAACCTAGTACATTTTACGAGCCCTAGGAAGGAGGAACTTGAGTAACGTCATCACGATGGAGTCCGATGTCATCAGTTTTAACGAGTCTGACAAAGGGAGAACTCGACGTCTTTTCATGTTTAGAGAGTTTGAAAAGAAGGCAGAAAAGAAAACTTCAGTAGTCCCTTTTCGTAAATAGTCCCTCAGATCTGAAAAGGTAGAAAACTGTGTCCAAGAGAACCTCTTAGTCGCGATCGACTAAGGTATTCCTTTTTCGTAAATAATCTATCCCAGCCCGAAAAAGGGGTAAACATATACTGGGTAGATATCGTTTCACAACCAATTTAACGAGTTCAAAACGACAAGCGACTCGACGATCTTTTCAGTTTTAGAGAGTCATAAAAGAGTTGAAAGATGACTCTGGTAGTGACTTTTTTGTGTTTTTACCGATTCCAAAAAAGTATAAAATACAACTCGTTTCTTCATCAAAACCATGTGGAAACCTGTCGCTGCAAAAAAAGACGTGTGTAAAACGTATTTCTCAAAAATAATATGAAAATAATCAACAAATATGTTTTAAAACCTATTTTTAGACTTTGAAAATTTATAAAAGACCATAAATGGTAAAAAACTATTGACTTTTCACTTTTACCTCCTTGCAGAGCAACAGTGGTCCATTTACCTTGTGATCTTGCGACGACGATTGTGAGCAAACCAGTGGATCAATCCGGATTTCGTCAGTTTCAGGTAAAAGCCGACACCATTTGTCATCTTTTAAGCTATATTTTACTACATTTAGTTTTCATTTGGGATCCCTTAGGGGAGGATTTTTAAAATTTAGGGCATCGCAGTTGGCGCAGGTTTCAGGCACGGACCCGCGCCAATTGACCCTTTTTTACACAGGGGTCGCGCCAGTTGGCGCGACTGTTAGCCAAACAGTTGTGCCAACCGCACAACCCAAAATCTGCTTAATTTTTAAGAAAATGCAACCAATAGACTGCAAATTTTGATACCCAAGGGGACTTATAATGTTTCTATGATCAATTCATGCAGGTACAAAGCGAAAAAAGATGGTTATCGAGTGGAAAGAGAGAGAACACAGTGAGGAGGATGAACAAGCAATGGAAAATGAACAATGCATGAATTCCCTTAGGAATTGTGGGCTTAAGAAGTTCTTCCTGACACCATGTCTCCGAGCTCAGCTCGAATTGCTTCAATATTTGATAAGCATTTGGGACGAAGATCAGGAGAAGTTTGTGCTTCGGGATCAAGAGCTTGAACTCGAAGTCTTAGATGTATATTTAATCACTGGGTTGTCATGTAGGTGTGCAGTACCTATCTTAACCGGTACCCAGCATTCCAGAGAAAGCATGGGAATGGAAATTGATAGGGTGTGCCACGGGGCACGAAAGGGATCAGGGAGTGGCAAAGTGGATATCTAAACCGTCCTTGATTTAGCATTGAGGGTAGTGCTGCACACTATCACGTGGGCTGCTGGATCGCAGGCACCGCATGAGGCCACGAAGACACAACTACTTCTTGCCTCAGGGTGTATGAACCTGACCATCTTCAACTGGGCCAAGGCCGTGACTATCAACATCAAGCAACAACTCACTAAGTGCAAGAAGACCAAACTAAAGCAGTTTGGGTATGGATCGATTTTGGTATCATTCTTCTTGGAACAATTACCCATATTCTAACGTCAGGAGGTTATTGTCCCGATGTTGCCATCCATAGAGCCACGGATGGCCCGATGGGCCACATTGATGCCTAGAGCAGGGGGTGGCCAATAGATGTCCTGGAGGCCAGAGTTTTTTGATTGGCTCCGACGACAGCTGATTGTTGTGGAGGATTGGCCCTATGCTGGCACAGACTTCACCGGAGATCTCGACCTCCTGCTCACGGAGGGAGAGGATTGGGACGAAGAATTAGGTGAGACTCATTTCTTATTTTCATGAGTTTTATGATTTTTTGTTATATATGCATGTTCTGACAGTTAAATTTTATATGTATGCAGATGTCGGCCCAGAGCGTCCTGTCGGAATGTCGCTAGTGGCAAGGCGAGTTCCTCATGATTTTGATCCTCATGGTGAGGGTGGCGAGGAGGAGCTAGTGCAGAACCTGGAGGGGATCTCCCGTGGGGTCCCAAAATATGCTCGCTTAGATGATGTGCCTCGGGCCTATCAGAGGCACACTGTAGGAGTGCCAAGTCGTATCCATCGCTTGCTGACGCAGTTGGTACAGGCGGTGACGTGCTATCACGAGCACCACGCTGATTAGGCATTTAGGCTTTATTTTTGCACATTTTTGAGAGACATGTTGTCTCACGATGTAACTGAAACAAACATATATTATTTTTTGGGTTTTACATGATGCACACGTTGCAAACAAATGATATATATATATATATATATATACATCTATTTTCCACATGGGTCTATTTATATATGATGATGTTTTATAAATTGTGCAAATGTCTATCTAGCACCATGTTAGATATTGCATCTGTTAATGTATTCATTCGTCTTGGTATATGTTGATATGTAATGAAATCAAAATGTCTTTCAAGTAAATGAATACGCAAATACAATCTCAGAATGCATGGGTTTCAAACTGAATAATGACCATTAAGTTGAAGAACAACAAGCTGCGAATCCAAATTCACAAGCAACGCACATATTCCTAGGTTAACTGCCTCGGTTAATAGTTCCAAAACAACACTATATTCAGCAACGTTGTTTGTAGTTGGTCCTAGACAAATACCTTGTAAGTTAATCAACTCACCAACAGGATCGTAAATTACCTAGGCTGCCGAAGACAAGTTCCTGGTACTGTGGGAAGCACCATTCGCGAAACTGACATAAGGGGAAATGGACATCTGCACAACAAAAAAGACCCAATAAGCAGAAAAAGCTCACAAAGCACATCAAACCAAAACATGCACAAAAAATGAAAACGATCTCCTATGTACACATATCATGCATGAATGACTCAAGCATAATACTTTTTAAGGTACAACCCATTTATGGGCTGTGATAAAGGATAACCTTCATAATCAATGGGTTCATAAGCCCCATTCTGTAACACACATTTAACGATGTAGGGCCCATGCCACATGGGTTTGAATTTTCCTGCCCCCAGCTTGTCATGAGCTTGGTCGTATAGGAGAACAAGATTGCCTTCGATGAAAGAACGTAGGGAAACTGTTTGGTCAAAATGAGCTTTGACTCGCTTCTTCTGTGGTTCAATAACCAAGGCAGCCAAGCGACGAGTTTCATCCAATCTCTCTAAGTAGAGAAGACGTTCTTCTTCAGGTGAAGTATCGGGCAGTAATTCCACAGCTAGTTTAAGTGAAGGGATTTCACATTCAATCGGAAGAGTGGCTTCCAGACTGTATACCAAGTGGAATGGGGTAAATCCAGTCGCACTCTTAACTGACGTTCGGTAAGCCCAAAGAGATGAGAACAACATGAGATGCCAGTTTTATTTATAGATCCCAATTGTTCGTTGAAGCATGGTAACAAGGACTTTGTTGACGGCTTCAACCTGACCATTTGCTTGAGGGTAATAAGGCGTTGAGCTGTCGTGACGCAAGCCCAACTTAGATGTCAGCTCTGCCATCATATAATCCCAAAAATGAGAACCATGATTAGTGACGATGGCCTGAGGAACACCGAACCGAGTAATAACGTGATTAAAAATGAATTGTGTCGTTGTCTTATCGTCCGCAGCTAGTGTAGGCATCGCTTCGGCCCATTTCGTGAAATAATTGACAGCGACGATAATATAGGCATGCCCCCTGGCAGAACGAGGGTTACATGTCATAAAATCGATGCCCCATTTGGAAAAAGGACCCACGGTAATGACAGGATGTAAAGGAACCGGTGGCGCATGCATCTTGCGTTGATATATCTGGCACGCATGGAACTTGCGTACTGCAACAATGCAGTCTTTAAAGATAGACGGCCAAAAATAGCCAGCACGAAGGATCTTCTGTGCGGTGGCATAACCAGAATTGTGACCACCACAGGTGCCACTGTGGCAGTCATTTAGAACTTTTTCAGCCTCCTCAAGGGTCAGACACTGGCAGAGCACGAAATCGACTCCAACACGATAAAGGGTATCTCCGATGATACGATAGGGTTGCGATTGATGACGAATGTGGCGTCAGACATCCTTCGTCAACTCGGATCTGAAATTAGAGGTCTGGAGGTACACGATGATATCACCATACCACAGATCGAGGGTGCTAATCAGAAAAAGAGTTTCGTCTGGAATATGATCCTCATATTGAGAAGGGGCAGAGTCGGCGGGGAGAGAACAAATCAAATAAAAAAAAACAAGTGATTTCTTCGACTTGGCTGTAGTAAACTCCAAATCAAACTCTTGGAGGATAAAAATCCACTTCGAATATTTGCCCCCTAGTAACTGTCGAGACAATAAATAAGTCATGGGGTTACAGTCGGAAATCACGGTCACCGTGCACAAAAGGATGTAGTGACGAAAACATTGGACGGCCTGGACCACAGCCAACGCTAACTTCTCGACATGTGTGTAACGTGTTTTAAGGTCGAGAAGGTTTCGAGACAAGTAGTAAACGACATGCTCGTTATCGTCATCGTCGTCTTGAACCAAAACCATGGAAATCGTGCTGAAGGCGGCAGAAAGATAAAGGGTGAAATCACGATGGTAGTTCAGAGGACGTAATAGGGGAGCGTTGATGAGAAAAGTCTTAAGCCTATCAAAATACTACTGAGAAATCTCATCCTAATAGAAAGGGATGTCCTGCTTTAGAAGTCGTGTGAATCCTTTGGCTACTTCGGCGTAGTTTGGGATAAAACGACATAAGAAATTTTCTTTCCCTTGGAGACTGTGGAGCTGGTGCAATGATGATGGAGAGGGGATATTAACAATAGCTTCAACCTTTAGCGGTTCAAGGTGAATTCCATCTTTAGATACGATGAAGCCTAAAATTCATCCAAAATCGATGCAGAAGATGCATTTATGCGGATTGAGCCGAATGTTGTAAGGTATAAAACGAAGAAAGATCTGGCGGAGATGTTCCAGGTGGTATTTTCATGCGGCTGAATGAGCCGGAAGGTCATCCAGGTATGGTTGAACGATATGACGAATATCGTGAAAGGCATAAGACATCGCACGCTGGAATGTAGCTCCAGCATTTTTCAATCCGAAAGGGAGTTTATTATACGTGAACATTCCCCATTGACAGATAAAAGAGGTCTGGTGTTGATCCGATGGGAGAATGTTAATCTAGTTATAGCCAGAAAAATCGTCCATAAGGGAGAAAATTTCACTCCCCGCACAATTGTCAATGATCTGATCGATAAACGGGGTGGGATAGTTATCCTTAGGATAGGCCCGATTGATATCGCTATAATCAACACAAACACGAATTTCCCCCTGCTTCTTATCCACAGGGACAATGTTAGAAACCCACTCTGTCAGAGGAATCAGATAAATGAAACCCGCTTTGAGAAGTTTTTCAACTTCAGCTTTTATGGCGGCGACTTTCCGAGGATGCACTGGATGTAGACGTTGGTGTACAGGCTTCGTGCCTGGGTAGGTGGGAATCTCATGCACCACAATACTGGGATCTATCCTAGGCATCTCTTCGTAAGACCAGGCGAAAACATCACAAAATTCGCGAAAAAGGCTAGTGTACACTTGGACTTCAACTGAAGAACAAGTGACTCCCACATGGATGTTCTCGACAATCCCCGGTTTCACGGAAATGTCGATAGGCATCGTTTGAGTGATGTTACCCAAGTTACCTTCCGCGAAGACTTCATGAGTCAAGATAGGTGTTTGAAGTGGCGGAGAAGGAACTTGGGATGCAAAATGCTCAAGACAGTTAGACATGGCCCCAAGGCAGTGCATAAACTAGGAACGATGATGCCCATCGCTCCATGGTAGATCCTCGAGATACATGGTTTCCATGATAGCCTCATCGAATGGAAACACTTCTTTCAAAGGATCCTACGAATCGGCATCGCCGAGCCAAGGGGATTGAGAATAGACGTCAAGAGCCATGCTCAAAGGAGCACATTCAGAAGGGGGAGAACCGGATGCAGCTGTAAGCTCACAATAATTGATTTCGATTGGAATAAATGACATCGAATCCCCAAATGAATCAACCTTTCAGGAAAAGGGATGATCCATGGGTCATCTAACCAAGAGATCATGTTAACTTGAACGGTATTTGGTTGTGGAAAGAAAAAAATACCCATGAGAGAGGGATATTTGAAAAGACCCGACCCTATGCTGTCAGGGGGATTAGGAATCTGATCCACGTATGGCACATTGTTCTCGGAAGGCGAGGTAAAGAACGACAACTGATCGACAGTAATGGTTTTTCCCTCGTGCGGAAACTTTAGAAGTCAAAATAGGGTGGACGGAACAAACAGCATGGTGTGAGTCCAACTGCGACTAAGTAGAAGATTATAGTTGAGCTTAGCGTCAACAAATTCTACTTCAACGTTGACCGTATCTCCTTGCAACATGATCGGTAAGCTAGCGATAACACCCAAGGGTTTCGATTCCCTTCCATCAAATGCCTCAAGGGCATTGGGTGACGAAGTGAGAGCTGGAGAGCCAATGGCCTTCCAGCAAGTAAATGACATGATGCAGGTAGATGCACCTTCATCCACAATGATCCTATGGATATTGAGACCGTTAATACCAACTTGTATAACAAACGCAATCTGGTGCGGAGTCGGGGGACGAAATTATTTAAGTCAAAAGTGAGAAGACTAGAATCAGCAGGATCGATACTGCCGATCGTAGATAATAATGCCTTCCATTGAGACAGACAACTCTGGAGGACTTCCAACATAGACATTGTGGATGGCGCTTGTGCTAAATCCTCAACAATACTGTAATGCTGAGCAGCACGGGCGTTAGGATTATAGGAAGATTTCCAGAGAACACCTTTAAAAGGTGGTCGTACAATGGGTTCGGCGCTGGATCTTTCAATCTCAAGAGGACCAGAGGCAGGTGGGGGAGGAGGATCATCGACGATCTCCTTCCCGACTGCCTGCCATGATCCAGCATAATCTTTCGACTGAGTAGCGATTGAAACGGGTGCATAACCGTTCATCATGAATACTGGAGAGCCAAACGATGCAGATGGTGTAAATTAATCGACCATCTGGGTCTGTTAAGATGGGAAAGGTTATTTAAGGACCGTTGGAGTTCCCTTAGTGCCTTTGAGTAGTTGAATAACCTCGGATCATCGAGGACAATCCTTAGTGTAGTGGTCTTCTTCACAAATCAGACAGGGATACTTCGGTTTCTGCTGTGAACCATTATCAGCACGAGGTTTAGATGATTCTGGCTTCGAGGCATCGGCTTTGGGCTTGCCTTTGCCATTATTTTTCCCTTTGGAAGTCTTTTCCGCAGGATTGGCCTGAACGACGTTGAACTCCGAGGTTTTACCAGAATCCGGGGTAGACTAAGGAGCAGAAGTATTGGAAGAATTCAATTTCTGCTTCCCATTGGAAGAATTGCATGAAGTCTGAGATAAGGAACCAATTACGCTGTCGAATGATGGGGTAGCCAACGCTTTAGAGGTCCCAGGTCATGGGGCTTCAGTCAAGATGTCATACAAAATGCCCGATTAAGAGTACACTAGATCAAGGTACTGGGCACAAGCGATGGCTTGTTCCTCGGTTACACATGCCCCCATGGCGATGTCTTTCGAAATCTAGTTGACAAAAGAGGTAGTGAACCAATGAGTAAGAAGCTGATCAAGAATTTCAAACTTGATCAGGCGACAACGTCGTCTCCATTCATGAATGTGGTCCGAGATATGGGTAGCCCGGTCCTGTTTCAAGGATGTTAGGAGATGCGTCCCGGCTTCATAATGAACCGGCAACTGGAAATGAGTCAGGAAGGCCATAGAGAGAGTGTTGAAATCTTGAAAGATACCACGAGGCAGTTCAATATACCACTTAGCAGCACCACCAATAAGAGTGTGCTGGAAAAGACAAAGCCGAACATAGTCCTCCACCCAAGAATTAGAAGAACACCATAAATGGTATGTCATGACGTGTGCTTGGGGGTCTTCTCCAGACTTGCCCTCAAACTTGGGACAATCACCTGGAACCTTTGTCGAAATCGGAGGCCAAAAAGGATTATGAAAAATGGGATCATTTGTCAATTTGGACACATTCGGTAGCTCCAACGTAGCAAGAAAAGGTAATTGAGGGTTAAAAGGCATAGCAGGTCCTCGATGAGGACCCGTACCCATACTCCATCCTGGTTGAGCATAACTCTGCCCCCATTGGTTTTGTCCCGGAAGATTCTGACCATAAGGGGTGTAAGCCGGATAATTCAGTTGATATGGCAGCTGAGAACCAGGATACATGGGTTGATAACCAGGATACTGATTCTGAGTATACGAGGGGCCCGATTGAGTAGCGTAGGAATTCTGTTGCGGAGTATAAGTATAGCCTGGCGGTTGAGGGTAATAAGTAGAACCTTGAGGAGGGTTTTAGACCGGTCGATATTGACCTTGAGGAAAATAACCGCGTTGGGGTCGAACGGGCTGCTGATAAGTAGGGCCTTGCTGAGCCGAATAAGTCAGGCGCACAGGTTGATTTGACTGTGGCATAGAATAGAGTAGCGACTGAGCACGGTTAACAGGCTACGCAAGTTATCTTGGTTGAACAGGTTGACCTGACTGATGAGGGCCACTAGGTTGCCCCTACTGAGCAGGTTGGCCTGATGGCGGCGGTGGGCCAGGTTGTGCCTGATAACCAGGTTGACCTGTGGCAGGACCATAAGATGGCCCTGGCTGTGCAACGTTTTGACCAATTGGAAAATAAGGTTGTTGAGGTTGCACCAAAGGTTGAGATGAATGGGTTTTCCCCCCAGGACCGTATGAAGGTCCAGGTTGATACACCGGTTGCCCAGCTGGTCCTTGAGGTTGCCCTGGTTGGACCAGAGGCTGAGATGGTAACGGTTGACCTTAAGGATTGTAAGGCTACCCTTGCGGGTCGTAAAATAATCCCTGTTGGACCGAAAGTTGTCCCTGTAAGGGTTTCCCTTTTGGGTCATACGCATACCCTTATTGGGCTGAAGGTTGTCCCTGAAAGGGTTGTCCTTGTGGGCCAAAATCATATCCTTGTTGAACCGAAGGTTGTCCCTGGAAGGGTTTTCCTTGTTGGTTAGAAGGTTGCACAGGAAAGGTAGGTATAAAATCGTTAATGTATTGATAAGCCTCAGGAGCAGGGAAATAGATGGGGTTGCCATGCTCATCATATTGAAATGGAAGCAAATAAATCGGGGTACCATCTGCTCCATAATGAGAAAAATAAGGACAATTAAGATCCTGAGAGGACTGATTAGTCTGGGAGTTATGTGGCTGTAAAGTCATCCAATACTCCTCAAATGAAAATCCGTTAGGGATGGACATGGCAATCGAAGTCTCTACTAAACCAGAAACTCCTGACGACTGAGTGGTGACGACTGGTGCCGATGCAGCCACACAGACTGTAGGCCTAGTGGGGACAGACGTAACAAAAGCCGTCGACGAGACAGGTGTCATCGGCGACATCCTTAATGACAGGAGAACCGGTCCCCTTGACGGGGTTGAAGTTGCCATGGAGGAAATACCGGCCATAATCTGACCCAAAGACCTATACCCTGCTGGAAGCGACACCGACGGTGAAGACTGAACAGGGTCTGGATGGATGTCTTCTGGAAAAAGGTGGTATTCTTCATCAGAAACTGGAATGCCCTCACTGTCATTAGGACCAGACGAGTCCATGTCTGAATCCACTGTAAGATCTTGCAAAAGAGTACGGGGAATAGGAGGTATGAGAGCAGCCAAAAACGGTGTTCCCGATGTGAGAGGGGGAAAATGTTCCCCGACCCCAAACCCAAACCAAGCATTGGAAAGAGGCCAATGGAACTCAACTGGTTCTCCAAAGGGGTACTCTGACAGGATGACAGGCTGCTCAAGCTCCGCAGACCTAGAAGTATGCGAAGTTTCAGATGAATCGTCCGTATAAGGACTACCAGTAGACGAAACGGATGGTTCTGCCACTGTGACTGTAGCACACCAAAAGGGGGAAAAAGATCAAAATGAAGACTCTTGGATCAAAACCAAGGAAAACAAAAACAGGCCAAGTAATTAAACTTTAAAGGGCGTGTAATCGTGGGTAGTTTATTTTACCAAACTGAAACCAAACATTTGTTGTTTCATGTTTTAAGAGTCAAGAAACAGTCAAAGATGACTCTAGTCTCTTTCAGTTTGAAACAAGCGCGAAAGGACAAGTGCTCGATGATCTTTTCAAATTTATAGAGTCAATAAAGATCAAAAATGACTGCTCAGGTAGTCTAGGTAGAAGGGTGTACCAGCTTCCTGTGAACTGCCATATACACCTTGGTTATAAAATGAAAGAAAAATCAACCAAGGACTTGACGTACGTGCAGGTAGTCTCCCCGAATGCTGTGTTCGGTGTATCACGGTTACAAGGCGGCAGACTCGGCTTCCTATGGATAAAAGGAATGCAACCTAGAGGGGTCTCCCTTTATATACTCGACGGTACGGGGAGCACAAGTCCATGCTAGCGCTATCTGGAGCCAGATGGAGAGCGACAGCTACTAGGTTTAAAGATGCCAGAACACGTCTCTAACTTAGACCACTAAATCTTCCGTTAGGTTTCAATGTTGCCTTAGGTTAATTGAATAAATTTTAAGTTGATCTTGTATTTATGTTTCAATTCCAAGGTCCTACCAAATGTTGAATCTCACGAATCCCTAAATGCAAGCTACATGCCATAAAATACCATTTCTTTCCATGAAGAGCTATCTATGAGAAAGTTAAGAGGTTTCCAAATGATAGCAAATAATGAGAACACACAGAAGCATCCATTACATTACCTAATGCAAGCTATTGCAAATGAGAAATATTTCCTAGAATGCCCAATGCTAGTTATGCGAAAGATTTTCCAGGTACAATCTCTGGTTTTAAAGAATGCAAGAAAATATATATATATATATATATATATATATATATATATATATATATATATATATATATATATATATATATTATTTTTCAATGTAATAGAGCAAAGAGTGCACTAAATGACATGAAAAATAAACCTTCGCACTAGTTCGAGAATTTCAACGCAAGAGTCAAAACGAAACAGTTCAATCAACTCAAAAGAAAACAAAACACAAACTCAAACTAATGCTGCAATCTCTCAAATCGAAGAAAGATGTCAAAACAGACCCATACAAGCAATGTGAGCTATGCTTGGAGTGACAAGAAGCAAAACTGAATGAAAGAGGCAAGACTCATTCCATCAAACGCAATCACTCAAAATGGATCCAGGGAGTTGAATGCAATCAAGCAAATAATGAAGGTGGCTGCGAAGCAAAGACCAAAGCTCCTACAATAGGCTCAGCATACCCAAGCACTAGAAAACCCTAAGGCTATGATGCTGACAAGAAAAGGACAAACAACCGAAGGAAGGAGGCTGTTCACAGTCACAAACAATCTCATAGCATTCAAATCAAGTCAAGAAAACACCTATAAAAGAAAACATTGACCAAAAAATCCAAAACAGGGAAAACCCTAGCACCTACAGGAAATGGCGCGACTGTCTGGCTGTAATCCGCGCCAGACAGGGGATGGTGCGGGTGATGAACTAGCAACAAGCACCAATGGGCACGACTGTCAGGATGGAAACTGCACCAATCAAGCCAACCTAAAAAGATGAAAATTTTGGAAAAACAGAGGTTAGGTTTGATCCTCTAGGGCTGAACAGGGGTCTTGGACTCAGCAAAGATAATAAAAAAAGCAAGCTAAGCAGGCAAAGACCAAAAATAAGGCCTAATGGATGAAAGAAAAACTCACATTGATCCCTAACGAAGTCGCCAATTTGTTGGTGAGGTAAATCCCCTCTGCGGACAGAGGCGATCCCACTAGCCCTAGAATGGGTCTAGCCACAAAGAAGACACGCTATGACATCAATTATTAGCTAACAAATGGACAAAGACTTGATAGGTAACTCACCGGAAGTCCTATGCTATTGTGTCGCTTGGAAGAATGGCTACCTCTCGCTCCTGGCTTGACAGGTCATGATCTTCTCGTTCTCACGCCCAGATACCTGCACATACACAAGAAACGAAGACGATACACAACATAATATTCACATATGTAGCTATCATTCAGTCGAAGAAGACTAAATCCAATGCGTCAAATATACATAACACAAAGATAGAATCAAGATCATAGTGGAGTATATTAATTTAAAGAAGGAAGAGTACAACCAGGCTTCAACGTTGCGATCTCCTCCAGCAGGGTTCCAACGGAGCACGTCTCACAAAGCTCGTCGAGAATTTAGACGGGGCTCTCTCTACAGGATCCTCCTTGGTTCAACCTTCTCTATAGAGATTACTCAGCTATAATGTCTCTTCTCTGAGTTCAGCTTCTTGGCTATATGTTTAGCTCTAACTTTTGTAAAGGGAGAAGGCTGGTTTATATAGAGGGAGAAGGAGAGGTTAGGATTCCTATAATAATGGGGGGAGTCCTATCCTCCAAGAATGTTCCATCAACCATTTCCTAAAGGAAGATATTCGTCGCTTATCGAGTTTAACCACTTGCAATGAGTCATTCCTGAGGTGGTTAAAGGAAACGTCCACCTCCAATTTGTTAAAAAACATTCCCAAAAAGGCTGGCACGGGTACAAAAAAGAGACAGAGCACCAGCTGGTGCGGCCTCTAGTGCAAACCTTCCCTATTGGCATGAGGGGTGAACTGGCTACCCACACCAATGCCAAAACATAGGTTTTTGTGGGCTTTCTGAGGAAATGTTCAACATGAGAAATCATGTCCTTATGCAGAAGGATGCAATGAAGGTGTTTGCAGAGTATGACACTATACACAGGTCACGGGAAAGACCCTCCGATATGCGAGGCGAGGGATTGCAGGGACGGTGACAAAATGATGTGTAACAGTAAGCTGTCACTCTACCTTCTTGCATCAACACTGCTCCCAATCATTACTTCAAAGCATCGACGCAGAAAATGAAGTCTTTTTCCATGTATAACACTTGAAGGATCGGTGCACTAGTTAGTAACCTCTTTAGTTCGGTGAATGTAGTGTCACATTCGTATGTCCATTCATACCTAACTCCCTTTCGTTGTAATGTGGTGATGGGTTTTGCAATCCTCGAAAACCATTCCAAAAATTTGCGATACTAACCTGCTAGCCCCATGAAGCCACGCACCTCATGAGAATTTTTCGGTACTGGCCAATCCATTATGGCCTTTACCTTTTCTGGGTCAACTGAAATCCCTTCTCCTAAAATGATGTGCCCAAGATAATGAATTTTATTATGAAAGAAGGAACATTTTGACGATTTTCCATACAACAAATTTTCCTTTAAGCAAGTCACTACAACCCTTAGGTTCTCTTCATGCCCCTTTTCATTCTTGGAATAAACAAGAATATCTTCTAGAAAGACTTGCACAAATTGGTCCATATTCTTCTTGAACACACCATTCATGAGACTCATGAATAATATTGGTGCATTAGTCAAACCAAATGGTACAACTACGAACTCATAGTGCCCAAACTGAGTCTGAAATGCAGTTTTTGAGATGTCACCTTCCTTAGTCCTTAATTGGTGGTATCTAGATCTCATATCGATCTTTGAAAAAACCATGTATCCCTTCATTTTATCAAATAGGTCATCTATTCTAGGTATCATGTACCTATTCTTTATTGTGGCTCGATTCAAGTCCCTATAATCTATGCATAAACTTAGGGAACCATCCTTCTTCTTGGTAAAAATCACTAGTACAACCCAAGGTGAAATATTAGGTATAATAAATCCTAGGTCTAAAAGCTCTTTTAATTGCGTCTGCAACTCACAAAGTTCTGGAGCTGTCATCCTATAGGGTGTCTTAGATATTGGTTTTGCATCAGGTTTTAGGTTGATTGTGAAATTGATATCCCTCACAGGTGGTATTTCGGGAAATTCCTTAGGGAAAACATCCTCGAATTTTGACAAAATTGGGTGCTGATCCAGGGAGGATCCTTTCTAGTCACTCATAGCCTCAACCACATATAGTTTACAAGCTTGCAGAACACGAAGTTTTTCCTTAAATCTTGGAGATGAATCATAGGGACACTCCTCTCTTGATTCCAGAAATCTCAATTGACTTACCTTCATCATCTAAACAAATCACCTTCTTTTTTAAACACTCTACTAGAGCTCGAAGAGCTTATAGCTAGTCCATTCCAATGATTACATTGTACATCCCCAGCGTTGTGAAATATGGCTTCAACTTAGTTTTACACACCCCAAGGTTCACTTGACATTAGTCAACATTAGGTCCTACTAATTATTTTAACCCAAAATCCATTTCGACTTGCTTAAAGTCATTATGCTCATATGCTGCCAACCCAAATTTTTCTAATGCAAGTGGTGAAATGACACTATCTGTAGCACTAGAATTAAACAAGTTTTTAACTTTTACATGGTTTATCATACCCGAGGTTTCTACCACGAAAGATTGGTGTTCAACTTGTTAGTTATCGAATTCTGCATAGATACGATGGTGGCTGCTTACTCCTCCCATTGGTTATTTTCCTTCTATATGGTTGTTACCAGTTTTTAACTTAAGACAGTCGCAAGCATGTTATTTTCTTCTTATTTTAATAAAATTTAATGATAAATTTGGTTTAGTTTGAAGACCTAAGTTAGGTCCTCACATTCGTTTTCATGTTTGCCTACCTAGTCTTGTAGACCAATCACCTCAACACTACCTACCCCCTTAGTTGCCACCTATCAGTCTTGCTTTCAGTTTGTCCCCTAAGTAAAGTCTACCTGAGCCCCAAAATTTGTTGTCCCTTTTTCCCATGTGCCTATGTTTTCTTTTTGAATATTATACATTTACAAAGGTGAAAGTGATCAAGTTATTATAGATTCTCTCATACAACAAAGCCCTTTATGTGACCCCAAGTGGTGGCATAAGTTAGTTTGGAAGGGTAAGGTTTTCTCAAGAGAAGAATTTTTCTATGGCTAGTTCTTGAAAGAAAAATTTGCACTTGGGATATTCTCTCTAAGAAAGGTTAGGAAGGCATATGTATATATGTGTTTTATGTGCTAAAGACAACGAATCCATTGATCATTTATTTTTTTTTCCCTTTTGTCAAATTTGTTTGTGTGATATTCCTCAACTTAAGGATTTTATTGTAATTAAATGTGCATAAGTTTAATTTTGACTTAGTGTGCTACATTAAAATATAGATAGACATTTAAATTATCAGTAATTTTACAGATAATAACTGTTGAAGGTTGTTATTATAAATTCGTAAATATGTTTTTATGTTGTGAATAAAGACCAGATTGGGAATTAATGGTTGAAGTACAAATGGTTGAAAGAGGAAAAAGGTTGCAATTTTATTTTTGAAAATAATTTATTATTAGTAGTATTATTGTTATCCATCAACATGTCCTAGGCATATAATATGGGTGACTATATTTAATAATGAAAGTATTTTATTAGCCATTTAAATGTTTCCTAGAAGACAAAGAGATGTCTTCAAAAGTGGGAGACAAGAGCTCATTAATGAGAATTTAACTACCTGTCACCTATTAGTGAGGTGGAGGAAGTTAATAACCACCCAAATAGTGGTAGATAGATAAGATCTTTGTAATTTATGGCTTTTTTCTCAGAATTTTCCAGAGTGGGGAATTGGAGAGACTAAAGAGATCTTGAAAGAAAAATACAAAAAAGGAAATTTCGAGCCTAGTTGCTCAGGGGACCAGTAGAGGTTGTGTCAAGGTTGGGAGGATTCAAGTACTTGACTCTTAATTTCCCAAGAGGATATTTCAAGTCGGTGTAAATTGTTTATTCTATTTTATAATTATAATTTTATTCCTTAGACAGAAAGTGAAAAGGAATAGAGGAATTATTTATTGGATAAGAATTTAAGTAGTGTTTTTCTTTATATTTTATTCTGATATCTGAACATTATTGAAGAAAAATGAATAGAATTAGAGATGAAAATAATTTTTTTTTGTAGAGATAATTTTGATTTATAATAGTAGAAACAATAAAGAATGCTAGTTTATAAAAATGAGTAGTATAAGCAAACATAGATATCATAAAGAGCGCAAGCTTGTTTCGTATACATTGTGAGATAGGAGAAGAGTCTTAATAAAAATACAGACATATGTAAGCAAAAATTGCATAATAGAAAGGAGGCGTACTCTAATTATTTTGGGTAAGCTCAATAACTATCCATGTACACATAGTAATAAACAATACACATTTACATTTATGAATTGTGTCTGAAATCGAAAGGCTAAAAGTACAAAACCTAGAAATGTATAATAACTAAATTTGCTTCTAAGAAAAAAGAGAAAAATCCGAGTAGAAAACCATATAGAAATAATAGAAGTACAGTCACCGACACAAGCAAGTGAAAATCGTTCCGTGAAAAGTCACATCGCTATGAATTTGGATAATACAGTAGGTCGATAATTATAAACATACACCATCAACGAAGTCTACATGCAAAGCGTTTTCCTTTGAGAATTTCATTTATGTAAAAATAAGTCCCTATAGAATATATATCTGAGTATATATTGGCAAAGGATGTTTTATTTAGAAACCAATATAATGACTATGTTTGGTCTTAATTAGGCACAAAATCCTATTAATAAACAAAAGGGAATTTATCTAGGGAAATGGTGATTTCCATGGCATACAGTATATCAAAAAAAAACTAGAGAGAAACTAATACAACAACAAATTATGGTCTTCATTAAACAAATCCGCCATGTTCATGAGAACCCGGGGACTCAGAAGTACTCCCAACCTGGAGAGAAAGATTGAAATATATGTTAATAATAAGAAAGTTCTAGAATAATTCCAGATGTTGTTTAGAGTCGTGAATCAGTATAGGGATGAATTGAAGAGTAGCTAAAACAAACAAAACAAAATTTCGGTGGTCACTAATGGTTGCTTTTATATGAGTACCCATAAAATAAAAAGAATTGGAGTAGTAATTTTTCTCAGGAATTGAGGTAAAATAATACCTTTGCGTGGATGTTGAGTCATTTCGGATCCTCAACTAGTAAAGAAAAACGATGAACAAGAGTTACAAAAGAACTGTATGACCCAGAAACTAGATAGGGTAAAAGAATAAAAAATACTCTACAATAACATACGAGAAAAAAATTGGAGACATGATTCTTAAATTGAAAACAAAAATTAGAAACAATAATACATAACGCTTTTCATTAACTACATGAAAATAAAAATGACCTTTGCAAGTCCAAATTGAGTTCTAATATACACACAATTACAGTGATGAACCCTTCGTTACGATTGGAAACCCTAGGGTTTGGCAAAGAAATGAATCTTTCTTGTAACCCTATTGGGTATAGTAAGAGACGAATATTGGAGCATAAACTGCAACATACTAATGTGGAAGAAAATACCAGGTGAAGAAAATAAAAACTGTCGTAAGTGAATCCCGGCATAAAGTAACTAACCGAGAAAAAAAAATTACATAACTGTTTTTTTGGTAAATAAGAAATTCTATTATATTAGAAAAAATAAAAAATTACATGCATGGTGAGTTGTCACCAGCCAAAATCTTGTTACCCCAACATCACACAGGGGGCAGAGGATTCCCCAGAGTGATTGACCAAAAGAACGTTGACATATAAGGATGGATTCTGTGGTGTAGAGTAATCAAAAACAAAAACTTAGAAGTTCTTTTAGGCCATTCCGAGATGACAATAACTTTAGCAGATAGGTTTTTGTGTGGCATACTAGACAAAAGCATAGGGGCTGAAAAACCAAAGGTTGCGAGTCTGGTTGCTAATCCTCCAACGGGTTATCCTCTAATGTGATTGCCTTTCCAAGAGTGCTACCTGTCATGGCGTCCTCGTCCACCAGTTGACTGGTGGAGGTGCCCGCTTGTTCTTTCTTGACGCTATTAGAAGCTTCCCCACTGGTTTGCATGGAATCCATTATACGCTTTATCAAGGAGAAATACAGAGAGTCTCGAGTGATGAAGCATCGGTGGTGGACTGACTCAACATAGACAATGAATTTGTCTGTGAGCACGTTGATTTTTCTTTCCAGGGCTTTGTGGTTATCTATCTTCCCTTGGATAGCCAGACCCAACATGGTATTCACTTTCCAGGAAATTTCTATAGAATGAATGAACAAATTTTCCCTAGCTCTGGTTAGTCCAGGGTCTGGAATCCATTCAAACTGGGTTTTGACATCTTCCGAGATAATTCTCCTTATGAGATTCCTAGCTTGAATCTCAAGGGAATTCACTTGAGCTTAAGTGTCCGAGGAGACCGAGGCGTTGTAATTTAAGGATGCTCTTCTGGCTGCAGCCTCCTCCCTAGTGCGGGGTTTCATGATGGGAATGTCCCAGCGGTCAATGTTGTGTCTACGACCACGGCTGAGAGCAGGGGTGGGGTTGCGACGAGAAGGCATCAGAGCACAGAAAGGAGGGCCTAGTGAATAGGATAGGGAGGGGGATTTGAGAGCAGAGGTGAAAAAGTAGAGCAGAATGGGGAATAGGGAGGGTGGAGAGAGGTATTCATAGGGAGAGCCTACATGGTCTTGATACTAGAGAGAGGCAACCATGATTGAGCCATTGAATGCAATATGGGTGAGGTACAACAAAAGCATGAGAAAGTAACGTTGCATATTGGGCGGGGGATCAAAGGGGCGGATGATATGACATATTGCCTTGACTCTGCATGCCTTTACTACATGCGAAGGGTTGGGATTGCTGCCATAGGAGGGGTTCATAATGGGGCATTATGAGAGTTGTACTGAGACTCATTGAGGGTCGGACCGATGAACTCCGCACCATGGAACTCCACACCCTGGAAATTTGCACCCTGGAACTCCACACCATGGAACTCTGCATCATGGAACTCTGCACCATGGAAATCTGCACCAAGGAACTCTGCACTAAGGAACACTCCACCATGGAACTCCATAGCCAAGAACTCTACCTCATGGCACTTCGCACCCCGGAACTCTGCTACCTGGGACTCCACACAATGGGACTTTGCATCATGACACCCTTGCATTTTGTTTTCCTTGTTATCTATTAGTGTGCAATCCTCGCAAAGCAAACCTTCTTCTAGGTCCCCCCATGCAAGGGAGAGGAGTCGGCCATTACCATCTGTTCCATCATTTTCCAACCTGTCTGCCAAGAAGTTGGCCTTACGTTGCACAACTTGGAAATAGAGCCCACTCGAGCCCACTCGACCCCATGATGTGTAGCCAGATATGGTGAAGGGTTTTGTTGAGTCGTCAATTATCCGTAACCTTGTCCACTGCAGTGCCACCTTGCAACTTGTGGCAGGCCATTATGGCAAGCGTGGAGTTTCCCTCGACGATGATCGACTAGGAACCATGGACTTTGGCTATGTCCAAGCCATGCTCCAGATCTAGGAGCTTCGCAGTATTGTTTGTGTTGTTTATGAGGTTCTCGAAATATATCCAAATTATGTCACCTTTCGAATTCCTGAAAACACCCCCAAAACCAGTAGCCCCTGGATTTCCTCTCGCTGCACCATCATAATTTAATTTTAGTATGCCATTCTCTGGGGGCCTCCACTAATTGGGAATCTATGTGCAGGTCGTGGTCGAGATCCTGGAGATCATGAAGGAGGATGTAGTGCTAGGAGTTGAATAATTTTGAGGTTCCAGGTGCGAGGCGGGTCATCCATCTCCAGTAAGTTAGCCACCGCGACAGATTCACTGATCATCTGCATAATAGAGCTAAGTAATTCTTCCGTTGGTATCTTTATTTCCTTGAAGATTTGGGTGTTCCCTTCCTTCAAGACAACCCAAGATATGATGCCTGGGATGATATTCCAGGGTTTGTCGATCAAAGGGTGAGTCGAAATGAAAAATCACCAATTTTCTAGTGTGCTCAGGATAGAGTCCTTATTTCTGCCTATGGTCCTAAAGACCATACCAACCCATTCCCAAAGATCAATTGCATACTCACAAATGTTTAGTAGGTGATTTATGCTTTCCCCTTCCTGTTTGCATAGAGGGCACATGGAAGTTCCTACAAAGCCACGTTTGAGAAGATTATGCCAGGTTAGAATTTTCCCCTGCATTGTGAGCCATAAGAAAGTGGATATTTTTTGCCAAAGTTGTGTGCTCCACATGGTTTTCCATTTTTGTTGCGCTTGGATTTTATCATGGTTTTCTTTATACATATAGGATTCCTTGAGGTTGAAATGCTCGACTGAATTCTTTCCCCGTCTTAGTTTGTCTTTCCCTTCATCAAATTGGATTTGTATTTCTTGCAGTATGTTTTCAAATGTGGCCCAGTCCACTCCATCTGTTATGGGATTCTAGTCAATGACATCAATCCATTCCCTCCATATATCGTTTTCATTTCCTGAATTCTAGTACCGTGAGACTATGTATTTGCCTCTTCCTTGAATTGCAATGCGAAGAGGTGTAAATTGATCCATGATTGGGCTTGGAAATTTCTGCCATGCATCCTCCCAGAGGAGAGCTTTTTCTCCATTTCCTATTTCCCAAAAGAAATTCTTTTGGATGATGTCTTTGTTGTCCCAGACCTGATTCCAGATGATCAATCCTTTCATGCTACTAGTGAGTCTTACTAGGTCTTCTTTGGATTGGTTGGGTGCATATTTAGATTTTCAAAAAAATCCCCAAGGTGTATCTAGTTTATCAAGCCACCTCCATCAAGTTTTTTCTCGTAGGGCCTTTCCTAAGATTCTGGGATTCCTCAGCCGAAGGCCTCCATTGCATTTCAGATTGCAGACAGTGTCCCAGGCCACGAGAGCACATTTTTTTTGTGTTTGAAACTTTCTAGAGAAAGTTCCTTTGTATGTCTCGAATATCATTAATTATATATTTAGGGGTTGCCAATGCTGAGAAAAGGTACATGGGCATAACTTGCAAAACTGATTTTTCAGGACCAAAAATTGATCCGGATTTATGCAGGAACGCAATAAAATAGAGAAATAGACATAAACACATAGATGCAACAGAAATAATACTTCATTTCATTAATATCAAATAACAGAAATATGCTTACAGACATAATGGAAATAAACTAGCTAGGGCGCTGGTAGTGGCTACAGGTCTCTAAACTGTGTTACAATGAGGTTCGAAGGCCTATTTATTGTTGAGAAATAATAGAAAACCCTAAACATCCAAAAACCTAACCCTAGGAGATGAAGCGCCAAAATTATGGGCCCCATTTGGGTAAATTGGTGTTTCAACTTCCCGGGGACGTAACTTTGGCATACAATCTTTGTTTGATGTGCACCATACCTTGTTATAAAGATCCATCCGATTACTTCAACTTTTGATGTAAGAAACATTGGCCTATGGACCCATGTTGCTCCCGGTTTTCCCAAAAAACGTCATTTAGGGCCTCAAAATGGCTCTGGAAGTTCAGGACCCAAAAAAAATACTAAAAATAAGTTGTGCCTAAAATGAAAATTGAAAGAACTAATGGTGCAGGTCCAAATGGAATAGGTCGGTGGCCACCAATATCCACCTGGATCATTCGTCACTCCTTAGGAAGCAATGGTCCCCATTGTGTTAAGTTCATCCATGATAGGAAAATTCTGTTGAACTTGGTATTTGATTTGTACATGATGTCGTGGACTTGCTGGTAGACGTGTTGGATGCGTTCAATAAATTTGGTTGCCTCAGACAGTACATGTGTGGATTCTATTTGTGTAATCACATGAGGTATGTCAATATCAGGCGGCGGTGCGTCAGGTGTTAGATCGATGGAGTGCTTGTCCTGAGAGTGTAGAGGAACCTCTCTGGGTGAGGATAAAATGTCCACGTATTCCTCCACGACTTTGTCCATCTACTGTAGTCGTGAAGGGGAGCCCTATTTCGAGGTTGTGTCCACAATCTTCTTCTTTCCCTGTGAGATAATTTTAAGGAAAACAAATTTCTTGGTTTGGGAAACAATCTCACTATGTTTTTTTGCACTAGTTAAGGAGATGGAAGGAGGCGATACTACCTCCAGTATCCTGTACAATTAATTTCCCAAAGTAATAACAATAGAACGAGGCCTAGACTCATACACAGCATGTCACCTCCAAAATTATGGTTGGCCCTGTTGTGGCTCATTTGCATTTACCTTTGAAATACTTTTCAAAACACCAAAAAAGCATATATGATATAAAATGTAAAATTTTGTGTGTTAGAAGAATTTTGATTTATATATTGGTACATTAACATTACGTGATGAGATGTGAAGGTGGGTTGAGTGAGGCTCATTCACGTGCAAAATAGTTCAAGAGCCAGACCGATGGGCACGCTTATAACATTGCACGCTGAACAGGGTCGAGTTGGGCTCATTTGCAAGCTTAGGAGGGACCAGTGTGGCAGAACACTGGATAAGCTTAGGAGGGTTACACTGTGGAGCAAAAAAAAAAATTTCCCAAAAGCAGAGAAAGGGTGCATTTCCCTTAAACACTTAAGAGTTTTGGAGGAGGCGCAAAGAGAAAAACAGATGGTTGGGATCAAAGCGCAGAACTAGAGCGGAGAGATAGATGGTGGGGATTAAATTGCAAATAGAAATTTTTAAAGGATCACCGCGAGAGGTAAGTGATAAGGTCGCTGAAGTGTGATGTGCGATGCTAGGTGGGACCCAATCACATAGCGCACATCACAAGTTTTAAAAGATAAACACGAAGGAAAATTTAAAGAGGGTGAAATGCAAAGTGCAATGTTGGCACGGACGCAATGTGGTTCCAAGATGAAATCTAAAGGATTTCAAGTCTGGGCTTATGCGGTTATGTGCCATTTTATGAAAAAATATGCAGAACGCAGCAAAATAAATCGGGTAAGTGACCCGACGCAGATCAAAGGAGAAGAGGCAAAGTCGGGTAGCAGGTGATATGATTGACTGCATTTGAAGCACAGGGGCATAGGCAGAGTCAGGCAAAAGAGTGTATAATGGCCCTATTTGGAGCATGATAGCTGGGTCAAGTCGGGCACTGAGGCGTCGTTATAGAGCTATGCAGCCTGTTAAAATTGGACAACTAGGTCCAAACTCCGGTTGTGCTGCTCAGATGACGATCGCAATATTTTTATTGGATTCCTCTTTCGAAGAGGTGTAAGATTGATCTAAAGATCATCTCGATCAGATGAGCAGAACATGTACTTTGAATTTATTCCACTTATGTGCTGGGTCGGCCTGGAATAAAATATTGACTTAAATGTCTTAAAGGACGTGTCACACACCCCCAAAGATTCCTATATATTGGAAAGACTTGGAGTTCATTTGACACACATCGATGTGGAGGAATTCTCTCTCTGGATAGCGTTGGAGCTGCGTTTGGGTTGTTCTGGGGTTATGTGTGACACGCTTGGCTGAATGACCTATTGAAGACTTTGCTGGTAGAAGCATCCTGCTGATCGCCGTAACGTCACCATCTTCTATCTCTGTTTTGGCTTGTCTTCTATCGATCTATTAATATGTTCTATCTTCTTCAGTATTGTGCCCTAATCTGAAATGGCATAGAACAGGAGCAAAATTTAACATGGTATCGGAGGCGTTGGTTGAAGACATTGCCCTAGGCTGAGCAAGTCTGCTCTTATTAGCGTGGAAAAAGTTTGCCCTTATGTGGATTAGCTGGAAGGCTGAAATGTTTGCGGCCAAATAGAAGTTCCCGGAAGCATTGAAGGCTAAATGAAAGGCCGAAGCCGAGAACCGGGAAAATTAGAATTCTGCGTAACCTGCTTTGCGTAACTTCAGCAAGGCTGTGTGGTAGGCCGCAGGCCATACCACCACAGCTTGTGACAGCGTGGAGATTAAAAGGCAGCGTATGCATTGAGGATTTCTCCTTAGGTGACCGCAGCCCATAAAGGCTTGTGTGCTGAAATGGCGTGAAGATTCAGACCAGCGTGGCGTAACCAGGGTTGTCACAAACGAAAAGCGTAAAAGAAGACCACCATCATTTGCCATTATTCCGTTTGCTTTCACGCCCGAAAATGCTGCACATCCGTGGCCCATAAGAACTCGAAAATCTGATGTTCTTTTTGCTGTGGTCGATAATATTTTTTTTTTAATCGGTCTGTGTTAGAATACCTGGAACTAAGACATCTGAGCCCGATAAGCCGTTTTTTTTCGGAAAATTGGACGCTACCGCAAATTTACGTTTTTTTTTAATGGCGGAAGTCGAATTTACGTTTTTTAATGATGGCGGAAGTCGAAGACAGAATCTGCTGGCGTCGCATTACTTGCGTGAACTACAATTTCGGGCAGAGCGTGAGCGTCACTCCTGTGCCTGTCTCCCAGCATGGGCGGCGTGACGTTGCTTGCCCTGAGCAACGGAGCCCCCGATGTGTTCGCATTCATCGCAACCTGTGCTGACAATGCGCGGTTAGGGCTGGGGGCCATTCTCGCAGCGGGCACCTTTGTCTCGGCCTTCGTTTTCAGCTTCGTGGCTCTGACCGCAGCACCATTCGCAGTCAAACCCACACTGTTTATTCGCGACGTTTTCTTTTACATGGTGGCGGCCACCACTCTGTTTTATGTTTACTTGACGGGCGTGATTTTCCTTTGGCAGGCCGTGGGATTGGTTATGTTCTACCTGATGTTCGTTGTCGTGGTTTTCTGGATGGATCGCTCCTGATGATGTAATAGCCATATAATTTTCTGCAGTATACGTTTTAACCGTTGTCGTGTTTGAGCAGAGAGGAAGCCGCTTCCTTGAAAGGAGATCAGCGGAGATTAGAGCCGCTTTCTTAGATGGAAAGCATCCATGATAAGAAATCCAAGAAGCCATTGCCTATAAGTCTCAACATGCCTATTACAAAAGCCACGGAATCATATTTTGAAATCGTTCAAGCTATTCTATTCCAAGGCTTCTGCTGGAATTATCAGTTCAGAACCCTTGAATGATGAATGCAAGACATTTGCCACGTTCGTTGCACTTATCGCCTTACAAATCCAGTTGTTACTGGGATTATCCTTGCTGCACAACCGGTCTGATGTTGCTTGTATTATATTGTTCAAATCCTGGTGGAAATTGAATTGCAGGGTTCTGTGTATAAATTTAAAAAAAAAATAATGTTGAAGGTAGCATGTTGGAACAGCAGCAGATTCATTAAAATTGTAGTTCTGATTAAAGATGAGTTGTTATTTTTTTTAACTCACCTACACAATCAGGAGGCTAGAACCTGAACAGAAGTTGTATTGCACGACAGTGCGGTGAACTGTCTCCTATTGAAGGTCAGATCACCTTAAGAAAGTAACAAGTGAGAAAGGCTCTCTCTTCAAGCCGTAGGTGCAGTATTACATGGAGCTTTCTAATCTGAAATTGGGCGCTGCTGTGATGTGTTAAGGAGGGTTTTGATGGAGTGTTTTGTAGCCATTTCCATGGTGTAAAAGGGACTGGGTAAAGGCAGTTTGTTGAAGTCCCATGAGGAGTCATTTTATTTGTTCTTGCTGTGTAGGAAGATATGGAAAATGACATGGCAGAATCCATATAATCCTGGTCAGTGATATCTTTGAGGCATATGAAAAATCATATCTTCTATTCTGTCAGGCAGTGATGAATATGATAGTGATATGTATGATTGCTGACAAAGATATTGGACAGTGGTTTGAGCATCATATTTGAAGCAGGGATTGTCTGAAGGTTTTTGGAGACAATCTTAAGAAACAAACAGCCTGATTTGATGAAGTGTGATGTGAAACAATGGTGGTTTCTTGTAAACCATAAGCTAGAGATATCCTTGTGTTGGCAAGTATAGTAAGCATGTTTGAAGCTGGGTTGACTGCTGAAGTCCTTGGGGAAATTCTATGTAGTGGTCTAAATTTTGACAGCAGTCTGCTGAAATAACCAGAAATGGGCAGATCTGGAAGCAAATCAAGGTTAAATGCCTCAAGTACAGGATGAACCAAGGTAGATTGGATCCCTTGTTTTGTTGTAAGCTGCAGTCTTAGAAGGCTGTTTAAAGGAGCTACTCACAAAATAACAAGGAGTGGCTGAAAGGACTTCTAACACAAGCTGAGGCTTGCTGATATGTTCTCCCTGTATGTCAGTGACATAGATAGACACCTATGTAGCAGCAGCATGTGACTGTATCAGTCCTACATTGGAGCGTTATGGTAAACTTAAAATGTGAACTGGGAAGTTTATGCAGTTTGTTTTGGTCTCATGGTTGGAATCTTGAATCATGATCAACAAAGTCTGTTGGATGGCTTTGACTGTGAGAGATCAGGTCCCAATTTCAAGATGGTGTCTGGGATGCCCTCATTTAAAACATATGTCTTCTCTCGAGAGAGAAGCTGACATTAAGAGGGAGATATATCTGTATATGCTCCTGAGTGGATGTCTTTGTTCAACAAAAGAAGATCCTCATGGCTCAGGGACATATGGCTTCAGAGGGGGAAATTCCGAAGGAAAACCAAGAAGCCATATTAATAACAGGATATCTAGCAGCCATGAGTACTTTTGTACAATTTGAGGAAGTCATAAAGCATCAAGTCTGGAAGGATGCTATGCTATAGGACAAAGCAGTTGTCACCTTGAAATGGCTCTACAAGATCAAGTATGGATCTGTTGGAAGTGCTGAAAAGTTCAAGGCAAGATTCGTTCCCTGTGAGGAAGATATAGACTATGATGACATATTTGCACCTGTGGCTCGAGATACCATCATTTGATCTATTATAGCTTTTGCTGCTACGCAAGTATGGAGTCTTCATCAGATGATGTGAAGACCGCATTTTTCTGCATGATGTGATAAAGGAAGAGATATATGTGGAGCAACCTTTGGGGTTGGAAGTCCAGGATCGGGACACCCATGTCTGCAGGTTGAAGAAAGCCCTCTATGAGCTGAAACAAGCACCTTGAGATTGGTACAAGAGGATAGATAGCTACTTGATGAAGCTGAGCTTCACTCGAAATAATGCTGATCCGAACCCTTACTTCAAGGTTGTCAAGGGAAATCCTCTCATTCTGGTGCTGTATGTGGATGACCTCTTCCTGACAGGTGCTGACCCTCTCATTCATCAGTGCAAGAGGGAGCTCGCTGCTGTGTTCGAGATGAAGGACCTAGGACGAATGTCTAGGCCTAAAGGTCTAGCAGAGACCGGGCGAGATTTTCCTTTCTCAAGGAAAATACATTATGAATTTTTCTGGTTTAATGGACTGTAAGTCCACGGAACTCAACTTTAAGAAGTTGAGTGGCAGCGCTGCTGGGCCTGTATTGAAAAATCCTACTGAGTATCGTCAACTCGTAGGGGCACTGATGTTCTTAGTGAACACCCGTCCGGACATATGTTGTGCAGTGAACACTTTGAGTCAACACATGGTTGATCATAACATTCACTGGGTTGGTGCCATGAATCTCTTGAGATATCTCTGAGGCACGTTAGACCATGCGCTGAGATACCCTGCCGGGAGTATGACACTCCGTGGATATTCTGATGCCAATTGGGCTGGTAGTGTGGTGGATCGTAAGAGCACATCGGGATGCTACTTCACTCTTGGTTCTGCTTCGATCTCATGGATGAGCAGGAAGCAGAAGTCGGTGGTTTTGAGCACCGTTGAGGCCGAATACATTGCAACAAGTATGGCCTGTTGTGAAGCAGCTTGGTTGCGAAAGCTCTTCTGTGAGCTGTTCGAGCATGTGCTAGATGCCACCGTTATCCTTTGTGATAACCAGAGGGGGATTCATTTGTTTCCCGGGTTCCACGATTGATCCAAGCATGTTGATGGCTGGTACCACTTTATCTGGGATATGGTACAGCGAGGCGCCGTAAGGCTCGATCATGTAGGAACTGATGAGCAGGTCGCGGATATTCTCACTATGCCCTTGGGGAAGGTCATGTTCCTAACCTTCCGTGAGAATCTTGGAATCATGGAACGACCCTATTCTGAGGGTCCTGTTGGACGATGAGCTCTGGGAGCTCAAAGAGGGTTTTGGGGATAGCCTCTTGGAGCTATAAGCACTTATGGTGCTTCTGCCCCCCCGTTGTGATTATTGAGTTGGTTCGCCTCTCATTTATCTGTGCCTCGTATGCATCCTACCCATTGAGTTCAGGGCTCATGGGAAGTACCTCTCATTTGGCCAATGAGATGGGAAAGGCTAGAGACTAGTAGCAAAGACTGATGGACGCATCAGAATTTGCCGTACTCTCTATCTAGGATGGCACGGTCCAACCGCTTGATCTGGGATCAAGTATAGTGAGGTCTGGGACCTCTGCCTGACTTCGGGTCAGATGAACCAACTTCGGGTTGGTTGGAGACTCTTTGTGAGTCTGATAGTGAGGTCTCGGACCTCTGCCTGACTTCGGGTCAGATGAACCAACTTTGGGGAGCAGACTCTTGTGAGTCATAGTGGTGTCTGACCTCCGCCCGACTGCCGATGAACCAACTGGTTGGTTCGAGACTCTTTCGTGTCCGACATAGTGAGGTTCTGGGACCCCGCCTGACTGGGTCGATAAAACCAACTTCGGGTTGGTTGGAGACTCTTTGTGAGTCTCGATAGAGGTTTTTAATTCTCCTGGTCAACTGGCAAGTCGGTATGATGTCTGGTGACGACCCACTGCCTTCCGAAATAAAGAGGCCAAGAAAGCAAGTTACGGCGGGATGACGCACGATGTTTGGATTGCACTAGTGGACGGAGTTCTCCTAGTTGAGAGGGAGTGTTAAAATTGGACAACTAGGTCCAAACTCCGGTTGTGCTGCTCAGATGACGATCGCAATATTTTTATTGGATTCCTCTTTCGTAGAGGTGTAAGATTGATCTAAAGATCATCTCGATCGGATGAGCAGAACATGTACTTTGAATTTATTCCACTTATGTGCTGGGTCGGCCTGGAATAAAATATTGACTTAAATGTCTTAAAGGACGTGTCACACACCCCCAAAGATTCCTATATATTGGAGAGACTTGGAGTTCATTTGACACACATCGATGTGGAGGAATTCTCTCTCTGGATAGCGTTGGAGCTGTGTTTGGGTTGTTCTGGGGTTATGTGTGACACGCTTGGCTGAATGACCTATTGAAGACTTTGTTGGTAGAAGCATCCTGCTGATCGCCGTAACGTCACCATCTTCTATCTCTGTTTTGGCTTGTCTTCTATCGATCTATTAATATGTTCTATCTTCTTCAGTATTGTGCCCTAATCTGAAATGGCATAGAACAGGAGCAAAATTTAACACAGCCACTGCATCATAATCATAAAGGACACCTCGGCACTTTGGGAGGACGCATCAGCAACATCAGATTCAAAAAAAGGAACAATATTTCCAGTTTTAATTTGTTTTCTCAAGTATGATTGCAGAAGTAATCTTAATAGTTTAGGTAGTCCAATAGTTTCAAGAAGTTCAGGAGTTACGGACCGTTGTGATGTATTTAAGTAGATAGAAATAAATAAAAGGGGTTTCGAGTTTTGGACCTCCGGAGGATTGTTAATTTGGTACTAAATTTTCTGAGAAATAAATGAAAGAAGATCAAGTTTCCTGCAGCTGTTGATGTTGATATGTCTTTCCAATTTCTCTTTGTGTTTACTCCTCTTTGAATGAAGTGAAGTAATGTAGCAGCCGGTCTCTTAATTACATCTATGAGTAAGAGTTAAACAACCTTAATTTGTGCTCCTTCACCTTATCTCTTCTTTCTTCACAAAATCTTGATGAAACTTTAAAGTAATAGATCTTGTGTTTGCAACATATTATTTCGAGTTTCCTCTCTCTCCATGAATGTCCTCTAAAACTTAAAAGTGATAGATTTTGTTTCTTAGCATATCACTTCAAGTGTCCTTTACAGTTCTTCTTTTCATTTCATTCGGATATCAACAGTTTATCGTATTGTGAAGGCTTTCATTATATCAGATTATTGAGTGTATTAAATAATTAGATTCCAAAGGTGTTAAGGAGAGGCCATTTGATAATATAATTGTGACATACATTTACAAAATGTCTTGAGCAATAATTCCTTACCACAACCAAGGGATTGTTTCTTGAGATACAACATTTTCTGGCGCTGTTGCTGGGGACGAAGAAACAAATTTTATTTTCCCTGGGTTTTTCACACTATTTCCTCTAGTTGTTGAGTGAGGAGGAAATATTCGGTTTTGTTTGTTATATTCAAAATTATGGCTTTCAAAAGGCCTCACACAAGGTCAGATACCTCACAGCAGATAGTCCCTACTTTGCCAGATCCAGAAAGATTGGTTTCTAAAAGGGCTCAGAAACCCAAAACTCCTTCAATACTTGATCCTGCATTGCCTGCTCTTGGCAATAGTTCTCATAACCCTTTGTTTGAAGATATTTCCAAGGAATTCCCTTTCTGGGAACATGATACTCCTTCCACACCCATTTATTTTCAAGAACCTCAGTTAGAAGAATATTATTTCGAGCCTGTTTCTTTTACCTCCACTCAAGCTCAACCAAATATAGTTGTTGGTCCCTCTGTTATTTTCCATCAGCCCACCCCCATATCATTTTTCCCCCACCTTCATTCACTTTCACAGCAAGTTCATCAACCTCAACCACCCAAGGAGAAGTTAACCAAGTTGTTAATATGGCAGCTACAACTTTCTTAATGGATATATATGCACCACTAAATCTTCCGCAACCAATGAATGCCATGCCTCAAGAATACCTCAAATCACTTCCTCGTTTCACTAGAGAAGATGAAGTAACTGCAGAACAACATTTACCCTTGTTTTGCACTTTTGCTGAGAACTTAAATGTAGAACATCTTGATGTTGTGATGAGACTATTTGTGCAGTGTCTAAGTGGAGAGACTAGGAAATGGTTCAAAGGTTTACCAAATGATTCCATAAATGACTGGGAAGAGTTAGAAAATCAATCCACTCAGATATGGGGAGAGAAGAGAGATCATGGTTACTCATTGACAGAGTTTAATGCAATTAAAAGAAATCCTAATGAAAACATTTCTGAGTTTGTAAAAACATTCAACAAATTGTACAATAGTTTACCTATAGAGATGAAGCAAAGGTAGTTTTTGTTGGGGATTTTGAAGATGATTTTAGCTTTACATTGAGAGAGAGAAGAGCCCCTACTCTTGAGAAGATACATACAGATGCTTTATAGATTGAAGCTAATATGACTACAGCTAGAAAGGAGAAAGGGAAAGATCTAGTCCAAGAGAAGGGGAAGGCAAAAGAAGAATCGTCATAAGATCTAAGAATTGAAGATATGACAAAAGTGATAAAAAATCTGACAAATAAGCTAGCTAATATGGAATTCGAAAATAAAAACTCCCAAAGACAAGTACAACAAAATTGAGGGGGGTTTAACCCTCAATTCAGAAGACATCCCCTGCAAAAATTGCAAAGGGAAAGAACAGATTAAGACCAGGTTCAAGCTCCATTGTGTATAGAAGCAACACCCAAAGATCCAATAGAAGATGACCAAAGGGAGGCCGAGGATCACGTATCTGCTATGTATGCAATAGAAGAGGATGAAGAGGAAGATTCCAAGGGAGAATATGTTGAAGATGAAGTTTCTTTTGATCAAGATGAAATGGATGAATACTGTAGGCAATTCACATATTTCATGCAAGCTGAGTTACATAAAATTTATGATTTGAGGTCTAGAAAGAGATCTAGAGTGCAGGATAATGACGGTGAACAAGAAGGTTCCATTCCTCCTCCAATGGCTACTCCACTACAAAAGGACCTTACGAAACAGGTCATTAATAAGAAACAACCTGTAAATTCACTTAATAGAACAAATGTGCCACAGGGTGAATCTTCCCAGAATAAATAAATTGACACTAATATCTTGGAGAGAGTTGTTCCTGTACTCGAACAAGCAGCAAATTCTAGAAAGAGTGAAGAAGAACCTGAAAAGAACGTTAAGCAAATTTATGCTTTCAATTTGACAAAAGAGTTGGAGAAGTTCAAAATTCATGTGCCTCTTCTAGAATTACTCAAAATACCAGCTTACAAGAAAGAAATTTCATAATTTATTAATATCACACAGGTGGAAGACATAAGTGACACAGTGAAATTACAAGAAGAAAAGCCAGTGGTCACCTTTGTTCCTCATGTAGAAGAAATAAATCCCTCTATTCCACCCTTCTATATTTATCTTTTGCTTCATGATTATACTCTACATAATCGCATGTTGGAATCAAGAGAAACCCATAATCTCATGCCATTTTCTGTTATGAAGGAACTTAACTTTCATATTACCAAACCTTATAAGGATATATATTCATTTGATTCCAAAAGGGTGAAATGTGTTGGGTTAATTAAAGATGTAGCCGTTTTTTTGGCACAAATCCTAGCAAAGAGTATAGTCATGGATGTAGTGGTTGCTGACATCCCAGCCAGGTTTGGAATGCTCCTGTCAAGATTTTGGGGAGAAAAGTTGGGAGGTGTACTAAAATTAGATTTCACTTATGCTATAATTCTTGTTTTTAATGGGGAAGAAAGGAGGTTGTACATGGAAACAAGGTTTGTGAAGACTACCTCCATGAAAGATGTGGGAAATTCCCCCATTTATAGTCAAGAAACAGAATAAATTTCTTGTTTCATGCTGCATGAAGATGCAGAATTTGTTGAAAGCAGCTTTCTTTAGCATTTGTAAATAATGAGCTTCACTCAAGGAAGATTTGGAAGTGATTGGCTTCTCATCAAATAACTCAGTGTAACCATTTCAAACCACTTCTAACTGAATATTAGCCTCTTCAATTTGAGAGGGCTCTCTCAATAGACGTTTATGATTTTGAATAATGATTGTACTATATGGCTAACTCTATAGAAATTGTAACTTGTTTTTATGATTATAGGTTGAAAAATGCAGGCTTTCTACCATTGGGCTTATGGAGTCAAAAATTAGTAGTTTCAGTGACAAAGTTTCTTCACATGCAAGCCGAGGAATATAGAGGTTTTAGACAAAGGCAACTCACACACACAACTCAAGAAAACACAGTCATTTCATCACTAAAGGAAGTCAGAGAATAATATTATGAATTCTGAGTAATTAGAGATGAAATATACTGCAAGTGATAAAACATAAATATATAGATCAATAAGATGTCAAAAACCTCATGAGAATCTCAGGTCTGGAAAGAAAAATGTCACTTTGTTTTACTGATAATAGTAAAAAAACTTACAAGCAGAAATTTGGTGCAAATTTTCTCCAACCCCTTACTACTTCGATGTTTTTTCTTTAAATAGACATTATTTACAACAAGGATGATCTGCCTGGTGGCTAGATCCTTGAATTCTCCTATGACACCTTTCATAATTGAAATACATAACTTTCAACAGAAAACTGACAGCTACCTATTAAATAAACCTTCTCCTAATAGGACTCTAACTCCTATTTATTACATTGCTCTATCCTATCTGTGAAACAGTTACACTATGGTTATACAATGAATATTACATGCTCGAAGGACACATGATCAAGTTAATCACCGCTTTACATATTTAAATCATCCCTAGATTTGTGGAGCATAACCCTGCTTTTTAGGAATGGATGACCCTTATCTTCAACGTTGTTTTGACTTATGACATGTCTTCATAGCACTCCCTTTGAGTCATAAATATCTGATAATAATATCCATTGACATGTTGGAGGTCTCCAGCTGACCAAAATTGCCTTTAATATGTTCAAAAACCTTCAATAATTGCTCACTACGAAAACAAGACAGTTTCATAGTGAGTTTTGGTAGTGTGGGAAAAATGTCTTCTCCATCCATCTTTTTCACTTCTTTGTTGTTCCATCATGTTAATCATGTCATGAAACCTTACCACCATGGATCCCCCTCCTTGAAACATGAAAAAACTGACTTTAAAAGAAAAAAGACACCTACATGTTTTTCCGTAGCATATTTTTGGCTTCAACCCTGAGGTATACTATGAAACTGTGTAAAAACCTAGAAATTGCCCCTTTCAAAATTGTCTTCAAAAACTGACCTCCAGGTGAAAAACTTTGATTTTATGCATGTTATGGCCCTCCTAAGGCATATATCATCTCAATTTATTACTCCTGTGGTGTTTCTTCCTCATTAACAATTAGTTGGCTAATGGGCTCTTCTACCACAGTCATTTTCAATCCTTTCTTGTCCAACTCCTCATGAATCAGCTCCAATTGTTCTTCAAGATCTTTCACTTTGTCCTTTAATGCCTTGTTCTTGGATTGCAAGTGCAAGTTGACCTTTTTTATGTGCTTGACCTCTCCTCTTAATGGTTGAGTCCACTTTATCGACATTTCTGTATTTTCCAAGGTCTTGAGACACTTGTGACTTGATCTTCCCAGATTCTCCTCATTTGTTCAAATTGAACCTTCTTAGCTCTATGCTTCTTTGCTTCTTGCTTCAAGACTGATATATCCTTGCTTGCCTCTTTCAACTGCTCCTTAAGGGTTTCAATTTCTGATTTTTCAGTGATTTTCTCTTTACCCTTCTTTTGTTTGATAACTAGCTCCTCTTTTGTAGGAGAGGAGAGATCTATGATGTTTGGTGGTGGTTGAGCAGTTTCACTGGCCTTTTGAGTCTCTTTGCTGCTTTCCATGACCTTTCTTGCATGTCTTTTCATTGGCTTTCTAGGTTGAAACATGAAACCAACATCATCACCTGCAAACTCTAACTTTTTGGTTGTCTTACCTTTCTTAAGATTTCTTTCTCCATCTTCTATGTCTTCAGCTTGGACAATGGGAGTTTCTTCAATGTCAATTGCATGCAAGATGTCCTCTAAGTTATCCTTAACCACTGTTTGGCTCCTAGTAACTCTCTTGTTGCTCTGTTTGCTAACTATTTTCTTCTGTTTTGCAGGTGTAGTTTTAGGTGTGTCAATCTTCTGCAAAGGCTATGTCTCCATGCTCATTGGTCCTAGTGAGGGTGATTGATTCCCTTCTTCAATTTCCTCTACCACTGTTGGTGATGAAATACTTCTAGGTTTGAGAACTCTTTTAAGAGTGACACCATAAACTTCAAAACCCCTCATGAACATAAAGGATGTCCAATATTTTCATAATATCTTCAACCCCTCTAACACCAACAAATTAATCAAACCATGGTGAAAAAGAGAAGTTTCATTGCCTTCTGTTTTAACTTGAACCTTGTCTAACATTTTACCTAGACTTCTGTATAAATAAAAGGGCAAGTCAAGTGACCTCTTACCCACAAAATGCAGAAGAAAATTGAAGTGGTAGGAGTATACCATGTGAAACCTTCCTTCACAGGTAAATTACTTTTGAATGATCATCAACAGCTTTGAATAGTTGTCCTTCATGAAACTCCTAGGGATGGAATTTGTTAGATCAATTTCACTATGCTCTGGCTTGATGAACTCTATGCAATCCTGCATGGTGAATTTTATGCCTTTAAACCACTATTCCCCTCCTTTAGGGATTCTTTTTGCTACTGAAATGTTGTCTGGTGTTACTGCGAGGTTTAGTATTCCCACCTTTGAAGCTGTCCCAGTGAAACTGTTAGCAAAATCTTTAGAAACCTGTAGATGACAACCCTACAGCCTTTGACAGAATTGAAAACAACCTGTTCTTTTGAATACCTCCATGGTAGTTGGGTCTTCATTAAGAAAATTCATGTCCATGGGCTCATATCTATGGCAATGACCACCTTTGTTATTTTTCTTCCTTGCAGCCATGGTGGATTTATATCTTCTCATCCTTGCTTTCTTGATGACACCTACAACCTTTGAATATGACAGCACCCTAGTTGGCTTGATGAAGAAACTCTCCAGAAATCCAATAACATCCAAAGATAAAGAGGAGTATGAAAAAAAAACTAATTTGGTAACATTTAATGGTTTCAATGACAGCTCATGCCTTAATCATGACACATGCATGCTAAAAAGGGTAATGATGACCTCAGAGTTGGCTTTGTACGTTTGAATTAACCCTAAGAAACTCGAATGACCTCCACCCTAACTCCTCCAATCATGAACCGACACTTTGCATCAGATTTGACAAGATAGAAAGAAAAACTATTTTTTGTAGTGTATCTAGTTCATTCACTTACAGTTTCTCTACGAAACTATTAGGCAGTTTTGTAGCGAAAACTAATATTTCACAGTATAAAACACTACGAAGAGTTGTAAAACTGGCTTAAGTGTCATTTTCAAATTTAAACGCTTGGGAAATGAAAACTGACACCTAATGATGATTGATGGGATATTACATGACCTAAATGGAGGTGGCCTTGAACCTTAGGATACGTTAAACATGTAAAAATTGAAATTTTCCTATACCAACTTGAAAGACTTAAGGAAACCTTTGATAAATGAACTATATGACAATGTCAAGTAATGTTTCAAATTTTTTAAGTGATAAAAATTACCATAAGGTAACCTCATGTCTTTCACTTTTAAACTAGAATTTGATTCAACAAACAATGTGGTTGAGTATGAGGCCTTAATCTCAAGCCTTCAAGTTGCTAAACAGATGGGAGTTCAATGTATTTCAATTTTTGGTGACTCTGAATTGATAATAAGGAAGATTAAAAATCATTCTCAAACCAAGCATTCGAGATTGAGATCATATAGGAATGAAGTGTGGGATCTGGTAGAAAACCATTTTGAAGCATTCAATATTCAGTATATTCCAAGGGAGGAGAATAGATTGGCCGATTCTTTAGCAGTTGCAGCCAACACTTTCAAACCTCCAATAAATCCAAGGTTAAGGTATGAGATTGAAATTAGGCATAGAGCTTCTATCCCTGATATGTAAAACATTGGTAGGTGTTTGATGATGATGAACAGATAATTTAGTTCGTGACCATGATTGGAAACTTTGAAGACGTTGAGATAGACCAAGAGGAAGAAAAAACAGAGCATAAAGCAGAAATAAGAAACCTTAAGCAGTCAATAGGTGAACATAAGATTATCCAATTGAAAGATAATGTGCTCCCCAAAGGGTTGGTTCCCCTTGAAATATTATTCGATGCTAATGATGTCGTTGTTGATTCAAAGAAAACACATCAAGAAGAAGATATGGAAGATTGTAATTTGGGAGCTCAGCAGGAACCCAAAATAGTAAAATTGTTCAAAGGTGTTCCCAAAAACTACAAATAAAGATATATTGATCTTTTGAATAAATATATGGATGCGTTTCCCTGGTCGTATGAAGACCTGAAAACATATGAAAAAATAATTATTCAACATAAGATTCCATTGAAGGAAGGACTCAAACCACATAGATAGAAGCTCAGACAGATCAATCCATTGTTGTTAACTCCAATCGAAAAAGAAGTGAAGAAAATTTTGCAGGCGAAAATTATAGTCCCTCTCAGATATTCAGACTGGGTTTCTAATCTGGTCCATGTAAGAAAGAAGAATGGAGAGACAATACAACTGCCTATGAACAGGTAGTATCTGAAGCATTATTTCCAACATTAAAAGTCAACATTCCACCATTGTAAATACCGAATAGCTCATTGTATATATATCACCAAGAAATATTTGACTCCATGCCCAATGGATAAGGCACTAATCTGTGGTTCTTAGCGCTTCCGTGGAAAAAATCAATATCCCCACGTGGAGCTAGATGTTGTGGCTCATTTGCATTTACCTTTGAAATATTTTTCAAAACACCAAAAAATAATATATGATAGAAAATGTAAAATTTTGTGTGTCATAGAAGAATTTTGATTTATATATTGGTACATTAAAATTGTGTGATGAGATGTGAAGGTGGGTTAAGTGAGGCCCATTCATGTGTAGAATAGTTCAAGAGTCCAACTAATGGGCATGCTCAGAACATTGCACACCGAACAGGGTCGAGTTGGGCTCATTCACAAGCTTAGGAGGGACCAATGCGGCAAAAAATCGGATAAGCTCAGGAGGGTTACACTGTGGAGCAAACAAACTAATTTCCCAAAGGCAGAGAAAGGGTCCATTTCCCTTAAACACTTAAGAGTTTTGGAGGAGGCACAAAGGGAAAAATGGATGGTCAGGATCAAAACGCAGAACTGGAGCAAAGAGATAGATGACGAGGATTAAATCACAAATCATGAATTTAAATTTTTAAAGGATCGCCACAGGAGGTAAGTGTTAAGGTCACCGAAGTGTGATGTGCGATGCCAGGTGGGACCTGATCACATAGTGCACATCACAAGTTTTAAAAGATAAACGCTAAGGAAAAGTTAAAGATGGTGAAATGTGAAGTGTGATGTTGGCACATACACGATGTGGTTCCAAGATGAAATACAAAGGATTTCAAGTCCGGGCTTATGCGGTTATGTGCCATTTTATAAAGAAATAGGTAGAACGCAGCAGAAAAACTCAGGTAAGTGACCCGACGCAGATCAAAGAAGAAGAGGCAGATTCGGGCAACAGGTGATATGATTGACAACGTTTGAATCACAGGGGCATAGGCAGAGTCAGGCAGAAGAGTGTATAGCGGCCCTATTGGGAGCATGACAGTTGGGTCAAGTCGGGCACTGAGGCGTCATTACAGAGATGTGTAGCCACTGCATCATAACCAGAAAGGACACCTCGGCACTTCGGGAGGACGCATCAGATTCAACAAAACGAACAATATTTCCAGTTTTAATTTGTTTTCTCAAGTATGATTGCAAAATTAATCTTAACACTTTAGGTAGTCGAATAGTTTCAAGAAGTTTAGGAGTTACGAACCAATGTGATGTATTTAAGTAGATATAAAAAAAGAATAGGGGTTCTGAGTTTTGGACCTCTAGAGGATTGTTAATTTGGTACTAAATTTTCTGAGAAACAAATGAAAGAAGATCAAGTTTCCTGCAGTTGTTGATGTTGATGTGTCTTTCCAGTTTCGCTATGTGTTTATTCCTCTTTGAATGAAGTGAAGTAATGTAGCAGTCAATCTCTTAATTACATTTGTGAGTAAGAGTTAAACAACCTTAATTTGCGCTCATTCACCTCATCTCCTCTTTCTTCACAAAATCCTGTTGAAACTTTAAAGTAATAGATTCTGTGTTTGTAGCATATTATTTTGATTTTCCTCTCTCTCCATGAATTCCCCCTGACACTTAAAAGTGATAGATTCTATTTCGCAACATATCACTTCAAGTTTCCTTTACAGTTCTTCTTTTCATTTCATCTAGATATCAACATTTTATGGCATTGTGAAGGCTTTCATTATATCAGATTATTGAGTGTATTAAATAATTAGATTCTAATTTTAACATACATTTACAAAATGTCTTGAGCATTGATTCCTTACCACAACCAAGGGATTTTTTCTTAAGATACAACAGGCCCAATAATACATCAACTACATCAAGAGGAGAAACATCACACAATACCTCATTTGTGAATGGCTTCATGTTGTATGGAAGGCGGCACTGCTGAAAAACGCGGAGATCTCTCCCTGGGTGAAGCCACCCGATGATGTGTAGCTACAGGTGTGCTATGGTCGGTAGGCTGAGCTGCTTCACAACCTCTGCGAAAATGAGGTTCTTTTGGCTTCTGCTATCGACAAGAAATTGCTATGGAGAACCCTTCACCCACATCTGCGAATGGAAGAGGCGCTCCCCCTCCTCTGGATCCTCGGGATCCTCCCTCTGGAGCTTGGTGGTGGCAAGAATGTCACTAGTGTCTGCATCAATGATCTTCTTCCCTTTTTCATCTCCCTTGTCTGGTTCTGGCTCAGGATTAGAAAATGCATCTGATTCGGGTGCCTTCAGTTCGACCACCAATGAATGTTTGGCTTGACACTCGTTTGTGCTGTGACTGGGTCTGTTATGAAATTCACACGACTTCCCCATGTCCTTTTTTAGATTTTTGGTGTTGTTCTGAGTCGCCCCACTTTGACCTTACCACTTGTTCTGCGGTTCAGGGGCACCTTTCCCTGGCTTCAGATTCGCAGATCCAAAGTCTCGCTTCTTCTGCTTAAATTTCTGCTCGATCTTGGCAGCATAGCGATATGTCGTGCCAAGCGAGGTAATGTCATGGAAATCCATTTCCTCCTGAATGTGTATATGTAGATAGTTGTGGTACTTGAACACCAAATGTCTCTCTAAATATTTAATACCCAACTTTGTGCGCAAGGTATGGAACAAATTTGTTAGTCTGTGCACATCTTGATCCCTTTTTTACTGCAGCTTGGTCCATTGGATGTACTTGTTCTCATAGCTCCCCACAGGGTAATATTGTTCCTTGATGTCATCTCGGAATGAATTCCAAGTGGGTGCAACCGAGAACAGAGAGGGTTCCCTCTTGTCCTTTTTCTCACAGTAGGTTTCCCACCAGTATTTGACATAGGGGGGCGGCTTTGAGGAGTAAAAAAATAATATTTTCTCAATTGGAGAAATCATGGACAAAGAAATACCCTTCCAGAAAATTCAACCATCTATCTACAACGTTTGCATCTATCTGGCCTTCAAATACAATAATGTCAAATTTTACCTGTACCTTGAAGGGAATGGCACCTCCAGAGTGGTTGTTGGATGCAGATGCGCCGTAGGTGAGCAACCATTGAAGGATCTGAGCAAATTTATCCATAATCATGTTCCTTTGTTTCTCGAGGGCCTCCTCGATCAATATTTTGATAATATCTCCTACTCCCTTGTCTTTCTTTTCTTCCGCCATGGGAGGTCGTCAGGTTTTGTAAGGTTGATCTTGCAAGGGTTCAACCAGATCGAGCCTCAACTCCTTATACCTTGACCTCATTGGGGACATGCAAAGAAAACCAGAGAAAGAGAAGACCGCTCTGATACCACTGATATGGATTTATGCATGAACACAATAAAATAGAGAAATAGACATAAACACAGAGATGCAGTGGAAATAATACTTCATTTCATTAATATCAAATAACATAAATATGCTTTCAGACATAATGGAAGTAAACTAGCTAGGGTGTTGGTAGCTTATCTCTGAGAAGAGATGTGGAAACTACAGGCCTCTGAAATGTGTTACAATGAGGCTAAAAGCCCTATTTATTGTTTAGAAATAGTAGAAAACCCTAAACATCCAAAAAACTAACCCTAGAAGATGAAGCACCAAAACTATGGGCCTCGTTTGGGTAAATTGGTGTTTCAACTTCCAGGGGACGTAACTTTAGCATACGATCTTCGTTTGATGCACACCATACCTCGTTAGAAAGATATATATGAGGACTACAACTTTCTATATGAATGTAATTGGTCAATGGCCCCATGTTGCTCCCGGTTTTCCCAAAAAACGTCATTTAGGGCCTCAAAACAACTCTGGAAGCTCAGGACCCGAAAAACTACTAAAAATAGTAAGTTGTGCCGAAACTGAAAAACTAAAAGAATTGATGGTGCAGGTCCAAATGGAATAGGTGGGTGGCCACCAATATCCACATGTATCAAACGTCCAACCAAATTTAATGACCTAAAGGTCCATTTGGAAAGCCTTTTGCAGATTTTTCTTAGCAGCTTCTCCCAATTGGATTTTTTGAAAGGCTTGTGTGTAAGAGGCACCCCTAGGTACTTGGATGGGAGGGAGCAACGCTGAAAACCGAAGGTTATGGTGATGTTTTTCTGGGTGGGTAGGGGAGTGTTGAAGAAGAATATCTTCGATTTTTCAATATTGATAGAGGTTCCTGAGGCTTCATAAAATTAGTTGAGGATGGCCTTTAGTTGAAAAGATTCGGTAATCATGGATATGCCCATGAGAAGTATGTCCTTTACGAACTGCTGGTGGGTAGAGAGGGGAGTTATTATGGAGCTTGAGGCCCATGAGGGTATTTCTGATTTTGGAAGCTTTTATAGTTATGCTAAGGTCCTCAGCCATAATGACAAAGAGAAAGGGAGACAAAGCGTCTCCTTGTCTAATTCCTCTAGACGGAAAAAAGGGATTGGAGGGGGAGCCATTTATAATAATAGAGAAGAAGGCTTTGAAGACCAGAGCCATGATACATTTTGTGTAGTCCTGATTGAAGCCAAAGGCTCTCAGGATTTACTTCATATATTCCCAACCCAGCTTATGAAAGGCTTTTACCATGTCAAGTTGCATTATCATTCCTGAGTTCTTCATGGAATTAAGAGAGTGAATTTGTTCATGATATAGGATTATGTTGTCCATTATTTGGCGTCCTTCAACATACCTTGACTAATTGGAGGATATGAGGAGGGGAAGAATTTATTTTATTCCATTTTCCAATAATTTAGATATGATTTTGTATATGACATTGCATAGGGCAATGGGTCTGAAGTGCTTTTGAGTTTCATCCCCCTCTTCCTTGGGAATGAGAGTGAGGAAGGTGGTGTTGAGGGCTTTCAAGATCATTTTATTAGATCTAGATTCTTCCACCAGGGAATGAATTTACTCCTTCATGAAGGGCCACCCAGCTTTGTAAAAGTCAATGGTGAAGCCATTTGGGCTCCAGGATTTCCCATTGGGCATGGAAATGATTGCGTCTTCAACCTCCTGCATGGAGACTTCTCTTAGGAAAATCCTGTTATGATCCTCATTTAAAATGGTTGGAATAATTTTGTCAGTGATTTTCCTGATGGCCTTGTTCTTTTTTCCCCTTGGCTACTCTAAGAGAGTGTTGTATTAGTCGTTCAAGTCTTTCTCAATGTCTTCATGGGTTTGGATCATGTTGCCATCCTCAGCTTTTAGTATGAGGATTTTGTTGTGCTTTCTATGTTGAATCATGGAACAGTGAAAGAAGAAGGAATTGCGCTCCCCATTTTTAAGCCTCTGAATTCTAGACTTTTGATGCCACAAATTTTCCTCCTGCATTAGTATTTCTTCCCATTGTTTGTGAACATTAGTTTCCTCCTATTTTTTCTTGTCTAAGATGCCATTGAGAATGATATCTTGCTGAAGGACAACCATTTGTTGTTCCAACACCTCCTTGTTCCAATGATTGATTTTGAGTTTAAAATTATTTAGCTTATGTTGAAATTGAAACATTTGTGTGAATGCATGTGGTGATGTCCCTTCCCACCATTATTTAAGGCAAGAAGTGAAATCAGAGTGCTTTACCCAGAAATTTCAAAATCGAAAAGGCTTAATTTTGGGGCCTATGGAGATTTTGAAATGCAGTGCTATGGGCCAGTGGTCAGAGCCTATTTGAAGTAGAATTCTGGAATATGTTTCCCAAGAGGTCAAGAATATATTTTTCGAGATTAGGAAGCATTTTAACCTTGAAGATATCTTCCTGGAAGCTCATCTTCTATTATTCCACGTGAAGTTGCCATTCCCCATAGGAATATATATCAGACCCATCTTGTCCAGAGTTTCCTGAAATAGTTCTGAATGTCTGTTCAATTTGTGGAGACCTCCCTTATTTTCATTAAGGTTCATAATCATGTTGAAGTCCCCTACAAGAATTTTGAAAGGCCAGGTGGGTGGCTTCAATTATGGTGGAGACAGTCATCAACATTTGTATTCTTTCAACTATCCTTTAGGGGGCATAGATGTTTGTTATAGAGATGCTATCATTCGAACCAATGATGTGTAGGACCATGATATTGGAGCATCTAGTTACAACTAAAGAAGTGATTTCTAGAGTGATATTTTCCACATATTCAATTTCCCTCCCAAAGCACCAAAGGATGAGTTGAAAATGTAACTATAGTTTCTGAAAAATTCTTTTTGGAGAGTATCATGCTTCTCCATACTAAGCTTGGTCTCTTAAATGAGAACTATGTCTGGCTTATCGTTGTTGAGTTTGCCTTAGTATTCTTTTTTTCCCTGGACCATTTAGGCCTATTATATTCCAAGAGATGCAGTTCATATAAACTGATGGGGGGTTAGGGTTAGAGCTCTTACCTTGCCTTAATTGAGTATTCTTTCTCCTAGTTCTTGTAGGAGCTGACTCATGGTCTTTCTTCCTCTTTTTCTTCCTATCCCTTTTGTGTGGTATTGATCCAACACCATGTTTTTCAAGATTCCCCTGTGATTATTTCCCTCTAGAGGAGTCATGGTCATGCTTTTCTTTAGTTACTCTTGTAACATGTACGCCCCCTCTTTTTTTTGTATGTGTTCCTCTGGTATTGCTGCTAGGCCACTCTTTTCCCACTCTTCTGCTATTGAGTTCAACTCCACCCTATCCAAGGATTCCTCTATTGCATGGTCCTCTAGTGTGGTTTCCATTACTGATTGTTCCATGTACGTGGTCTCTGCATTATGTTATTATTTAGGTTTTTGTTGCTCGGGTTGTCCCCATTGGTATTGAGTATGCATGTTCTGATTTTGAGTGATTTCATGGTTATCTTCCTCCCTTCTTCCTCTGTTGTTAATTATTTCTCTTCCTGTAATACTTCGAATCTGTTTTTGTTGGATGCTTGGCTGTGCCCCTATTTGTTTTGATTCTTCCTATTATACCTGTTTTTAATTCCTACCTTAGTGAAGGCTTGTTCCTCTGTATTTTTTTAGTAGTGGTGGTGCTTTGTGGTGTTTTGTTAAGATGGAATTCTCCGAATAGGTGTCCATGCTCGTGGAACTTCCTGCAAAGGAATGGTATGTGTTCGTAGTTAATATTCTGAAGCCAAGTTTCATATCTAACAACTAGCTTTATTGCTTCTGGTAAAGCTTAGGATACATCCATGTACACACATATTCTGGCATAGGAGACGTAATGGCCATTCCTTGTTCCTTCTGAAATTTTGATAAATTCTCTGATTTCTTCTCCTATCCATTTAAGCATCGATGGAGACCAATAGTCAATGGGTAATGAGTAAAGATGGACCCAGACTGTTACTCTTATGAAGTCTTTTTTTTCTGGTGTAAATTTCTCCTTCGAGTACCCTGTTGAGTCGAGGAAGTAAGGTCCTCCTTCAAAGATTTAGTCCTTGTCTTATAATAGGTCAAAGATGATCATGAAGAACCCTTTAGACCCCAGTTGCAATATTATTTCTCCTTTAGGCCTCCATTTCGATTGAAACCATATGTTTAGAGATTTTTCAGTGGGCCAAATGCCCATAAATTTGAAAATGATTGCATGTTCCTACATAAAATCCCGGTATGCTGTCACATTCGGGTCCTGGATTTCCAGGACCAGTATCTTCATTGCCTTGGGTTTGCAACTGTTATTGGAATTTGATGGGGCTTCGTGGGGTCTTCCCGCCTGGGGGTGTTTTTCCCGAGGTTTCAAACCATCCAAATGCACCGAAGCTTCTTTTGTGGGCGAACTCAAAGCCATATTGTCCTTTTCCAAGGTTCCATTTGGCATTTTGTCTATTTTTGCAAACTTTCTCAGTCTGGACAAATGAAAAGCGCTATACGTGGTGATATTGGTGAAGAATGAGGTCTTTAGTTACTTAACCTTGCTAATGATTAAGTCACAATAGGAGGGGGTTATCTTTCCCCCTCTGGCCGCTACCATGATCTTTGCTTGGAGAAAAACTCACAAGTTTCAACAAAGCAATCAAACCCTAGTAAAACCTGTAAATCCTTTACATAACTATTACCAGAACCCGACATGGTAATAAAACCCTAAGGTGAAGAAAAGAGGAAATTTCTTTGAATAAACCTACGGGTAGTGATAGGATTTGAAAAAAATCAAGCATGGAAAAATAATATCTAGAATGAGTATTGTACCGAGAACCTCTTTAGAGAAAAAAGAGATGGAATATGTTTGATTGAAAGAGCTTACCAAGTTTCTTTGCGAATGCGTTAACAACACTAATATTCCTCCTCCGAGATGATATGGATATACTGCTACAAGACTTCAAATAACCATCTCGTAGCCCTGAGGAAAAGAACATTTCGTTGTATCAGTAAATAGATTAAATATTGCATAGGAAAGAAAAAAGTTGAAGTATACAGCTGAGTGCATGTCCATTTAAAATAATTAATACCTTAGAAATTAGTCTTTCAATTAAATCATATGGGTAACCCCTCCTCTTGAAAATTTGTGAATTCAACTACCATCATATGACAATTGGAGGCCATATATTTAGGAATGTAGTTCAAAAACACCTATTACCATTTCATCGTTGCAAACGATAAGTGGCATTGAAAACCAAAACGAAACCCTACCTGCAGAGAGTGGCATGATCGAGAAAACCATGAGTAAAATGAATTGGTGAGAAAAAACCTTAGAAATTCATTAAACCCTCGTTATAACACTAATTACAAATGGACCACTGATTTGACAACAAAATATATAAGCCATCGATGGAGTCAATATGGAACTGGATACATGGCTAGTATAATAACTTTCCTGCTCAAATATATAATAATCCAAAATCTTATCAGATACATAGGTAGATTGATCCATATCAAAATAATCCCACATCAAAAATAAATACTATGAAAACATTGTATTATAAGTTTAGGTTCATTAAATTGAAAGCGAGGATAAGAAAGGGTATGTTGTTTATGTTAGTAAACCATTAGAAATTTATTAATATAATGATAGTTGATATATACAGTGGAAATGCTATGAACATGGGATCACAATAATAATTCTTATATATATATATATATATATATATATATATATATATATATATATATATATATATATATATATATATATATATACATATATATATATATATATATATATATATAAGGGTGCAATGGACTAGGGCCTAATATTTTAACAAGTCAAACAGGAACTTTGGGATATATACGGAACAATGAATTAAACATATAAATGACTATAGGGATAAAATTTTAAATAACGTAGGTCTAATCCAGGTGGATATTGGTGGCCATCCATCTATTCCACCTAGTCAGTTTCACCAATTTTCTTATTTACTATTTTTAGCAGTTTTTTCAGGTCCTAAACTTCCTGAGTCGTTTTTAGGCCCTAAATGGCATTCTTTGGGCATGAATGTTCCAGTGATTTGAAACAAATCATGTTAGAAGTTGTAGTCCTCGGAGAAATATTTCCAATGAGGTATCATACATGCCAAACGAAGATAATATGGCCAAGTTACAACCCTGGGAAGTTGGTTGCCCAAATAACCCTAACAGGGCCCATAAACTCTTGGTGTTACATCTCCTCGGGCTATGGTTTTGGTTGTTTAGGGTTTTCTCTTATTGTTCAATAATAAAAAAAGGCCCTTGAGCCTCGTTGTAACACAATTCAGAGGCATGTAGCCACCACATCTCTTCTCAGAGATAATTTACCATCACCCCAAATAGTTTATTTTCCATTTTGTTTGTAATAATTTTTCAGGATTTCATATTGATGAAGTGAAGTGTTATTCATGCTACATCTCTGTGTTTATGTTTATTTTTGTATTTTATTGCATTCATGCATAATTCTGGATCAGTGGTATCCGATAGGTCTTCTCTTTCTCGATCTTTCTTTGCATGTCCTCAACGAGGTTGGGGTATAAGGAGTTAGGGATCGATTTGGTTAAACCTTTACAAGATCAGCCTCACAAAACCTGACGACATCCCATGGTGGAAGAAAAGAAAGATGAGGGAGATGGAGATCCTATCAAAATATTTCTCGAGGAGGCCCTCGAGAAACAAAGGAACACGATGATGGATAAATTTTTCCAAATCTTCCAACGACTACCAACTGACAATGCATCTTCATCCAACAGCCAGTCTGGATGCGCCACTCCTTTTAAGGTACAAGTAAACTTTGAAATTCCCATATTTGAGGGCCAAATAGATGTAGACACAGTAGATAGATGGTTGAATTTGCTATAAGGGTATTTTTTGGTCCATGATTTCTCCGGTCGAGAAAATATTACCTTTGTGCCCTCAAAGCTGCCCCCCATGTCAAAGGTTGGTGGGAAACCTACTGTGAACAGAGGGATGAGGAAGAACCCTCTCTTTTTTCAGCCGCACCCACTTGGAAATCATTCTGAGATCGCATCAAGGAACAATATTACCCCATGGGTAGCTATGAGGACAAGTACATCCAATGGACCACGTTACGGCAACAAAGGGATCAAGATGTGCATGAGTTGACGAATTTTTTCCATACCCTACCCACAAAGTTGGGTATTAAATATTCGAAGAAACACTTGGTGCTCAAGTACCATAGTTGTTTGCATAGTTACATTTAGGAGGAAATGGATTTCCTCGACATTACCTCGCTTGGCATGATATATCAATATGCCGCCAAGATTGAGCAGAAATTTAAGCAGAAGAAGCGAGAATTTGGATCCGTGAATCCGAAGTTAGGGAAAGGCACCAAAAAACCGCAAAACAAGGGGCAAAGCCAAATTGGGGTGACCCAGGACGACCCGCTAAAGAAGCAAGCGAATAAAAACACCACAAAGCCAAAGAAGGACACATGGAAGTGGTGTGAATCTCATAAAAGCTCCACTCACAACACAAGTGAGTGTTGGGCCAAACAATTGGTAGTGGCCAAGCTTAAGGCATCTAAATCAGATGCATGTTTTGAGTCTGATTCATAACCAAACAAGGGGAATGATAAAGGGAAGAAAATCATTGATGCGGAACCCAATACCACTATTTCCGCCACCAAGATCCAGAATGAGGAACCTGAAGATCCAAAGGAGGGGGGGCACCTATTCTATTCCCAGATGTGGGTGAAGGGTTCTCCACTGCAATTAGTTGTCGATAGTGGAATCCAAAAGAACCTCATTTCAACAGAGATCGTGAAGCGACTCGGCCTACTGACCACATCACATCCGCAATTGTATATCATCGGGTGGCTTCACCAAGGAAGAGATCTTCGTGTAAGCTAGTAGTGTCGCCTTCTCTACAACATCAAGCCCTTCACGGATGAGGTTCTGTGTTATGTTGATCCTGTTGAAGTTTATGATGTATTATTAGGCCAACCATACTTGTGGAAGTGACATGATATGTATGATTCTAGGCCTCGGTATGTTATTATTACTTTCCTAAATAAGTTGTACACGATACCGGAGGTAGTACCGCCTTCCACCATCTCGTTGATTACTACCAAGAAATGCAGTAAGATTATTTCCCTAACCGAGAAATTTATTTTCATTACGATTTGCCCATAGGGAAAGAATAATATTATGGTTTCAGCCTCCAAACTGGGCACCCTGCATGGCAGAAACAGATGGAAAAAGTCATGGAGGAATAACAAGACATTTTCTCCTCACCCACATGGCTTCCTTTGGGCAGATCAAGCACTCCATTAATATGACCACAGGCACGCCACTACCTAATGTACCAATATATCAACGCTATGTTTTAGAGAATGATGAAATCAAGAGGCATATCCAAGAGCTATTACATAAAGGGCACATCACGCCAAGCTCATCCCCATGTGGGAGCCTGATCGTGTTGGTACAAAAGAAGGACATCACCAGGAGACTTTGTATTGACTATCGGGAGTTGAACAAGATCACAATCCGGAATAGGTTTCCAATCCCATGGATCGATGACCTCCTGGACTAGCTCAGGGGGGGAAATATTTCTGCAAGATCAAATTGAAGTCTGGGTATGACCAGGTACCAATCGAACCCTCTGGTGTGTGGAAGTCTACCTTCAAAGCCAAGGAGGGCCTCTTCCAATGGTTGGTCATGCCTTTCGAGTTGAAAAATGCTCTGAAAACCTTCATGCGGCTAATGGACGACATCTTGCAGCCATTCACCAACTCATTTTTGGTGGTGTACTTGGATGACATCATTATATTTAGCCAGACTTGGGAAGAGCACCTCCAAAACATCTGAGAGGACCTCCAAACATTGCGGCAACACAAGTTGTGTGCCAGTTTGGGGAAGTGCACTTTTTTCATGACCCATGTTCAATATATGGGATATATTATTGATGAGCGGGGGATGCATGTGGATCCAACCAAGATCCAAGTCATTCGAGATTGGCCAACCCCATCACTCTAACAGAGCTCTGCAGCTTTCTGCGTCTTGCCAATTTCTACCTCAGGTTCGTGTTGGGATTCTCTCATACCACTTGGCACTTGAGTCAAGTCACCAAGGGAGGAGCAAAAGAAAAATGATTTTGGACTGAATCTCAACAGAAGGAATTCATAGAGTTGAAACATCACCTTTACTCTGCACCAGTGCTCACATTACTAGACTTGAAACAACCATTTGAGATTGAGACATATGCCTATGACTATGCTATTGGGGCGTTCTTATTCAACAAGGGCATCCAATGGCATATCACACTGAGACACTTTCTGACACAGTGTTATGAAACCAGCTCCAAAAATAGAAGAAAAGAGAGATCAACGCCTTAGAAATCAGCCACTTTGAGGGGGCAACCTCATTTACATTACATAAATGAAAAATTCTTATATGATTCAAATGAAAAAACCTCCTTTCTATATATAGGAGGCCATGGGGTCACAATATAATCCTAACCGACCTAACAATAATAATTTAAGGTCCCAATGATAAAAATAGTGGGGTTTTACGGGGCACAATAATAATAATATGGGGACTACAGGGGTACACCAAAACAATAAGGGGGCTACACTAACAACAATAAGGGACTACACTAGTAGTATAGGGACCTAACATGCTCCTCTCCTTCAAAAAAGTGTTGTCCTCAACGCTTGAGTAGCTATAGATGCTTTTGTATAGAATTCTCATCCTCCCATGTGGAATCTTCAATGGATAAGTTCTTCCACTTGATCAGATACTTTGAAATTAATCGATTTCGTCGCTGTCTAGTTCTTGTTTCAGGTTCCAATATGATTTTTCCTTCCTCATCAAGTTCTAGAAATATTGTTTGAACTGGAAGTTTGTTACCTATACACTCTTTAAGCATGAAACATGGAACACTGGGTGCACTCGAGAAGAATCAGGAAGCTCCAATTTGTATGCCATAGTACCAATCTTTTGCAACACCTTGTAAGGACCATAGTACTTTGGTGATAATTCATTATCCTTCTTAGATTGCTTGAGGGACATTTGTTTGTATGGTTTGTATGGATCTTGCTGAAACTTTTGAATGAGTGTCCAAAATTCTTCGTCATTATTCAATTCCTCCCTTGCTTTGATTATCCAATCTGATTGGATAATAGAAATGGCACAAAGCAATGCTTCCACCTCCTCATCCTTTCTTGAGAGTGCATCTGCAACAACATTTAGCTTTCATTTTTTGTAGATGATTTCAAAGTCATAACCCAACATCTTTGTGATGTTAAATTTTGGGTACCAAGGACAAGTGGTTCCCCATGGCTTTGATCTTTTGCCTAGGGAAAAGTTTCCACTTTATTGCACCTCTTCTTCTAAAAGTGATTCTATAAGTGGTAAAGTCAGTCTAATTTAAAAGTGAATTTATAAGTGATAAAGTTACGTTCTAATTTGAAAGTGACTTTATTAACGCCAATGAAGAATTAAAAAGTGAAAAGTGACTATGTAAATAAAAGGCTAAGTGGGTCTTTATGTAAGTGGGTGAGTGATTAAATAGAAAAAGTGAAAATAATGCACATTTATTTTCAGCCCTTGATCTAAAGCTTTCTTAGCCATTGGATCTAGGGATCACTCAAAATTCACTTAGGTTAGGTTAAAAGGAGAGAAGAAGAGGAAAATATCATTTTTTTCTTTCATGAGCATTTGAGAGAAAGCAAGAGAGAGCAAAGGAGAATTTTCTGAGCAAGGAGGAAGTGAAGAAGAACAACAAGAGCTTTGGCACGTATCCCAAGGAGAATTTTGGGCATGCTAACCAAGGAGGATCTTGGAATTTACAGTAGAACCGTATAAAAAAGTTTGGCACACATTCCAAGGAGGGAGACGACACATATTTCAAGGAAAACAGGCTGCAGGTTGAAGGCATGAAAATCGAGGCATCTAGGCACGATTTTTGAGAAGAACACATGTTGTAATTTTTTGTATAGTCCATACAAGTCGTACACTGTGATCTGGTCACATTTCTTGAGGATGGCCGTACATCATTTATTGTTGTGTTTTCTATCTGAACTGGGTTTTATTTTGGCATGGTTTTCGAGGTGGAGTCTTGCACGAAAATAGAGATAAGTTTGTTTTGTAAATGCTGGAATATTTTCCTGTGTATTTCATTTTTCCCTGTAACAGTTTTCAGAAATAAGAAGAGCTCTCAAACTAGTTTTCCCCAAGAGTTGTAGGGGGTTTTTCCAGGGTCACATTGAGAAAAAATCTCAGTGTTATTTTTTGTGTATGGTTGTTATAATTTTTTTTGTACATTTATTTCCAACAATAGTGAAATCTCCTAATTTTTATTTTCAGAAATAAATCTCATTTCCAGATTTGAGTGTTTTAATCATGCTTGGATTTCACATTAAAATAATGGAGTGATAAGGGAAATTTGTTAATCAAAGTGGGGTCTGAATTTCTACACAGTATCAGAGAAAAGGTGGCTGGAAAGTATTGTTTGGGACAACAGTGTGTAAATTACAACAGTCTGATTTTTACACAAAATATTTATTACAAAGTGTGACAGGTTTCTTTTACCCAGATTTGAAATTTCATCTTTATAGGACAGTGAATCATGACTTTGGGATTGAGGGTTGAAGACATGTTATATGGGAAAAGTAGCTATAGTGCATGGAGGGAGAGAATCCAATGTATCTTTGAGGAAGCAGATGCCTGGGGCATTATGGTACATACCACCCAGCACCCAGTAGCAGTTCCTGCTAATGCAACATAGTTAGCAGAGTTCACTAAAAATAATGATAAGGCCAAAGTAATAATTTTAGACGGAGTCAAATATCATGTCATTCCTCATGTGAGAGGAAAGAATTATGCACATGAAATGTGGTCTGCCTTGACTAAGATTTACCAGAGCTCAAATGAGAATTGTAAGATGGTCCTAAAGGAGAAACTGAAGGCCATAAAAATGGCTAAGACTGACAGTGTTACAACATACCTCACCAATATCACTTTGGTGAGAGATGAGTTGGCGGCCGTAGGAGAGACCATTGCACCCCCTGAGTTGGTGAGGACAACTTTGCATGGTCTTCCCAAGACTTGGGAGAGTTTTTTAGGTGGTATTGTCACACGAGAGAACTTTCCCAGATGGAAAAGGTTGTGGGATGATTTCTTTCAGAATGAGATCAGGAAAAACCATCTAGGGACAGCCAAACAGGGGGATGAGGATGAAAATGTGGCATTGTTGGCAAGAGGCAAGAGAGGAAAATCAAAGAAGGGAGCTTCCACTAGTGGAGGAAAAGGAAAGGTTAAAGGAAAACAACAGATAAAAGAAAAGGACTATTCCAAAGTTAAATGTTGGAATTGTCAAAAGATGGGACACTATGTTTTTGTATGTCTAGAGAAGAAAAATGAGAAATGGAAACAGACAACCATGGCACCCTCTACAGAGATAGAGGACTTCTCACAGAGTTTTGATCGAGAGTTTGGATTCATAGCTTATGAGTCCTCCAGAAAAATATCACTTGCTATACAGGTTCAGAGGGAGTATGCACTCACCTCTACTAGCAGAGCATCTTCTAGTGTTTGGTATGTTGATAGTGGCGCTTCTCGCCATATGACATGAGTCAGGGAGTACTTCTCAGAGCTATCAGCGAGTGATACTGATATTGAGGTAGTACTTGGTGATGAAAACATTTTTAGAGCAGTCGATATTGGAACATTAACATTTGATAGGGAACCCAAACCTCCCTTGAAAGTGTCAGATGTTCTATATGTGTCTGGAATGAAGAAGAACTTGATATCCATCTCAGAATGGGTATGATTTGTTGTTCATGAATGGATAAGTGCTAATATATCCTAAGGGAACTCCAGCTGCTTCACTAGAGTGATTGGAGTGAGCCATGCTAAGGTTTACAAGTTCTCATTCTAACCACTGATGGCATTGATTAGCAGTACCAGGGACATGACCGACATCAGTTCTAGCATTTTAGAGTTGTGTAAGATCTGGCATTGCAGGATGGGTCACATGTATCATGGGGCCTTGAGGATATTGCAGGAGATCACCATTAGTGTGCCAAATTTCAGTTCTAATCACCTTGATGTATGCAAAGGATGTGCTATGGGGAAGTTTGCAAAATCTCGTTTTCCCAAAAGTGATAACAAGAAGATAGTGATCCTTGACTTGATTCATTCCGATGTGAGTGGTCGGATGTCTCATGTGTCCTTGAGTGCATTTGAGTATTATGTCATATTCATTGATGACCACTCGAGGAAGACCTGGATCTATTTCTTGAAGACCAAGGGAAAGGTCTTCGAGTGGTTTTGAGAGTTCAAAGCTCTCGTGGAAACCCATACAGGAAAGAAGATCAAGATACTAAGGTCGAAAAATAAAGGTGAGTATACTCTTGGTGAGTTTGTGGATTTTTTTTTCGAGGCAGACATTAAGAGGGAGTTCACTGTTCCTTACACACCTCAGTAGAATGGGGTGTCAGAGAGGAAGAATAGATCCGTAGTAGGCGTTGCCAAAGCCATGATTCATGATCAGGGGTTACCTTTATTTTTGTGGACAGAGTCCTGCAACACTGTTGTTTACTTAAAGAACAAGAGTCCACATTGTGCCTTGGGGAATGTAAATCTTGAGGAGGCTTTCTCAGGGAAGAAGCCCGATGTTGGGCACTTTCGTATCTTTGGGTGCCTTACATATTCTTATGTCCCCAAGGAAAGCAGGACCAAGCGACAACCTACTGCATACAAGGATATATTTGTGGGTTATAGCGATACCTCGAAATCCTACCAGATTTACATTCCTGCAAAGAGGAAAGTGGTTTTTAGGAGGGATGTAGCTTTCAGGTGTTGGAAATATGATGCAGGATGTTGTCCTTGATGGCAACCCACTGAATGAAGATAAAGACATGCGACTATTGACATGTGTTGTCCTTGATGGCAATCCACCTGATGAAGTCATGCTTGACTTGATGGATTTGGTAAATGATGTAAATCTGATGTGATATGATGTTTGTTGACAATATGATGATGAGTGTTGTCCTTGAAAGACAACCCACTTGATGAAGATGATGACAACTTACTTGATGAAGTTGTGCTTGAGAGAATTTGTTCCTGATGAAGAAAATATGATGTATCTACAGTGTGTACAAAAGGCAATGAAGAAAGGAATTCAAAATGTGCTCAAAATATGATGAAAAGAGTATGTCTCTTTGTATACGCGGATTTGCCTAGGGGAAGTCGCGTATGCACGCGGAAAGGAACGTTCCAAGTCGCGTATGGGTAAAAGCGCTCAAAAAGTGCAAAACCAGTCTGGTATTGAAGACTCATGGTATTGATTTGGCTCGTGGTATCAAGGCTCATGGTATTGCTTTGGCCCGTGGTATTGAAGGCTCATGGTATTGCTTTCGACCCGTGGTATCGAAAGGATAAACCTATATAAGGAGAAGAAATTCATCAGGCAAATCAATGAGTGAGGGTGCAAGTATGTTAGGGCTGAATGAATACTTTCCGTGGAAGTATATCCGTAGGAAAGGGTAAACGCTCGATGACAGATCCGAATCTATGATGCACTTATGAAGAAATGATGAAGCGTATTTCTAGATCCTAAAATGTACTTGTATTTGCTAGATCTCTTTATGAAAGGCTTAGATCTGAAATGAGGCGAACATATGTCTGAAGTACAAGGGTAAATCTGAACTGAATGTCTGATCTGAAGAAGTATGCTGCTCTATGATGGTTGAAGATCTATACGCTACTTCGCCGAAGAGGAAGCGCATATATACGCGGCTTCGCTGAAGAGAAAGCGCGCATGCGCAATAAAATTAGCTTTGTAATTTGTACTGAAGTATACACCGGTTTATATGGAAGGAAGCGCGTATATACGCGACATCAGAGAAAGGAAAGCGCGTATGCAAACTAGGGTTTGCTGAAGCAAAGGGTATGAAATATCTGATCTGTTCTGCTGTGTTTCTGCTATCTGATCTGTGTTGATAAGTATCTGTTGGTGATGTATGTTTGTGCTTAAAAGAATGGAAAGGGTCTAGTTTGGAAATATGATGAAATGTGGCCTGCAAGTGTTGTTCTATTGAAGTTGTTGGATCCAGTATGAAAATTGATGAAACGTGGTCCAAGGTGGTGCTGAGGGTTGTAGCCTTCAGTCAGGGGGTTGTAGCTCCCTTCCAGGTGAGGCTGGTAAACGAGATCGGGGGGTCGTAGCTCCCTTCCAGGAGAGGCTGGCAAACGAGTCAGGGGGTTGGAGCTCCCTTCCAGGAGAGGCTGGTAAACGAGCGCAGGTGGGTGCCTGCGTGCTGGTCAAGTCTGCGCCAGCACATATGTTGTAAGATGTTTTCTCTATAATAAAATATTGAAGGCTGAGCAACTGCAGCGGTGGTTTTCTCCCGATTTGGGTTTCCACCTAAAAATCCCGGTGTTCATGTGTGATGCTTTGTGTGATGGTTTATTCTGTTCTTACTGCACATGTTTACTGTTTATTAAACATCTGATGAATGAATGATGGAATAATAGAAGTGAAGATTTAATGACATATCTAGATCACTGTGTATACGCTAGTTTCATAAAGGGGATCCGCGTATATACGCTAGTTTACTGAAGGAAAGTAGCGTATGGGTTTTAAGGAATGAAAAAGTAAAAAGATTTGATTATGCAGAAAATACTGATTCACCCCCCCCTCTCAGTATTTTTCCCAACATCAGGAGGTCACGAGAGTTACAGTGTGTAGACTCACCAGACACTGAGCAGCAGCCGAGTCAATCACAGGGATCCAGTGCACAGGGTGCAGGAGGTTAGGGATCAGGAATTGCATCTACTACAGTTACAGGTCCATCAGTGAGCAGTGGCTCTCAGAGTCAGGTGAGTGGATCTTCAGGCAGCTTATAGGGCAGTCCACCGAACTGGTCACAGGATAGTCCACCGATGGGTAGCTCGCATGGTACATCAGGTTCTATAGGCATAGGTATATGAATGAGGTCAGTTGGCAGGTATTTAGGAGTTCAGGCTTTTGATGATGATGAGGATTATTTCACTCTGGTGGAAGAGTTAGTTTTAGGGAAGAGGAAGCCCAAGTGGCTTTAAGACACCCTGCGCAAGGCCACATCAGTTGCTGGTCCAAAGAGACAGGTCAGAGAGAGTATACCACCTGAGAGGTTATATAGTTACATGGTATTGGTAACATGCATTATTGACATTGAGCCTTCTAGTTATGAGGAGGCAGGCAACCAGCAGGTCTCGAGAGAGTCCATGATAGAGGAGTATTCTTCTATTATGAAGAACAATGTTTGGGAGGTAGTGTCTAGGCCTGAAGGTAAATTAGTTGTTACTTCCAGATGGCTCTACAAGTTAAAGCATCCTGCAAAAGGTAGCATAGAGAATTTCAAGGATTGGTTTGTGGCGAGAGGGTTCTCACAGGTAGAGGGAGTTGACTATGAGGAGACCTTCACTCCCATAGCTCGATATACATATATTCGCTCCATTATATCGATTGCAGCAGAGATGGGTTGGAATATCCACCAGATGGATGTGAAGACCGCCTTTCTCAATGGCTTCATTCATGACGAAGTTTATATTGAGCATCTGCAGGGATTTTAGGTGCATGGGCGGGAGACCCATGTATGTAGGTTGAAAAAGGAATTATATGGCCTAAAGCAAGGTCCTATAGATTGGTACTCTCATATTGATGCATACTTGCAGTAGTTGGGTTTCACTAAGAGTAAGGTTGATCCGTATACTTCATTATGGTAGGTGAGGAGGCTCTCATTTTGGTGTTGTATGTCGATGACTTATTCATCACTGGAGCAGAGAAACTCATTGAGGGTAGCAAGAGAGATCTTGCTTCAGAGTTTCAGATGAAAGATATCAACTTGATGCATTATTTTATGGGATTGTACATGTGGCAGGAGGAGGGGCATATCTTCCTGGGACAAGGGAAGTACACAGTGGATATTCTTAGCATATTTCACATGGAGGACTAAAAGCCCATGTCTACACCTATGATTACTAACTGGAAGAAGCTTCATGCTTCCGATTCTGAGTTGGTGGATCTTACACTATGCAGGAAGCTGATTGGATCATTGATGTATTTGGTCAACACTCGACCGGATATTTGTTTTGCAGTTAACATTATCAGTAAGTTCATGTGTCAGCCCAGGAGAGTGCACTGGGTGGCTGCAAAACACATTCTTCATTACTTGCAGGGTCTAGTGGATTATGGTCTGGAATATAGATAGGGTGATGGAGTGAGACAAACAGGATACACAGATTCAGATTGGGAAGGATGTGATTCAGATAGGAAGAGAACTTCAGGGTGTTTTTTTTGGTTGGGTTCGGCATTTGTGTCGTGGTTCAGCCGAAAAAAAAGTTCAATTGCATTGAACTCATCTGAGGCATAGTATATGGATGCTAGTCTGGCTAGCTGTGAGGCCATATGGCTTCACAAGATGTTGTTTGGTTTATTTGGTCAGGCATTGAGACCATCTATGATTCACTGCGATAATAAAAGTTGCATAAGACTCATGGAGAATCCATTTTTTCATTATAGGTAAAAACATATTGGGATCAAGTATCACTTCATTCAAGACTATGCCCAAAAGGGATCAGTCAAGCTTGAGTACATCTCAACAAATGAGCAGGTAGCGGACATCTTCACCAAAGCCTTACCACAGGGTAAACATGTCTACTTCAGAGACAAGATGAGAGTGCTGAGGAACACTTTCCTTGGTAAGAGGGAGTGTTAAATTTTGGGTACAAAGGACAAGTGGTTCCCCATGGCTTTGATCTTTTGCCTAGGGAAAAGTGTCCAGTCTATTGTACCTCTTCTTCTAAAAGTGACTTTATAAGTGGTAAAGTCATTCTAATTTAAAAGTGACTTTATAAGTGATAAAGTTACGTTCTAATTTGAAAGTGACTTTATTAAAGTCGATGAAGAATTAGAAAGTGAAAAGTGACTATGGAAATAAAAGGCTAGGTGGGTGAGTGATTAAATAGAAAAAGTGAAAATAATGCACATTTATTTCAACCCTTGATCTAAAGCTTTCTTAGCCATTAGATCTAGGGATCACTCAAAAGTCACTTAGGTTAGGTCAAAAGGGGAGAAGAAGAGGAAAATATCATTCTATTCTTTCATGAGCATTTGAGAGAAAGCAAGAGAGAGAAAAGGAGAATTTTCTTAGCAGGGAGGAAGTGAAGAAGAACAACAAGAGCTTTGGCACACATCCCAAGGAGCATTTTGGGCATGCTAACCAAGAAGGATCTTGGAATTTACAGCAGAACTGTACAACAGAGTTTGGTATGCATTCTAAGGAGGGAGACAACACAGATTTCAAGGAAAACATGCTACAGGTTGAAGGCATGAAAATCGAGGCATCTAGGCACGATTTTTGAGAAGAGAACCTATTGTACTTTTTTGAATAGTCCGTACAGTCCCTACAAATCTGTGTAGGTCGTACGCTATGATCTAGGCACATTTCTCGAGGCTGGCTGTACAACATGTATTGTTGTGTTTTCTGTCTTAACTGGGTGTTATTTTGGCACAATTTTCGAGGTGGAGCCTTGCACAGAAATCGAGACAAGCATGTTTTTTCAATGATGGAATATTTTCCTGTGTATTTCATTTTTCCATGTAACTATTTTTAGAAATAAGGAGAGCTCTCAAACTGTTTTTCCCCAAGAGTTGTAGGGGGTTTTTCCAGGGTCACATTGACCAAAAATCTCAGTGTTATTTTTTGTGTATGGTTGTTATAATTTTTCTGTGAATTTATTTCCAATAGTAATGAAATATCCTAATTTTTATTTTCAGAAATAAATCTCATTTCCAGATTTTAGTGTTTTAATCATGCTTGGATTTCACATTAAAATAATGGAGTGATAAGGGAAATCTGTTAATCGAAGTGGGGTCTGAATTTCTACATGTGACCCATTTTTGCTGCTCTTCTGAAGATAGTCTTTGTTCCAAAAATTATTTAAGACTATCACGATCATTTTTTACCTTAAAGTGTCTTACCATTAAGTAAGGTCACCATTTCTTTAGTGCATGTAGTATTGCCAACATTTCCTTCTCATAAATAGCTTCTGTAAATACTTTCATTTTATTGGACGACTTTCAAAAGTAATGGGTCTTCCTTCTTGCATTAAAACAACACGAATTCCATTTCCTGGGGCATCACATTCCATAATAAGGTTTTTGTGAAGTCTGGCATAGATAAGACCGGTGCTAGGCACATTGCCTCTTTAAGATGTTCAAAGGCCTTAGTTGCTTTAGGATTCCATGAAAATGCATCTTTCTTCAATAATGTTGTTAAAGGTGCTGCTATTCTCCCATAATTCTTAACAAAATTGTGATAATACCCTATTAACTCGAGAAATCCTCATAATTTCTTTATGGTTTTGCGGACTTTCCATTCCTTAATGTCTTTAATTTTGTTAGGGTTTACCTTAGCACCCTCCTGAGATACAATATGACCCAGATATTCCACTCTTGTACTCTAAAGAAACATTTGGAGGTTTTTTCATATAATTTTTTCTCCTCCAATAGTTTGAGCACCCTGTCAACATGTTGAACATGATCATTCCAAGACCTGTTGTAGATTAGTATATCATCAAAAATTACTAACACAAATTTTCTAAGGAAGGGTTTAACACTAGCACATTTGGCTTAACTTCCAATGGCCAAAATATCGCTCTTGCGACACATAGGCGTCCCAACAGTGACACTTTTAGGTGGGTAAAAACATCGTTTCCTGCCCCGTCGCAATTCTGACACTTCTAATAATTGTCAGTAGAGCGACACTAATTCCAACGTTTTCTTGGTAATGTCACAATTCTAACATTTACAAGTTTTCGTCGTTGTTCCGACATTTCCAAGTTGTCGTCGCTTTTCCGACGTTTCCAATTCGTCATTTCTCTTCCGATGTTTTGAAAATTTCATCTATTTTCGTTGCTCTTTCGACGTTTCCAACCATTAGTCGCTCTTCCGACGTCTCCACGTGTTTGTCGCTCTTCTAAAGTTTACAAATTGTTGTCGCATTTTCGAAGTTTCCAACCGTTCATCTCCCCTATGACATTTGTTTCAACTTTTCTTCACTCTTCTGATGTTCCCAACTGGTCGTCGCTCTTCTGAAGTTCCCCCGTGTTTGTCTCTCTTTCGACATTTTAAAGTGGATAGTATCGTCGGAATACTGACGTCAACAAACGAATATGGAAAAAAAAACATTGGAGGATTGAATGGTAACATATTGCAAATTTCTATCAGGAATTGTGTAAAGAATCACTCCTGGAGTTGCGTGTTTCCTTATGCAGCCAAGATTCTCTTGAGAATAGTTCATCCTCATATCCAGAGTATGAGAAATAGAATGGGAAGACTCCAGATATAAGGGAGTCATTATAATCTCCTCTATGCTTATCAACAAAATCAAATACCCTCATGGCATTATGGATAAGTCGTTTTGAATATTGAGGTTCAGATTTGCGAAATACAAGGGATGCAGCTACAAGTGTTACAACTATTTCAACAACAACATCTAAACCAGGATGTTGGCTGTCAATTTTATAAACAGTTCAAGCAGTGTCCATATCTTCTAGCCTTTACCAACATTTTTTATTAGTGTTCAGATCCCCTACCTAGACATGTATGGTGCTTGGATGTGTATTTTCTTTCAGCAGGTAATTCGTGGCCCATCAAATGACATCCTTTGAGTTGTCTAGCTCACCACCCATGAACCCACTGAATTCCAAAACACTCCATGACAACATTGTTGTTGTGAATGCCATTAGAAAACCAAATTTAACGTTGTCTCATGCATCATAGTATCCTCAAACCAATTTCACATGCTGAGAAAACCTATCTGACAGATCAAAGTCTCTTCTCCAAGTCATACATTGAATGCCAGGGAGCTTGCCTGAGTGTTGGCCTTCATAGAAAAGTATGGCTTTGGAGAGAGCATCTCCATAGTTATGGGAAGCTCCATTGAACTTGGGCTTTGGGTGCTTAGAGTGCTGATAACTCTCTATAGTAAAATTTGCATTACCATGCCCTACCCAGAATAGGAAAAACAACCCAAACACCAAGGAAAAATCACAAAATTTCCTCATTGTTAAAAGGGTAGACCTGAAAACTAAGACCACTATGTCTTCAAGCCAAAGCTCTATTCTGAGTGTAGTGCTTCTGCTCAACCATCAGGCACATTAATTTATAGGCTGGGGGGTTAAAGATAGTGTAAATCTCCTTGGGCATGGACTCCACCACACATTCCTTAGACTTGTATATCTTTAATTGCACATCGGAGGATAAAAGAATTACATATCCTGAATAGTATTAACAAACTGTCTATAGTTGTCACAAGTATATAATGAAAAAATATGAAAAATAATAAAAGCTATAACTGTCACAAGCAGATATTGTACATATAAATGATGAAAAGGAATTAAAGGGTATCCCTCTACAGAGCACACAATGCAACATGGCAGTTAAAATTGTGTAGGCATTCTGAAACATTTCATGCAAGTTAAATACATGACTATCTAAGTTTACAAATTTAACTCTACTTGCATAGTTTTCAATTATTATTCAAGATGTATCCAACTAATAAAACCAGATAGGGGGAAGCAGATGTTTCAATAATCTTTCTCATTCAAATCTACACAAGTAAATCTTCTTGACAATTGTAGACAAACCAACCCTCATCACAGGTGGAAGGCCTCTCCATTTGGATTGGTAACATTCGAGTCTCGGGGTGGTGTTCCTGATGATTGTATGCTACCACCTAATAATAAAATCTACACATATTGTTATGTGGTGAACAAACTAAAGACTCCAGAAAGAGTTAGTGTGAGGGTGATTTCAAAAAACATTTTTTACTTGATTGGGATCAAATTCGAGAGATATGTATAACAATGAGAATAAAAGGATTTGGAACTGAGTGCCAATGTCATGGAAACTCACCTAAAGATAATATCTTAGCCTTTTTAGTTCTGCTTGGACCCCTATGGACACCACCTTTAGTCTTAAGCAAGTTCAAGCAGTCCTCTTAGCACCTACTATTGGACCTGGACCTAGTTGAAGTAACCTGTTGAAGATATAGTACCCCATTGGATGGAATATGCCTTAAGCCCTCTAAAATCTATAAATAATTATGCATATATTATTTTCTTGTACCTACTTATTCCATTTCTTGTATTAAGATTAGAGGTTCGAATCCTACGGTGGACTAGCAGAAAGTGCAAGAAGCCTGCTAATAGCGGGGGTGTTCTTCTATGGAAACAAGCCAAAATAGTCCCACCTAGAGATGTACATATGCTTTAATAGAGTTCAAGCCGATTGAACTGGACTAGCTGAAGTATTCAGCCTATTTGGACATGGACTATAGGTAGTATCCCCCCCATGTGGATGGAATGATGCATTAATCCCCAGTGCTAGAGAAACCAAGCCTTAATAGTAGAGTCTCCAACGTATTTATAGTTTTCACTCCAAAATGATTATTCTATGCCCTCCCTATGTGGAAACATAAGCCTTAAGCCCCTCAGTGCCATCCATGGAAACTAGCTAAAATAGACTAGCTTTTATTAGTCTTGTTAGTCTTGCCTCGAGATGGAGACTAGGATTTGTATTAGCCTATGTACTACTATTGGAACTAGTCCCCCCTATATGTGTATGGAATGCATTTTGGCTCAATGCCATGGAAACAAGTGCCTAAAGAGACAAGCTTATTATTAGCCCTATTATTTCTGCCTGGAGAGCCCTGAAAACTTCAACATATCAATTGTCTTATGAACAGTCTAAAGTCTGTAACATGGGTCTGTACAATAAGCCTTCCAAGGTCACTTTTCCAAAGCTATAGGAGTTTCCTCAATACTGTTATAATTGGTCTGTTATAATTGAAATTAGTTTCAATGTGCAAGGTAATGGAAACTAGTTTCTGCACAAATAATTGGGTCTGTGATTGTAAAAAAGGGGTAGGAAATGAGGAAGTGGCATCCAAAATGCTTAAAGTGGCTGAGGAAATGGAAAAATTCAGATTGTAGTGTTAAGAAGCAGTTCTATAAAAAAAAATTATTGATACAGACACATCAAAAAAGAAAAAGGATAAATCAATCTAGTGGTTGAGACAAAATTCAAATTGATTCAATAGAACTTATGAAAAAGCAATTTGGAAAGTTGAAATCAGAACCTAACCTGTATAATGAAAAAATCAGATAGAAATGGTTACAATTTTAAGTGGGTTTGGAGTTGGAACGACTAACTCTACAGGATATAGATATGGAATGGATTATCTTGATCGTGGAGTTGGATGTTTGCATAATTGAAGGCACTAACATTTGCACTTTTTATTTGAATTTACACAGGTTGTCATGTAAGAGTGTTGAACTAGTGGGGTGAGACTGATTGGCAATATCCTCTTCAAAAAGTTTGTATTCTTAAAATCTGAACTTGCCCATAAAGAGTAAATCCTCGTTTTTTTTCACTATTGGCACAACTCTTTGCACAACTCCTGACATCTCCAGAAACCATGAGTGTACATCCGATGCAAAACTTCCTCACATCAATCTTCACTAGCTCAAACTTTAATAGGAAATTTTGTAGCTTCTAGTGTTGCATCCACTACCACTAGCCCAATGTTTACCTCCTCCATTTCCTTTACAAAGTGTACTCAGGAACCTGATTCTATTTCCGTTGTCTCTTTATCATTTCATGTTGAAAATTCCTTATTTGTTGTTGAAAGGTCATCAATTTTCCATCATTCAAGGATCTCAATGAATGATGTGAGCTCATTAAATTGATGTGCACATTAATGGAAATGAATATGTTATGATTTCCTTGGAGCTTAACTATAGTCCACTAAAGGCTAGTACTACTTACACTACAGACTACAATAGTACTTATTGAATGGGGGGAATTCTAAATAAGGGCTTTCACTACTATATGGAAGGGCACTCTCTATCTTGAGAAACTCTCAAAACAAATTTCACTCTAGTGTCCATGGAACTGACTATGCTAAAGCTTTATGTCAAAGTTCAATAGCTTGGAAGACAAGAGAAAATAAGATATAAAAAGCAAAGGAAAAATCTAGAATAAGGACAAAATACGTGGCATGAAGAGAAAAAGCATTCAATAGTACTAGTGGAGAAGAGGGATGTTTGGAAAACAAGGTACAAGGAAGCCTTGGAAAAGGATAGACTACAAGTGACAATGAAATCCATAAAGGGCCCCATTTGGGGTTATGTCTTCAATGGCACTCCTAATTATAGAACACTTACTGTACTACCTAGATTTTGACTGTCTCCACAAGAAAGGAATTAAATTTCTGAGTTAGACAAAAAATGAGGTTAAGCATGGGGATGAATGATCCAGGTGGATATTGGTGGCCACCCGCCTATTCCACTTGGGGGCCACCATTGTCTCTTTCAGTTTTTCAATTTCGGCACAACTTACTATTTTTAGCAGTTTTTTGGTTCCTGAACTTCCGGAGCCGTTTTGAGGCCCTAAACGACGTTTTTTGGGCATCGCGCCTCCAGTTAATGTCATGGCGAAAGTTGTAGTCTTCGGATAGATATTTATAATGATATCATGTGCGTCAAACGGAGATAGTATGCCAAAGTTACGTCCCTAGGAAGTTGAAACACCAATTTACCCAAACGGGGCCCATAGTTTTGGCACTTCATCTCCTAGGGTAAGGTTTTTGGATGCTTAGGATTCTCCATTGTTTCTCAATAATAAATAGGCCCTCGAGCCTCATTGTAACTTAGTTCAGAGGCCTGTAGCCGCCACATCTCTCCTCAGAGATAGCTACCAGTGCCCTAGCTAGTTTTATTTCCATTCTGTCTGTAAGCAAATTTCAATTCTTTGATATTAATGAAATGAAGTGTTATTTCTGCTGCATCTATGTATTTATGGTTATGTGTTTATTCTGTTGTGTTCCTTCATAAATCCAGATCAGTGGTATCAGAGCGGTCTGCTTTTTCTCGATCCTTCTTTGCATGTCCCCAACGAGGTCGGGGTATAAGGAGTTAGGGCTCGATCTGGTGGAACCTTTGCAATATCAGCCTCGCAAACCCCGATGGACGCCCATGGGGGACGAAAATAAAGATGAGGGAGCAGGAGATCCTATCAAAATATTTCTTGAGGAGGCCCTCGAAAAACAAAGGAACGCGATGATGGATAACTTTGCCCAAATCCTTCAACGGCTGCCCACCGGCGGCGCATCTGCATCCAGCAGCCACTCTGGAGGTGTGACTCCTTTTAAGGTACAAGTAAATTTTGACATTCCCATATTTGAGGGTCAAATAGATGCAGATGTCATAGATAGATGGTTGAATCTATTAGAAGGATATTTCTTGATTCATGACTTTTCCGACAGGGAGAAGATTATTTTTGCACTCCTCAACGCTGCCCCCCATGTCAAGGACTAGTGGGAAACCCACTGTGAGGAAAAGGACGAGACATAACCCTCTTTGTTCTTGGTCATACCCACATGGAATTCTTTCCGAGACACCGTCAAGGAACAATACTATCCCGTGGGGAGCTATGAGGACAAGTACATACAATGGACCACGCTGCGGCAACAAAGGGAACAAGATGTGCATGAGCTGACGAATCTATTCCATACCCTGCGCACCAAGTTGGGTATCAAAGATTCAGAGAAACATCTGGTGCTAAAGTATCGTAGTTTTTTGCACATATACATTCAGAAGGAAATGGAGTTCCTCGACATCTCCTCGCTTGGTACGACATACCGGTATGCTGCCAAGATTGAGCAGAAATTCAAACAAAAGAAGCGATACTTTGGATCTGCGAATCAAAAGCAAGGGAAAGGTGCTCCCAAACTGCAGAACAAAAGATAGAGCCAAGGCATGGCGACTCAAGACAACTTGTCGAAGCCACAAGCAAAGAACAACACCGCAAAGCCAAAGAAGGACACGGGAAAGTGGTGTGAGTTCCATAAGAGCTCCACTCACAACACAAGTGAGTGTCGGGCCAAGCAATCACTGGTGGTCTAGATGCGGGCTTCTGAGTCAGATGCATGCTCCGAATCTGAATCAGAACCTGACAAGGGGAATGACAAGGGGAAACAGATTATTGATTCAGATCCCAATGCCACTGTTGCCACTACAAATATCCAGAAGGAGGAACCAGAAGATCCGGAGGAGGACGAACGTCTCTTCCACTCCGAGATGTGGGTAAAGGGCTCCCCGGTGCAGTTCATTGTCGACAATGTGAGCCAAAAGAATCTCATTTCGGCAGACGCCGTGAAGCGGTTGGGCTTGCCGACCACAGCTCACCCACATCCATACAACATCGGGTGGCTTCACCAAGCACGAGATCTCTGCGTCAGCCAGCAGTACCGCCTTCCCTATAGCATCAAGCCTTTCACGGATGAGGTATTATGTGACGTTGCTCCTATTGATGTTTCTGATGTATTATTAGGACAACCATACTTGTGGAAGTGTCATGCTGTGTATGAGTCTTAGCCTCGTGCTGTTATTTTTACTTTGGGAAATAAGTTGTACAGGATACCAGAGGTACCACCTCTTGCCACTATCTCTTTGGTTACTGCAAAACAATGTAGTAAGCTCATTTCCCAAACCAGGAAATTCATTTTCCTGATGATCCGCCCCCAGGGCAAGAAGAAGATTGTGGCCACGACCTCCAGACAAGGCTCCTCTGCACGACAACAACAAATGGATAAGGTTGTGGAGGAGTACGGGGACATTTTCACCTCACCCACAGGGGTTCCTCTACATTGTCAGGTCAAGCACCCGATTGATCTGACCCCAGGTGCACCGCTACCCAACTAATCGATCTACTCGCTCCCTATTCTCGGAGAATGATGAAACCAAGAGTGCGTATTCAGAGTCACGCAGTGGGCTCACATCCGACCAAGTTCATCGCCCTGTGGGAGCCCGATCGTGTTGGTACAGAAGAAGGATGGGACGTGGAGACTCTGTATTGACTATCGAGCGCTGAACAAGATCACTGTCCGGAATAGGTACCCGATCCCACGAATTGATGACCTTTTGGACCAACTCAAAGGTGCAAAATATTTCAGCAAGATTGACTTGAAGTCGGGGTATGACGAGGTACCGATTGAACCCTTTGATGTGTGGAAGACTGCCTTCAAAGCCAAGGAAGGCCTTTTCGAATGGTTGGTCATGCCTTTCGGGTTGACGAATGCTCCCGCAACCTTCATGAGGATGATAGACGACATCTTGTGGCCATTCACCAACTCATTTGTAGTGGTGTACTTGGATGACATTCTAATCTTCAGCCAAACTTGGGAAGAGCACCTTCACCACATCTGACAAGTCCTCCAAACACTGCAGCAACACAAGTTGTGTGCCAATCTGGAGAAGTGCACTTTTGGCATGACCCAAGTTCAATATCTGGGATACATTATTGATGAAAGGGGGGTGCATGTGGATCCAGCCAAGATCCAAGTCATTCGGGATTGGCCAGCCCCAACTACTATAACAGAGCTTCGCAACTTTCTGGGTCTTGCTAATTTCTACTGGAGGTTCGTGTTGGGATTCTCTCATATCACTTGGCCCTTGAGTCAAGTCACCAAGGGAGGAGCGAGAGAAAAATTATTATGGTCGGAACCTCAACAGAAGGCGTTCACAGAATTGAAAAATCGCTTATGTTCTGCCCCAGTGCTCACTTTACCAGACTTGCAACAGCCATTTGAGATCGAGACAGATGCCTCTAACTATGCTATTGGGGCAGTTCTTACTCAACAGGGACATCCAATGGCATATCACAGTGAGACATTGTCTGACACAGTTCGCAAGTACCCCACTTATGACAAAGAAATGTATTCCATTGTGTAAGCTTGTCGACAATGGAAGAATTACATTCTGGGGAAGGAAACAATCATCCACACAGACCACCGGCCCCTGCAGTTCATACAAACACAAGGGAAGTTGCAGAATGATCGCCATCAGAAGTGGTCCACATATCTGCAACAGTTTCATTTGAACATCAAGTACAAAAAGGGTAGCACCAATAATGTTGCAGACTGCCTCAGCGGACCACCGATCGTGGCGCTCACCACCGTGCTCAAATCTTGTGGACATGAGACTTCTGATTGGTTGCTTCTCTATGAGAGTGACCCATAATTCGGCCACACTTATAAGGCACTCTTGGGGGGTACACAAGTTCCAAATTTTCACCTCCAAGATGCACTTTTATGTCACTTGGGACACCTTTGTGTTCCTTCAAGCGAGCGTGCCAAGATGATATGGGAAGCACACTACAGTCAAGTCATTGGGCATTTCAGGGTCGAGAAAATAGTAGCAATCCTGCAGAAGTATTTCTATTGGCCGAACCTTCGAAAGGATGTCGAGAAGCACATCATATCATGCACTACTTATGCCATTTCCAAACTGACCATCAAGAAGCAAGGCCTATATACTCCGCTACCTATCCCTAGTCGACCTTGGGAATCCATCTCCATGGATTACATGTCAGGCCTGCCTTCTACTAAGCAGGGAAATGACTGTGTTTTCGTGGTCGTCGACAAATTCTCGAAGATGGCCATCATGGCAGCCTGCAAGAAGAATATCACAGCAGAAGCCACTGCTAAACTCTTCTTTGAATGAGTGTGGGTGCACTTTGGGATCCCACAGTCTATCATATCATATCGAGATAGCAGGTTCCTCAGCACATTTTGGTCCAGCCTCTGGTCAATGTTGGATACCAAGCTCACCAAGTCCACAGCTTTCCAACCCCAAACAGATGGCCAGACAGAGGTCGTCAACAGAATGATTGTACACATTCTGCGCATGTATAATTCAAAGCATCCACGCACATGGGATGAGAGCCTCCCATATGTACAACATAGTTATAATCGGTCTCTCCACAGTTCAATCAGCCATAGCCCCTTTCAGGTGGGCTTGGGATTCCAGCCACTATGTCCTATTGATGTAGCCATACCATTTGTAGCTACTCAGGCCGCTTCAACTTATGTCCAGTCTGAAGTTGACAAAGCCAGTAGCTTCATCGAGCGCATTCAACACATCCGCCAATAGGTTCATGATATATTGGACAGAGCCAATGCCAAGTACAAGCAACGCCATGATCAACATCGGATGCCACACAACTTCCAGGTGGGCGACAAAGTATGGCTACATTTGCAGAAGGAACGCCTCACTAGACCCCACCTCAAGCTTTTCCCGCTCCCATACGAGACGTACACCATCACCAAGGTTGTAGGGAACAATGCCTTCGAGCTCAGTATTCCACCATTCCTTGGTCTGCACCCAGTCCTCAATGTGGATCGCCTTCGTCCTTACTTCCCACCTCTACTGGACACCTCAGACATTGCAGAACAACTCACATCAACAGAGTTAAACCCAGATTACCTGGAACAGGCCACCACAGATTGTATCATGGACATGAAAATAAAGAGCACTCGCCAACAGAATATCCAACTGTATCGGGTTGTCAAAGCTGGCCAACTCCTGCACCAAGGCAAGTGGTTCACGAGGGACCAAGTTCAGCAGAAGTTTCCTCATCTCATGGAGGAACTCAACGCAATGGGGACCATTGCTTCCTAAGGGGGGAGGAATGATCCAGCTGGATATTGGTGGCCACCCGCCTATTCCACTTGGGACCCCACCATTTTCTCTTTCATTTTTTCAGTTTCGGCACAAATTACTATTTTTAGCAGTTTTTCGGGTCCTGAACATCCGGAGCCGTTTGGAGGCCCTAAACGATGTTTTTTGGGCATCGTGCCTCCAGCGAATATCATTTTGTTTTGTATCGAAATGATATTTGTGGTGAAAGTTGTATTCCTCAGATAGATCTTTCTAATGATGTATCATGTGCGTCAAACGAAGATAATATGCCAAAGTTACGTCCCTGGGAAGTTGAAACACCAATTTACCCAAACGAGGCCAATAGTTTTGGCGCTTCATCTCCTAGGGTTAGGTTTTTGGATGTTTAGGGTTCTCCATTGTTTCTCAATAATAAATAGGCCCTCGAGTCTCATTGTAACTCAGTTCAGAGGCCTGTAGCCGCCACATCTCTCCTCAGAGATAGCTACCAGCGCCCTGGCTAGTTTTATTTCCATTCTGTCTGTAAGCAAATTTCAGTTCTTTGATATTAATGAAATTAAGTGTTATTTCCGCTGCATCTATGTATTTATGGTTATGTGTTTACTCTGTTGCGTTCCTGCATAAATCCGGATCAATGAAATGGTAGAAATGATCAGTCGGGTCCTTAATAAGATCCCACCTCAAGCACTAGAATTATTGGGAGTCACGGATCAAACGTTGGTATGTATGGATGTTAATACCTATGTTAACAAATGAAAAAGTGGGAATATCACTGACAGGAGGGTTGCTATAGTAGAAAAACATATTAAGGACGACGTGGGTTACATGGGAACTATGATAGGTCATTTTCCTATATGCCCATGGGATTATTAGCTAACACTACATTATTCAAAAAAATATAATGGGTTACTAAAGGTACACTAGCACATTTGGCCCAATTTCCGACAACCAAAATGTCGCTCTTGCGACAAATAGGCGTCCTAAGAGCGACACTTTGAAGCGGGGCAAAACATGGTTTCTCCTAACGTCGGAATTCTGACACTTGAATTAACTGTCGACAGAGCGACACTTTTTCTGACATTTCCAAATGGTTGTCGCTCTTCCAACGTTACCAATTGTACGTCACTATTATGACGTTATAAGCATATGTCACTCTTCCGACGTTCACAAGCTTGTGTCTCTCTTTCGATGTTCGCAAGCTTCTGTCATTCTTTCGACGATTCTATAATTTCGTCGCTATACCGACGGTGACACAAATGTGTCGCGCTTTTGACAAAGCTATAATGTCATCGCTATACTGACGGTGGCACGGATGTGGCACTCTATCGACGGTGGCAGGGATGTGTTGCAATACCGATGGTAGCACGCATTCATTTATCTTTCGACGAAGCCAAACACGTGTCGCTCTACTGACGTTATCATGTCTGACGCTTAAAGGCATCGGTATACTGACGCTTCATTGGCATAGAACAAAAAAAACATACCTTACACTCAATAACCTATGTGTGGTTGCTACTGCTATATGGGTTACATCCAATTGGTGTGAGATCCAAGGCATTTAGAAATATCAAGCATATATAGATATCATCATCAATGGATCACCTTATGGGTTTGGGTTGCACATTCAATTGATTAGGTTATTAGGATCAAACATCTAATCACCTAATGAAATGAATATTTCATTTGCGGGAACCGTTGAAGAGAAGAATACGAAATGCATGTATCAAGCATTTATCACAATTAAAATATCAATTCGTGAGGTCCATAAATTGAAATATGTGCCCAAATTGGATATTTTTCCCATTCCTTTTCTGAGTAATGATCGAATCAATCAAATATATAGTAAGCTATGAGAGAACTGCGAGAAACAAAAACAAGATTTCTTGGGAGAGAAACTTTCATCTAAGGGGGAAAGTCTAATGAGTTCAGCCAACAGAATAAAATGGAAGGCCTCATGTCCTAGGAAGAGGTATTGATTGTGAAATTCAATTCTATGATGTAGATAATCACTAACCATAGACAGCTGATTCACCAGCTTAATGAAGAAATTCAGGAACTCGAAGCCATGTAGAGATTCCCTGTGGGTGTTCATAAAATGGGTCTACAGTCTAAAGTGGTCCATATATCTTCTACAAATTATGTGTTGTCTCTTTGAGTAGTGGTCCCGGACTTCAAAAGAGTTTTTGCCATATAAAATGTGGTGATCATGGGCAACTAAGTTCTCATGTGAAAATGGTGGAGGAAAAAATTTTCTCTCCCTTTTTCTTATATTCCTACTAAATCCATATTTAGTTTAGGAAATTTATACAGAATATATACTTATAGTAATATGTAATGATGTAATAGCAATCTGGTCTCAAAGGCCAGGTTTCAAGTTTTTTTAGACCCTCAGGGCCATTTTCTATTGTATAAAAAGGATGATGATCAGATTCTCAGCCCTGTAATGAGCTTCAACATAACTTTTACTATATACATATTATTTTATTGTTAAAAAAAATTAGTAGATCTGGGCACCTCTTCAACAACATTGTATTGTGTCCTGTAGGTAGAAGCTAGTGAGGCATATCATAGTTCTCAAAGAGGAGGTGCATCACTCTTGAGTTATAAAGGGTGAGGGAACATGCATGCATGGATGCCAGCTAACCTTAAATAAGGCATGTGACAATACCAACGAATCTTAGAGGCATGCGCCACTAGTCAAAGATAGATTAGGAGTCTTGTTTTACCCAGGGAACAAATAGAATACGACTATAGTTGGAGTTTGGGAGCAGCCATTAACAATAAAGCAAAGATGTATAACCTGTTAAAAGGGCTGCATCTGGCTTAGAAATATTCAATTGAAAAGTTAATGCTGATCAGAGATTCCTTAAACACTATTAAGCAAGTCAATTTGAAGTCTTCTCCATAAGGGTATAAGCTCAACTTTTTCTTCAAAAGTATAATGGATTTGATTCAAATGTTCCAGGAGTTTCATGCTTTCCATGTGCTAAGAGAAATTAACAAGAGTATAGACCATGCAACTGACGGAACCATAGGTCTGAGTGTGGGCACCTTAGTCATAATGGGGAGGCAATGCTTTAATCCTATTCCATAGTATGAATTTGGATAATCATAGAACTAGTGGCAACAAAAGGATATTGAAAAAAATGTTGAAGGATCTCCAAAATTTTCCTTTTGCTAATGTCCTTAAATTCAAAGATACTTAACTTCATTGTATCAAACTTTCAGGATCATTTTATACACATATACAGAGGTGGATGGCCCGCAGGAGTAGTTCCCTCTTCCAAGGAATTTATTCAAGGCGTTTTCTTAAGGTCAAGAAACCCTTTTTGAATAAAGGAATTACATTTATTTATATTACTTCAAGCTCCTAATAAGATAATAAGGAAGATAAAGGAACCGTAGACACCATGCCTAATAAGCACAGATATTATTCCTCATTAACCAAGCCCCATAAAATCAAAAACAACTAGAACAGGGGTGAGGTACGAACCTCCCCAAAGACAAATAAATTCTTATTAGGTTAGGCCGAATGACACATCTATCCACAGGAATTAGAATAGCCCCTTTATAAATCCTTTTACATAGATAAACCAGGATGCAACAAAACAAACAACATATCCCTATATTTAGTTTACCCATCATATAGCTAGAAAATAAAATCATATACAATGACTAACCCTATACCCAAAAATCCACTTTAGCCTGTAACCATAGCTTTAAGGAATCAGAATCAAACATAATAACACCCCTCCATAACACCAGATAGATCCTCAACCCCAATAACCCCGCAGGCAAGTATAAGGATTATATATATATATATATATATATATATATATATATATATATATATATATATATATATATATATATATATATATATATATATATATATATACATACATATATATATACATACATATATATATATACATATATATATATACATATATATACATATACACATATATATACATATATATATATATACATATATATATATATATATATATATATATATATATATATATATATATATATATATATATATATATATATATATATATATATATATATACATATATATATATATATATATATATATATATATATATATATATATATATATATATATATATATATATGCAACCAAGCTAGGTTCTTTTATATTAAAAAGGTCAAACTTTTCTTCCTCTATTGTAACTTATATTCCATATACCCTTATCCCTTAGAACAATCTTTATACCATAACTTCTCTCTCTCCAATATCAGGAAATCCAAATGAGGTTTCGAGAAATCAATTTGATCAGGAAATCTAGTTTTAGGAATGACAAATGTTTTCTTTTTCTCGTGATCAATTAATGCAAGCGAAGTCTGCATGCTCAGATACACACGATCCACCATTAGGCACAACATTTATTCACAGTTAATGTTTTCCAGTAAGTAATTGCAGTGGAGGCACATCGCATTTTTATCCATTTATCATGATGAAAACTACTTCAGAATAAAAATTAAGGGAATCCCCTTGCTCTGTAAAGCGCTTTTGGTCACGAAGATTACCGAAATAGTCCAATGTTTCCAGCCCTTCCACACGTACATCACTGAAAAACTTGATACAAAATATCTATGTACGTAAATGTAGAATATTTGTTGGTATTTAATACAACAAAAAATCTATAACAAAACATATATGTAATGCATGATAGATCCCATCCCTCATAATTCAGTTGATATCAATATACACCAATGGAAAATATGGTCATTTTGGTTGAAAGGTACAAGTCTATGCCCCCCTTAGTGGCAGCCGCCAGGTTATCTATTATTGTCCAGTGGTCTAGACCAAAGAAATTGTGGAGATCAATCCCCTGCTAGGGAAAAAATGAGAAGATTTTAGTTGTGTGATGCAGAATCCCACACATCCACTCATATGAATTCCAAAAATGGCAATCTTGTACCCACACCCACAAACCTTGGTTTCTTCAGTTGAAACAGGTCTAACTACCCAATTTTGTGAAGTAGATAGTAAACAAGAACTATAACCCTTGCAACATAATATGAAACACAATCAAGCATATTTTCATCCTTGCATTAATAAAAATACCTAGTTTATTTTATTCTTTATATATCAACATGTATAACCTTTTTCAACAATCAAGAGACAAAATATGGTTTCTTTTGAGTCCTCTTACTGGTTACATGTTGGACATCATAACCAACTAACAGATTCATAAAAAGGAGTGCATAACCAAGTAATCCCATGGAGAATATGGTCATTTTGTGAACGTGTATGTAAATTATACTAGGGACAAGTGAACTATGACTGGGTAGCCTCACCCTTTGGAGTCATGAGTTTTTCATTTAAAACAGATGATATCAAGAGCAGTTAGGGTAATTTTCAACTATTATAGTGGGGCCTTACAAGCTTCACAGACTCTTGAAGTAGCATTTCAGAAATCACATCCCTAGAAGTCTCCATGGGAACTCTACACCCCTAGTTATCACCGGAACACATTTCTGAAATTGGGATCCTTGAAATTGGTCACTCTTTTCAGCCTTTCCCCCATCTTCAAACGGAAATTACTTTATCCGTAGAATTTGTCTCCTACATGCATTCAATTCTTGCTTACTTGGATTTAAGCTTCCCTGTGATAGGAATCTCTCTTATTTTACATTTCCAACTGATAATACCTATCAAGAAATTGTTTTTACAAAAATATCTAACTGAAATAAAAAAATTCCTACCAAAACGATTCAGGCAGATGCATGTAGTGAATTCATAGCTGAATTTGTGCTTTCCTATGTGGGGAGAATTTAACTTTTCTCCTATAATAGCATGTATATCCATAAAGGGTTTTTCAAAACAGAGCTTGAAAACCCAAGATCCTTGATGCCATCTGGACCCTCTCTAGCATGCGGTCATTATCAATGATCTCTGTAGTTGCAACTTATTACTATGGTCGCAGGTCCCTTATTTACCCTTTGTTTATCAAAGAGATTCTAAAATGTAGATTCTTTGGCACCTGTCAAATAGGAAATAGTGTAGATATTGTATGTTCCCACACATAAATTTGTTTTATGTTTCCAGTGGAATGCTAGGTATCTAATTGAAATAGTTTTCCAGCAACCTCAATATTATCTCTCCTGGGTATCTCAACTACTGGCATGAAATTGTTATCTAAGCACTTACTCATCTGAAGGCTCTAGTAAGACAACTCAGACTTCTCTCACACTTTGTCATGCAGGCTGGTCCAAGTAATTTCCTCGATCAACGAAGTTAGGAGAACCCCTTTAGATGTGATTTTGAAGAATTTAAAATAAAAAGGTCAAATAAAAATCTTTTACATAAAGTTCATTCTATAACCAAACTGACAATGTGGACATTATGAAAAGAGTAGTTAATGCAATCAATCAAAATAAACATTGGACCAAAATCAACACATTTAATCCCTGATATGGTATCATTACTCATAGATATGTCAATCTGATAATTGGTAGTTGACATGAATAGACTAATACGTTTCACAGATCAAGATGCCAAGCTTCCTCATGCTAGATTGAAAAAGCTCAAACGCAGATGATTATAAATCATCAACCTAATGAAAAGTGATGGTTTGAATTATTATCAATCAAAGGAAAATTGAGATTTGAAAGAAACTCTATTTACATACCTGTCAGAAAAGCATCGTTCTGTTGACCGTTGCAGCTCTTTGGTATACACTTAATGCAAGTAGAAATAATTTGAAAGCTGAAATTTTGGAAATGAACAATTCTGCAATGAAGTACAAGTTTTAAATGCAAATTCATATTCCTTCATAAGTGAGAAAAAGGTTAGAAAGTAGAAGCTTCTCCAATCCTGATTTTGTGTGGATGACACGAAACTACATGCAGTTAGTCTTAAAAAAGTAAATTTAGTCCAAAAATTCATGTTGAAGAGTTGTTATTGCGGCCCATCGGATTAAGTAGACATTAACACTGGGAACATTAGAATAAAGGGTAAAATTTCTATTAATCAACAGTTCTCTTTGAGTGGTTTTGATTGATAATTTTGTGTGATTCTAGTTTTATCTTTTTATTGTCCTCATTTCCAATCGAAACATGTTTTCAAATGAAATAAATCCCAGCCATATATTCCAATTACGATAGGTAGCCAAAAGTAGACATTGAAAATAAAACATATTGAAATAAAACTATGTGTGACACAAGACCAGCTCGTGAATATTAATGTCCTGAAATATAGTAAAATGTACAAATATTACATGTATCTGCTTTTGCAATTTTTCATGAGATCCAGAAGAGAGAAAAATTGGTTCCTGGATTTTTACTGGCATCATTCTACACTTCCAAAAAGTCATAAAGGCCTCCACTATGTTATAAATTCCCGCAAAAAAATTGTGCCAGAGAAAAATGCTTAATATTTTGGACTTGTACACTAATTCCTTCAAAACAAGAAGCCATAAGCAAGGTAGTAGAACCCTAATTTGAGGAAAGAACATAAACTAGGATGTACTGACATCTATCTTTTCTGATTAATGAAAAACTCATAATTTTTATGTTTTCTGAAAGTGCCTTCTTTTGCACATCTTCTTGCCATCAAGGACGTTGTTTCTTGGAGAGTCCTTAATCGTTCTCTCATCACAACCATGGGATTGTAACGCTGGTTCTCTTCTGAAGAAAATTGAAATAGTTTACATCTGAACCAACATTCGGCCTGCATTTAACAAAGACTATCAAGCTGCTTGAATTGCAGAAATCTGAAACTTCAAAATGGATAATTTTGAGCATATCATAAAATTTATCATATAGTTCTTAATACCATCACAAAAAACAAGGGAAACCTTTGATCTAATTTACAACCTAATACAGTAACCTATTCAAATTTTTCATAGTAATTTCGAGTCTCATCCAAAACTTCCCGTGAGACAACTATCCAATCTTCATACTTTGTGAAATTATTGGCAATCTAAAATTTATACTAAAATACATTTACAGTCGTGTGAACCTACGGTATACCTGCTTTACAAGCATCAGAACATAACTGTATGCTTTCACATCAGATTTGACTTTATGAAGGACAAAGTAGATTCCAAATATAGAGAAGTATAGAAACATGAGAACTTTTAGCCATGAAGTTGCAGTAGCATTGGCTCTACGCAATGTAAATTATGAACATTCATTTGATGTTTTTGAATACAACAGTTCTTGAAATACCTAGATCTTAGAAAATTTGAAAATCCAAGTAGGCTTCTTAATATCAGATAAAATGAAAATGAAAAGAATAAGCTTTTCCTTCATAAAGGACACAGGTAGAAAGCATGAGATGACTCTAATTTTAGGATTAATAAATTCTTAGCATAAAAGCTAACAAAAAATATAATATCGATGAAGGTGCTATGTTGCCCTTGTACTTGGTGCAAATATTAATGTATAAAAATATTGAACTCTTGCATGTGGTAGGCAACTGTAGTAGGTTAAAATCTTACCTTGAAAATATAGAAACTGTTAAAGATAGAAATTTTTAAAAGCTCACCTTGATTGCATGTTGGGAATGATGCTTGCAAGACAAACACTGCAACTTCAACACAATCTTCTTTGTTGTTTTTGCCTAGTAAGTCAACAAATTGAAATTTTATCACATCAAATTCATTGTTGACATTTAAAAATGTAATATGAACAACTCGTGAAATATTTCAGGTTCAACACTCATTAAATCTTCATTTACCTTCTTGTGAAACATAGTTACATGTAACATTACAAAAAATGATAATGCTGGCAACAATTTAGAAAATTTGTCGATGGCAGAAACAAAGGAAGTGTTACAGGAGCAACGGATACAAATTCTCATAAACTTCATTGATATCTTAGTTTGAACAACTCTATCCTTCTAACTGATGCAAAGATAAAGCATTATCAAAACAAGTGCATGCAGCTGGGAATCTCAAGAAATTGCGAGGACAAAAATACTTTATGATTGTGAAATGCACTAAAAATTGAAGATAATACAGAGTTAACTTGATGACATTGAGAGAATCTATTTACAATGACACTTGGATCAAGTTTTCTTCAAGGGAGAGTGTGTTAATTGGAGAATAACAAGGAATGGAGTGACTAGTGAACACCTAAAGGAAACATAGGCCATTAACAAAAGTTTGTCAATGTGCTCACCTTATTTTCTCTTTTTCACTTCAGTCCTCAATATGCTTCCTATTCCTTAGCAAGTCTTTATCACCTTGGTAGATGCCTCACCTAGGTTATCTCTTTCTCTGAACCTGCTCTTTAGGTATTTATGGTCCTTATTCATGTGGACTTTCTCTTTGAGATTTTTACGGCTTCAATATCTGTAGGGATTTTTCTTGTCACCAAATTCCTCTTTTCTTTTTTAGTCTTCTTCTTGCTGCTACCTATAGGGCTCTAAATTGTTAATGGCTTAATATAAATCATGTTCAACATTGATAATGCATGTTGAATGAAAAGATTTATAAAGAGGGTAAAATAAGAGAATGGATTCAACACTCGGTTTTAGGGAAAATTTGATAAACCCCAGGGTGAGGAAAGAGGGGGAGAGACACTAGGTTAATGAGCGGTGCTTATCTTGATTATTTGAAACTCAAGTTGTATATTATTAAGATACTTCACTTAGTTTTCAAATTAGGTTTTAGAAGCACATTATCAAAGGAAACTAAATTAACAATCTAGGTTTAATTTATTGAATAATTCTGTGGGGGCACCCTAATGATGAAAAAAGGAAGAGAATTATGGAAGGTCTGAGCGTCGTGTCCTCCAAGGTAAGGAGCTTACCCATAATTGATTGTTCTACGTGATGAAGCTAATTGGTATGAAGAAGACGGTTGTGAGAGGTCTCCAAGAGTGATCCACATCTAGATGATCCTATTGCAACAAAAATTTCCTGTAAGAGAATAATTGTACCTTATTTCCAGTACAAATTGATATAGATATATGCAAATAACACTAGATATACTACCATAAAAAATATACCAGTAGAAATATTGAGTAGAGAGACCTAAGTAAACTCGATGGGGATGATACCTCCCTGTCTCTAATTATGATGGAACCTCCCTTGAGATTGTATGGTTTCACCATCCAAGGTATGAGTGGAACTATGCTAATGGAGATACCCTAGGATGAGCTGACAAGAGATCGAATGAGTCTTTTTCCGTATAAAAGTGAAGAATTTATCGGCGAAGATGGTAATTTTGGGCTATTTTATAAATAAATAAAGGCCTATATTTATTTTTGTTAAACATTAATTACTTGTTATGTTACCTCTGCTGATGATAGTGAAACGAAAACTGGATCAATTGAAGCTGCTTCTTAAACTATTGGATCAACTAAATCGATCAAACAGTCATGCCAGAATTCCTCATTGTTGGGTCAGATACAGAGGCTAAATTTAGGATGTACATAAGCATTGACCATTAAAGAGTTGCTTCCCTGCCTTCTCTTCCGTGTTGGAATCAAACCCTGGATTCAGTAGGGCGTCAGTCAGTTAAACGTTCAACGTTCAGGCGTTCATTGTTCAGCAGGGCATCAGGCAGTTCGACAGGGTCGAGTCGGGTTGAACCTGAGTCTGCGTGTAGAACAGTAGTGCGTTCGGAACATTGATTCGAAGGGTGTATTTTTTGAAGGCGGGAATAGGGAGGCTCGGTGAAGGGTGAATTTTTTTTAGGCAGGAATTAAAATTAAAAATTAAAAATTAAATGTAAATAATAATATTTAAAAAAACTAAAAAATTATATAAAGTATTAAATTTAAAATTGAATATAAATATTTAAGATATTAAAGTGTATATAAATTATTTAATATGTAAATTTTACAAATTTCCACACACAACCTGACCTAAGTCGAACCTGACCTGAACGCGTTTCCTTGGGCGCCCTCACACAGCACAACTCGACCTGCCCGAACTAAGGCACAAGGGAAAAAATGGAAAACGTGTCGCACGAACATGCACATTAAGGGACATGGGCGGTCACAACTTAGCATTTTTTATATGGCCTCCCTCACACGACCTGACCCGACTCAACCCGACCTGAACGTGTTTCCTTGGGCTCCCTCACATGGCATGACCCGACCCGCCCGAACAAAGGCACATAGGAACGCCAAATAGAAATTGAGTCGCGCGAATGTGCACAAGGCACACGTGTGGTCACAACTTAGAATTTTTGATATGGCCACCCTCACATGACCCGACCCGACCCGAACATGTTTCCTTGGGCGCCCTTACATGGCATGCACGACTCGACCTGCCTCAACGAAGGCACAAAGGAGCTAACGACAAAAGGGTCACACGAACATGCACAAGGCACATAAGCGGTCACAACTTAGACTTTTTTATATGGTCACCCTCACACGACTCTACCTGAAAGCGTTTCCTTAGGTTCCCTCACACGACACAACCCGACCCAACCTGACCCAAACATGTTTCCTTGGGTGCCCTCACACGACCTGACAGGACCTGGCCTGACCTGCCTTGAACGCGTTTCCTTGGGTGACCTCACATGACCCGACCTGACTTGAACACGTTTCCTTGGGTGCCCTCACACGACCCTACCCACCTGCCCAAACGAAGGCACAAGGGAGAAAAGGGAAAACGAGTCACACGAATGTGCGCCACAAGGCGCACGAGAGGTCACAACTTAGCATTTTTTTTATGGATACCCTCAGACGCCCTGAACCAACCTGACCCGAATGCGTTTCCTTGGGTGCCGTCACACGACATGACCCAACCCGCACGAACGAATTAGGCACAAGGGAGCTAACAAAAAATGGGTCGCACGAACGTGCATAAGGCACATGGGTGGTCACAACTTAGCATTTTTTATCCGACCTCCCTCACACGACCTAACCCGACCCGACTGGAACGCGTTTCCTTGGGTGCCCTCACACGGCATGACTCGACCTAACTCGACTTGAACACGTATCCTTGGGTGCCCTCACACGACCCGCCCTAACCGGACTCGCCCGAACGAAGGCACAATGGAGCAAACAACAAATGGGTCAAACGAATGTGCATAAGACACATGTACAGTCACAACTTAGCATTTTTGATATGGCCTCTCTCACACAACCTGACCCGAACGCATTTCCTTGGGCACCCTAACACGACACGACCCGACCTGATCCAACCCGACCCAGATGTGTTTCCTTGGACGCCCTCACACGACTCGACCCAACCTGACCCGCCCTGAAGGAATTTCCTTTGGCACCCTCACACGGCCCGACCTGACCCGAACACGTTTTCCTGGGCACCCTCACACAACCCTACCTGACCCACCTGAATAAAGGCACAGGGGGGCAAAAGGAAAACAGGCACACGAACGTGCGCCACATGGCACACAGGTGGTCACAAATTAGCATTTTTTATACGTCCTCCCTCACACAACTCGAACCGACCCAAACACTTTTCCTTGGGTGCCCTCACATAGCATGACCCGACCCACCTGAACAAATGTACAAGGGAGAAAACGACAAACGGGTCGCATGAATGTGCACAAGGCACATGGCTGGTCACAACTTAGCATTTTTTATTAGTTTCAACTCGATGTGAATGTAAACCCACTTTGAACACACCAAGGGGGGTCTGAAGGGCAGCATCTGATGCTCTTGTGCGTATGTGGTTAAACTAAAATGCCACCTTTCATTTGCATGAAGTGTTCCTAGTACAAAATCCATATTATAGCGAGGCCCTAAAAAGATGAATTCCAAGTACATTGAATGTATTGTCTATAAATAACCTTTATAACAACATGACACAAACATACAATGATTTCGTTTATATTGGAGGTGTAAATCACTTGAATTGTGTTACAACTTTAATCGCTGCCCCACAAAAATGTGTAATGCTTCCTTGTGATGATGCTTCAACCCTATGGGAGAACAACCTCACAATGTAAAAGGAATTTAAGCATTATGTAACTTTATTATTGCCCCACATTCACCCTTTGGCTCACTAATCATGGCTAATTTGAGGTTATTTCAAGCACTAGGGCAGATAATATCATTTTATTTTCTCTTATGCATAGTATTATACATTGACACAATTGATTTTGTTTAAAAAATAAAATCTTTGTATTGAGATCTCACTCCTTGTGAATTAGGGCTAGAGAGGCCTTGTCTTTGTGAGTGATCTATTCATTTCCAACTCCTTGTGTGAGAGAGAACTACAAGCTCCATCTCAACATGAAATGTGGATATTATGAGCGATTCAAATCGAGGCTTGGAAAATTATCTAATTTTTATATGTTTGGTAAACATGGTAATAATGGCATTACACACAAACACATACCCTCATAACCAATACCTAGTTCTCTAAAAATTAAATGTTTCCAATATGCTCAATTAGAGGTGAAGGATTCTCCTAGGAGGTCAATATGTTGGTTTGGGGTGTTATTTTCAGCCTTTTATACTTAGTGATTAAGGGCTTCAAGGGTCAAGGGTTAGGGTCCAAGGGCTTTAAGGTTGGAGGATTTAGCGGTTAAGGACTTAAGATTTAAGGGATTTAGGTTTTCAAGGGGTTAGAAGTTAAGGTGTTTAAGGGTGAAGGATTAGGGGTTAAGGGTCACAGATTAAGATGATAAGGAGTTATGGCTTACGAGGTTCATGGATTATAGGTTAGGGGTTAGTTTCTTAAGATTTAATGAGTCAAGGGGTTTATGGGTTATGAGTTATGAGTGTAGAGGTTAAGGGATTATGGATTGGGGGATAAGGGGATATGGAATTGGGGGCTTAGGAGAATAATGAGTTAGTGGTTAATGGGTTAGGGATTGGGGGCTTACGGGTTAGGGGATTTAGGGGCATTTACAGGTTAGGGGAATAATGAGTTAGTGGTTGAGGGATTATGGATTCGGGTTAGGTTAATAACGAGTTAGTGGTTAAGGGTTTAGGGATTGGGGGGTTAGGGGATTTAGGCACATTTAGCACAAAGATGACATGAAAATAGTTAATGGTCTGACTTCAAACAACCATATCTTGTGATATGGATGTCAGTTTAAAAAAATATATATATCGCTGAAAACTATTGACGAGACGCACACAAAGATGATGTTTATTTTCAGTTTCTAATATTTTGAAAGAAATGACATAAGACCTCGTTTCCATGAAAATGCATTGGAGGTCGGGTCAATGATAGTAACACCTTCTTCTACCCTTAGAATGGTCTATGAGGCAGACGAGGGTGTTGCAATTTCCTATTGTCATACCTATATTGGATAATGGATTCCACCCATATCAATGAGATTGGGGTTGTGGTTTCACTTCTTCTTTCTTCTTAGTTATTTTAAAAAAATGATTCTATTCATTCCCTAATCATGGTTTGATTCATGAATGAATGTAGCAATTTTAACTTCTTGTAAACACAATATCTTAATAACAGGAGCAAAATTTATTGCTTTCAAAATCATGGTTGTAATAAGGGTTTGTGAGCTCTTGCATGTTGCATGATACCATCTTCATTTTATTTTTATGAAAGAAGTCCACTCTCTTCTTCCCTTCACGCCTTGAAATGGTCTCAAATGATTTGGGAGTGCTAACAATTTGTACACAAAGTAGAAATATCATTTGAACTTATGTTCCCTATATTTTTGCGGGTATCATCCCCGCCAATCTATGGATAATAATTTGGTTTTCGGGGTCAAGAGTGCTTCTATAGGACCCCACTTGTTACATAATAACATATTCGGAGATTCTTGGTGGCTCTCTGATTGCCATAGAATTTCTAATATTGTTTTGAGTTAGGCTTGGAGAGGACAACGGAGATGTAATTTTCTTAATGTGGGTAAATTAATTTTTTCATGTCTATATAAAATTCCCATTTCTAACAATTCTAGTCCACCTATTATTGTTTTCATGCAACAACTAAGGCCTATTGGTCCTAACTTGATGTTGTAAGGGATATGAGGGCAAAGGAGTAGGGAGAATAATTTATCCTACGGGGGAGACTTTGGTACTCGAAGTAAGTGTTGGGGAGATTGATGTATAACACAGCTTGATGTCAACTAAGCCTAAGCCCCCAAATTTACAACAAATTTTTTTTATCCATTAAAATATCAACCTTGATGCATTCTATTTTTTAGGGAATGGGTTAAAGATATGAACTGATTCATTATATATATTTAGGTTTCCCATTGTGGAACAAATCATTCTATAAATGGTCAAAAGCGTAAGGGAATTCCACCTAGCTCATTAAATAAAATTTAGAACCTTCTTAAGTTAAAAACCATTCATTCGGCCTTTTTTCAAAAAAACAACCATAGTGTTTTGAGACATCCATAGGCTATCAGATATACTTCATGACAATTATTTTCCATCCAAAAATGTAAATGAAAAAAAAAGGTAGTTAGGAAATGAATAGCCATGCAACTCAATCCATGGGGTCCTAAGGTCTCTATGGCCTAGGATTTGGGACAAACTTTAGTGGGATATGATACACCAAATATCCTAACATTCCCTAACATTGTTGTTTTTTCTATTATCAACATGAATATCAACTTGATATCTTGAATATCAACATGATTTTAGGGGGGATTTCATTACCTTGTGTATTGCCTTTGGTGTACTATTCCATGGGTCCTTGGGAGGAACTGTTTTTTAAACTCCTCGGTCAATCTCTCCTTGTGTAATTTCTAAAATGATAGATACATGTGAATGGATGGTCATTTAATTAAACCCATGCATCGTTGTGATAAGAGTGAAAGGCCACAACCTCAAGCTCATATAATCTCCACTAAACATATACAATGCACATGTTTTTGTGAGGAAAAAAACTTCTAATATAACCCTATATCTTTTCATAACTTGAAATCATACTAGAACTTAATTTTTTTCATTCATTGGCTATTTGATTGAGAAGCATTGTGATATAAATTACATATTTCATAAAAATTAAAGAGATAATGTTTTGAATATTAAATGGTTAATATCATCCTTTCTCACTTTTATTTCCAAAAAGTTAAAAAAAATAAAGCCTTTAAATGTATTGGAAAAACATGAGTGAAATTGATTTAGATTGAAATCATAACTTCATTTTTATTATTTCTTATAAACTTATCTTTCTTTACACTATTCAATCACAATAAAAATTTGATTAAAAAATGTATAAAATAAATATAAATATAAATATTATTTAGTGAAAATATACTTATAATATTATTATTAGGTGTTTTTTGAATTTGCAATCACATAAGTTGTGATATCAAAACTAGTTCAATGCACTTATACCTAAACATTTTATAATATATTAATCAAATGATGAATATTTGATTTCATTATGCTATAATATAAATGATGTATTTAATTAAAAAAATAAATAGCATGAATATTTTAAATATTTAATATTAAATTTTCTTTTTTTTGAAAAAATAAAATTAAAACTTTTAAATATGTAAATATGAATAAAATTAATTTAAATGAAAATTAAATATTATTTTATATGAATCTCTATTTCTTTACACTCTCATATAAACTCCACTAAACCTCAAAAAAATATATGTAGTGAGAAAAATAATGTTTAGTATATCTCTTAATTTTTTCATAAATTAAAATCATAAATTTAAGTTCTCCCTTTATATCAAACATTGAAACTAAAAAATAATTAACCCAAATATAAAAAAAACATTATATGAATTTAACTTTATAAAAAAATCAACCAAATACATTTATAACAACTACTTAATATCACATTTTTATATCCACATTAATATTACTAACTATAAAACTAATAAAAATTATATTGAGATCAATAACTTTTGATCTAATTTTAATCTAACCTTGAATTTTCACATAACTTGAAATTATACTCGAACTTAATTACTTTCATAAATTTCAAACAATAGAACCAAAAAAGTAATTAACAAAAATCTATTCAAAAATGAATTTACAAGAGTTTAATAATTAACCACCCTTCCCTTATGTTAAAATTTATGTTTTAATGTTGCGTCGAATCAACTAAACCTTGTTTAAATGAACACACGGCATGTGAATGTTCAACATCGGAAGTCCAACGGTTTGCTTCATCACAATACCAACGCTTTGGATATTTTCGTCGCAATATCGACGTTGGAAGCTTCTTCGTTGCAATACCGACGTTGGCGGAAGTTTCGTCGCAAGACCGAAGCTTTGGAGCTTTTCGTCGCAATAACAACATTGGCAGCATTTTCGTCGCAAAGACCGACGGTTTGGATCTTTTCGTTGCAATACCGAAAGTTGGACCCTCCATCGTTGTTCCGACGTTGGGAGCATTTCATCGCAATTCTGACGTTTAGAGAGGTTCGTCGCAAGTCCGACGCTTTTTGGCGGGATTAAAAAAATTGATAAAAACTTGGAAACTTTCCGACAATACGTCAAAACTGTCGGAACTAAAGAGTCGGAAAATTGACCATATGTACTAGTGGTAGTTGGGAGTGTATTATAAAATGTGATAGACAAAGGGACCATTACCTCATCCCTAGAGGTTTTCAATCAACTACATCTATCAATTTCCATATGGACCCTCATAAAGCACTCTGTCTACTCTCCAAGCCCCATTGATCACAAGAGTTGGACAAGTCATTTATGATTGTAAGAGGTGGAAAGATAGATAGAAAGGAAGGGTGGAAACTACTCTACCTAGTATATTCTTTTTCCAGGAGGGACCCCAAATAAGTTGCACCTTTGGAAGTCTCTCCTCTCACTTAGATGTTACTCGGATAGAAGGCACCTTCCTAGCCACCCTAAGCCATAGATTCATCACATCTTAGACCACCTTCCCAAACTAAAAAGAAAAGTGGTACAAGAAAGGGAAGGAGACCAAAGCAATCAACAATCATTTTCGGTTGCAATCTGACATTACCCCCTCATTTTGTAGAGATTAGATATGAATGATAGCCTTTAATTAAGTTTTAATCCCTAAGAGGGAGAGAACTAATCAATAGAAGTGGCAAGCTATTAAAAGTCTATATAAGCTGCCCTCAACATCACAAAAAAGGATCAGGAATTTGGATACCAACAGGCTGGTAAAATTTTGAGAGAAGAAATCTTATCATTTTGTATTGCTTCATTGACCACATGATGGGAGGATCTGTCACATTAATTCTATGTTATATCTATTCTTGTTCTCCTCTTCATTTCAACTCATATGTTAGCTCCAAATTTTGGGAAATAAGAAATAGAGGCCTAGGACTGAGATTTTGTTAGTCCCCATCCAGTGCCCTCATTGTAATTCAAAGAATTGTGGATTTTCTTGTCTAATTAGGACCGAGGCATATTGCACTAGTGAAATCAGAATAATCAAGTGAATTATGCATGTGTTCTTCCATTTTCTGTCTTATATTTGATGTTGAATGAATCAATGGATATATGCTTGTCTTTCCCATTTGATTTTCAGTGTTAAATGAGAAAGTGATGAGTTGCTTCTTATTATGAAGCATGTTCATTTTTATACATTGTGTCATGTGAATATGAATCATGATTAACATGCCCTTCTGCTTTGGGTTAATGAACTTTTCTATCAGCAATCTTTAAGTAATATCTCCCTTTTACCACTTATAAATCAATTAATAAATCATCGTAGTTGTATGGATAGTTTCATGCACCACTTATATCTGCAATAAATATAGTAAGAGCTTAATGGAAAAAAAATTTCTAGTGTGGCAAGCTAGTACAGGTAACTTTAGGATACTTGAGGGTACCCCCTAGCCCGAGGACTAGCTCGAAAATCTAGAGTGGCAGAGGAAAGTGCTCCTACACATTATGCCACATAACTGAAACCCTAGTGAAAGGGGGGAACAACCTGGGGGACAACTTAATAAATGGTGCCATTGTTGGGGAGTCTATCTAGGTATATTACATAAGGTTGGCTTTCTAGTTGGGGAGGAAACAAACTATTGGACAATATATGTGTAGTACTATGAAGATTTTGTCTTTTTTGAGCTTAGTGAGGTATGCCCAACCACAAAGAAAGGTCTATAGTTTCCTTGATAAATTCTTGAAAAAGTCTTATCTACAAAGAATAAAGGAAGTGATCTAAAAGGTGACCCCACTAAGTGGGACCCCATTAGAGAATGAAGTTACCATGAAAAGCTAGATTCATGGTCCATTGTCACAAGGTTTAACTTGAAAGATCGGATTTAAGACTTCTCTTCCAATTCAAGGCTTGAATGCTTGCATAACAGACTTCAATTAATGCCTTGAAATATCCTCGGGAGAAGGGCTGAGTATTTCTACAAAAATATTCTATTAAAGAGAAATATCCTTCAAAAACTTCAATGAATCACCCTTAACAAAAACACTTCAGAATCTGGCTTGGTGCTTGAAAGTTGCTCTCAGATCTTTGGTTAGGGCTCATAAAACATTGGTTCGATCTGTATTAGTTATTTATTCTTTTATAATTATTTGATCACTGTAAACTTGATTCAAGTAGTGTATTATGGGAATTATAATCAATAAGGAATAAGACTAATATTTTATAGTCCCCATCCGGTGCCATTTATTGCCTTTAATGAACTATTGAATATTCTTTTGTAGCTAGGACCAAGGCACTTTGCCACTAGTCAAGTAATAGTATTCAAGCAAAGTTATGATGGTTCCCACCATTTTACATCTTCTTATATTGTTGAATGAACGAATGGACTTGTGCTTGTCATACCCATTTTGTTTCTGATCTCATGAATGAATGTAATGATACTGTAATATTTTACTTGATTTTGCAAACAAATTCACCCACTCAACATATGGAAAATATTATAAGGAATATATTCATGATTAAGGCACCCATATACTTCAGTCTAAATCAATCTGTGGGTGGGTAATATTTGTTGGTTGGTTTCCCTTTCATTCTCAAAATCACATCACATCTTAATAATTTTAGAATCAAATTTTCATACACCACTTGCACTGCAATAATTCTAGTCAAAGCATGACATACTTAACTTCTGCTATACTTTCATCATCAAAGTTATGAAATCAACCAACCTTGTGCTCAAAATAGTTTTAAAGAACAAAAATTAGCTTCACATTTATTATGGGCTCACTGACTTCAATCCAACATACAATATCAAAAGACAAAAAACATTATCAGTAATATAATACTTTCAATGCAAGCCCTAGCAACAATCTTATCATCATATGCATGTTCAGAAAATCCTGACAGCTTACCATAGACTCTATAACAATTACAATATATATGAAACACACTATGTCCAATACACCATATGTGAAGGTCTGCACAATACTCTATCAAGCAATTGGCTACTCAAGACTTCTCTCTGTGTGCATTTTTCAACATCAAAACATGTTTAACATATTCAAATCAATCATTACCTTTCTCTTACATATAAGTTACTAACTCCAGCAATAGGGCATTAACAAAAATACTAATCTCTCTTTAAGGTAGCTGGAGCAACATTCAAAATAATACTTTGTTCATCAATTCACTCAAATCAAATCCATGCATAAGTTGCCAACTTTCCATAGCTATGCACTATCCTCTGCAACACTTTGACAAGGTAAGAAAAAAAACAACAAACATTCCAAATTTGAGGTTTGACCCATATACCCTGTCAATTACACACACTGCCCATACAACTTATAAATGATGCAATGATCAATCACACCAACATGTCATACTTTCGCTTGATTACTAATCAACCAACCTTCTCAGAGAACAAACAATGTGTAGGTCTGTAATAAGCCCTATTTATTTTGTTACAAATCTTGGATACAACAAGAGATGATTCATAAGTAGATCTACTCTAGAAGGAAAAATACAAAATATTTGTGACATATTTTCCAATTGAAATATTCAAATAAATTTTACTAACAATATTAGGTTTTGGCTTCAGAACTTCAACAAGATCTCTACCATCGTTCTCTGATAAAATTGAATAAAATATCATTGTAGAAATGCAAGTTCATATTAGGGCTTACCTTAGATGGCCTTTCCACATGGGCCAAATACTGAAAAATTTAGTTCACATGACCCGACTTGAACGCGTTTCCTTGGGCCCCCTCACACGACACGACCCGACCCGACCTGACTTGCCCTGAATGCGTTTCCTTGGGCACCCTCACATGACCTGACATGAACGTGTTTCCTTGGGTGCCCTCACACAACCCTACCCGACCCGCTCAAACGAAGGCATAAGGGAGAAAAAGGAAAATGTGTCACACAAACATGCCCTATAAGGCACATGGGCGATCACAACTTATCATTTTTTATACGGCCTCCCTCACATGACCCGACCGACCCGAGTACCTGACCCGAACATGTTCCATAGGGCACCCTCACACGACACGACCTGACTCACCCGAATTAAGGCACGTGGAAGAAAACAACAAACAGGTCGCACGAACGTGCACAAGTCACACGGGCGGTCACAAATTATCATTTTTGTTATGTCCGCCCTCACATGACCTACCCGAACCCATTTCTTTGGGCACCCTCGTACGACTCGACCCGACCCGACTAGCCCGAATGCATTTCCCTGGGTGCCCTCACACGAGTCGACCCGACCCGACCTGCTCAAACATGTTACATTTGGAGCCCTCACATGACACAGCCCGACCCGACCCACCTGAATGTGTTTCCTTGGCCACCCTCACACGAAACAACCCGATCCAACCCACCCGAACTCATTTCCTTGGGTGCCGTCACACGACCCGACCCGACCTAACCCAACCCGAATACAACGACAGGGCTGCAGTTGGTATCGAATCTTGGAAATTATATTGGTTAGTCCCAGTGAAACATTAGCAAGGGCAAGACATTGGTTAGGTTCGAAGCTGCATAAAAAGACATGGAAATTTGGGAAGAATGTAAAGGGAGGATTTTCCAAACCTTGTACAAGTTGAGGCGTATGAAAGAATATCACCCACGGATTCGTGTTGAACTTGAAGTCTTGGAGGAGAATGTTGAAGTAGAGCTTCTCTGACTTGGTTGGGCAATGGAGCAGGATGTAGCTACAGATTACGATATAGAAGAAGAATCTGAGACATGTGAAGAAGAGGATGTTGCAGATGTGTCAATGATAGAGGAATAACTTGATGAACACATTGGACTGGGATTGTACACTTTGCAAACATTGATGATGGAGGACACTTATAGGGGTTAGGAGTTAATGGGGTTAGGGTTTAGGGGGTTAAATGGGTTAAGGTTTTAGGGGTTTAGGGGTTTAAATGGGTTAGGGGTCGGGAATTAGGGTTTTAAGGGGTTAGTGGTTAAGGGTTTAGAGATTTAGGGTTTAGGGGGTTTAGGGGTTAAATGGGTTAGGGGTTAAGTGATCTGAAAATGACCTGAGTTACTTAGTTCTATTTCAGAGATTGATTGTAGGGGCATTTACTGGATATGTCACCCTTAAAGAAAAGGATGAGATCCAGAGGCTACGTGGTCCCTTACAGACTCTGTCTATAGAACGTTTTAGAGATTAATACTCAGGTTCTTAAAATGTGGAATTTTCCAAGATCTTTCCTAGTTCTTGTACAAAATGTGAATGGAAAATATTACAACTCAATTATTTGTTTATGTGATTTAACTGTTAGACATGAAATGATTTTAATATGTAAATCTATGAATGTTTAGATGTAACACTTTCACATCAATCACATAAGCAATATCATAAGAAAAATAATTTCGTGACGAAGTTCATCCCTCCTGGACTACGTCTCCGGGTCCGCCTCAGAAATGTGCGTCTGTCGTATTCTTTAAGCCAAGAGAAATATGCTACAATGAATCATCTATTGCACTACTGATGTTGCAGATATGGACCATCCCTTGAATAGGCTAACTGATACAAACTTTTTTCTTTCAACAATTAAGAAAAGATGTGGATAATTTTCACACTAAAAAACTGAGGAACTGAAGCTTTATGGACCTTTGACTAGATGGTGGCTGAAATAGTTTTAGAAAGTCGAAGTTGATCTCATCAATCATCAACGTACTTCGATACTGACTTTATGCAAGTAGGATGGCCTTTGCTCTCAATAAACCTGCAACAAGAAACTCTCCACCAATTATATCTTCTGTCTTCTTAAGAGTGCCTACTTCTTCTTGAAGTAGGGAAAACTCTCCTCAACACTCCTCTCTTGAGGTCTCTCCTTCTCAAAGTGACATATTTGAGTCTTTTTATAATGAAGACAAATTTTAAAGATTTAGACTTCCTCCTTAATCTTTGATTCATTCGAATCATAAAGGTTCATGCCTTCCTTAGTGCCACTTAGATTATAAGGGATTTGTTTTTAATGATTAGATAACATGCATATCCATTTGCAAACCAATTTAGGCTTCATGATAAACTTTTTCATGACTTGATGGCTGGATCTCGAACGCTTCGAAGCCACATCTGAAATAAGTTGAGAAATCATTTATGATAAGGGATAGAATCCCTATCTTACACATACACCTAGGGATTAATCCCCAATCCTTAGCGTTGTATTTAAATTAAAATACCCATTTTAAAACTTTGGATATGAATAAACCCCGATGGTTATCCAAACCGCGCGGAGTAGCACTCATCCTGCATGTGAATAGGCAACAGGAAAGACGGCTACGGTTTAACCCGATGGTTCTGGTAACCGTTACATCCTTATCCCCGGTGGTTCCGGAAATCCTGCATTCACATGGCTTATCTTCCCGATGAGGTCTCTGCACGCTGTTACCCCACAACATTTTCCGCCTGTGGTTTACAACTGTTCACACGTTGTAACATTTCCGACGCGGTCAGGATCTAACACTGCTGCGGTCTTTACACCTGTCACATGGAATAACATATCTTCGACACAGTTTCTATTTCCATGTGGTTTATATAACGCTGTGGGTTTGTTTTAATGTTTCAAAAAATAACCCAAACCTTTGATAAGGTTTTACAACATAGTATTGATCCCAACCTTAATACTTTTGCGCTACAAGGTTTTGACTTTGATCCACGGGTTTATTAATTAAAAACCCGAACCTTGGCGCTTATAAGGTTTAACTTATACCTTATGTATTTGCATTTAACACTAATACCTTAGCGCCAGGACTTTAGGAATTTGATTTTAGTCCTAGGAATAGACTTTAGGTCTTTACAACATGTTAAGTGTGTTTTCATTTGACACTTAGCGCTAGTCCTTAGGACTTAAACCTAGGACTTAGGACTTAAACTTAGTCCTTTTCACCTTAGGATATTTTTTATCCAATAAGGTTTACAAAGCGGACTACAAACATTTTTGAACTTTACAATTAAGACTTAGGACAGGTTTTATTACATAAGTATTTTGACAAACTTGTTGTTTTTGTCGCAGGTCGACTTGAAGATGTCTTGATTGGTGCTTTTGAAACATATTTGCTGGTGTCGAAATTGAAGTTGATTTCGATCGATGTCGAACATTTGAACTCACAAATTTGATGACCATCTTGATCAATACCTGAATTACTACATAATCGATAATTACCAAATTCCAAATAACCATCTTGGTTGTTTGGGTAATTTCGATACAATTTTAATAATCTAAAATTGGATCACACCTCCCAACTAAAAGAACTTTTGGTTCTCCAAAAGTTTTATTACAATGCTTTTGAAAAACAAATTCAATTCTAGAATAATCTTTACAAGAAAACATTTCAAGCATAAGGAATAAAATCTGCCCAATTCCATTCAGCATTGGATTGTTCTCCAGCAGGTGACTTGGATTCTTCCTGGGCTGCTAGTGTCGATGCTGTTTCTCTTGGAAGTATTGGATAATTTTCTTTGACATGCCCTGACAGTTTGCAGTTTTGACAAACTTTATTTCTCATACTTGATGAGTTTATAGATTTTCTTGCTGATTGAAATGAAATTGATTTTGAACGTTTCTTTACCTGCAGTGCGTTATCATTCTCTGAAGGCTGACTTTTTTTTGCTCCAATTTGTTTGCCGTAAGCCTTTTGCTTCCAACATTGTTCCACACAATGCCAAGGACTCTTATAGAAAATACATGGATAGATCCTCTTGACTGTTTCAATTACCCAATTTTGGTAAAATAAATCACTATCAGAATCATTACTGTTAGAGGACTAAGGTTTCTTACCTTTTCTATCCTGAAGCTTTTCTGGTAGAAGTTCTGGATGTTTTGACCAACATCGGTCAGAGATGTGACCAAGCTTCCCACAATAGTCACATTTTATCACATCACATCCTAGACCCATATTCTTAGGTCTCTCTTGTACCTGGATAGGTTGAAGTCTCCCTTGTCCATTTTTCCCCAAGCCTTCGCCTTCTCGGCATCCCATGGCTTTCAACATTGATAAGCCTTTCCTTTCAAGGATCACACTGGGTTTATGACTGGAAACTTCTTCAGATTCAGAATCACTTTCTGGTGAAATAAGTGAATCAACATTGTCTTCTACTTGCAATTTAGAAAAGGAGCCTATGGCCTCCCTTGCGGACTTTGGTGAAGATGAGAGAGAAGAACTACTTTGAAGAGAAAGTGTAGGCTTTTTTCCATTGAAAGCTGCATTTTTCATAAGAGGACCGCTTCCTCTTTTGTTTCTCTTCAATTCTTCTAATTCTGATTGCAAACTTTGTTTGTCGCTTTCAAGCGCTTCCATCATTCTTCGCAATGCAGCATTCTCCTGCCTATATTGCAGATTGAAATCTTCGAGTTCCCTTAGCTTTGACAGCTATCGGGTGTTCTTGCCCAACTTGTACCTGCAAAGAACTAGCTGCTCCGATACCAATTGATCTGAAAATGACCTGAGTTACTTAGTTCTATTTCAGAGATTGAATGTAGGGGAATTTACTGGATATGTCACCCTTAAAGAAAAGGATGAGATCCAGAGGCTACTTGGTCCCTTACAGACTCTGTCTATAGAACGTTTTAGAGATTAACACTCAGGTTCTTAAAATGCGGAATTTACCAATATATTTCCTAGTTCTTGTACAAAATGTGAATGGAAAATATTACAACTCAATTATTTGTTTATGTGATTTAACTGTTATACATGAAATGATTTTAATATGTAAATCTATGAATTTTTAGATTTAACACTTTCACATCAATCACATAAGCAATATCATAAGACAAAGAATTTTGTGATGGAGTTCGTCCCTCCTGGACTACGTCTCCGGGTCCGCCTCAGAAATGTGCCTCCGTTGTATTTTTTAAGCCAAGAGAAATAGGCTACAATGAATCATTAGTTGCACTACTGATATTGCAGATATGGACCATCCCTTGAATAGGATAACTAATACAAACTCTTTTCTTTCAACCATTAAGAAAAGACATGGATTATTTTCACACTAAAAAACTGAGGAACTGAAGCTTTATGGACCTTTGACTGGATGGTGGCTGAAAGAGTTTTAGAAAGATGAATTTGATCTCGTCAATCATCAACGTACTTCGATACTGACTTTATGCAAGTAGGATGGCCTTTTCTCCTTCAATAAACCTGCAACAAGAAACTCTCCACTAATTATATCTTTTGTCTTCTTAAGAGTGCCTACTTCTTCTTGAAGTAGGGAAAACTCTCCTCAATACTCCTCTCTTGAGGTCTCTCCTTCTCAAAGTGACATATTCGAGTCTTTTTATAACAAAGACAAATTTTAAAGATTTAGACTTCCTCCTTAATCTTTGATTCATTCGAATCATAAAGGTTCATGCCTTCCTTAGTGCCACTTAGATTATAAGGGATTTTTTTTTAATGATTGGATAACATGCATATCCATTTGCAAACCAATTTAGGCTTCATGATAAACTTTTTCATGACTTGATGGATGGATCTCGAATGCTTCGAAGCCACATCTGAAATAAGTTGAGAAATCATTTATGATAAGGGATCAAATCCCTATCTTACACATACATCTAGGGATTAATCCCTAATCCTTAGCGCTGTATTTAAATTAAAATACCCATTTTAAAACTTTGGATATGAATAAACCCCAACGGTTATCCAAACCGCGCGGAGCAGCACTCGTCCTGCATGTGACTAGGAGGCAGGCACGACAGCTACGGTTTAACCCGACAGTTCTGGTAACCGTTACATCCTCATCCCCGGCGGTTCTGGCAATCCTGAGTTCACATGGCTTATCTTCCCGACGCGGTCTCTTCGCGTTGTTACCCCACAACATTTTCCGCCTGTTGTTTACAACTTTTCACATGTTGTAACATTTCAGACGCGGTCAGGAGCTAACACTGCTGCAGTATTTACACCTGTCACATGGAATAACATATCTCCGACACGGTTTCTATTTCCATGCGGTTTATATAACGTTGTGGGTTTGTTTTAATGTTTCAAAACGTAACCCGAACCTTTGATAAGGTTTTACAACATAGTATTAATCCCAACCTTAATACTTTTGTGCTATAAGGTTTTGACTTTGATCCATGGGTTTATTAATTGAAAACCCGAACCTTGGCACTTATAAGGTTTAACTTATACCTTATGTATTTGCATTTAACACTAATACCTTAGCGCTAAGACTTTAGGACTTTGATTTTAGTCCTAGGAATAGACTTTAGGTCTTTACAACATGTTAAGTGTGTTTTCATTTGACACTTAGTGCTAGTCCTTAGGACTTAAACCTAGGACTTAGGACTTAAACTTAGTCCTTTTCACCTTAAGATCTTTTTTATCCAATAAGGTTTACAAAGCGGACTATAAACATTTTTGACCTTTACAATTAAGACTTAGGACAAGTTTTATTACATAAGTCTTTTGACAAACTTGTTGTTTTTTTCACAGGTCGACTTGAAGATGTCTTGATTGGTGCTTTTGAAACATATTTGCTGGTGTCGAAACTAAAGTTGATGTCGATCAATGTCGAACATTTGAACTCACAAATTTGATGACCATCTTGATCAATACCTGCATTATTACATACTCGATAATTACCAAATTCCAAATAACCATCTTGGTTGTTTGGGTAATTTCGATACAATTTTAATAATCTAAAATTGGATCATTAAGGGTTTAAAGTTTTAGGGTTTAGGAGTTAAACGAGTTAGGGGTTCAGAGGTTTAGGGGGTTAAATGGGTTAGGGGTTGGGAATTGTGGCTAAGGATTCAAGCTCCATGGAAAAATATAAAGTCATCAAAAACCTTAATGGTTTGGAAGAATTTTCTAAAATACATTTTCTAATAGACAAACCCCATTGGATATAGGATTCCAAAGTTGTATTTGAAGCAATTAGTTCATCTTGAAAGGTGCAGTGAACTAAACACAAAGTGGAAGGCAAAAATCTATTGATTAAAATTTAAGACTAATTGTGGAAAACTCTCAAAAGGAATATTTGGGGATAGAGGGAAAAGGAAATATGACTATGAAATGGAGCCTTAGAAAAATAGGGAGGCTCAAATATAGTTTTATGCATTGATGAATTTGGTTTCTTAACTTACAATGCAGTCTAAGTAATGGTTCATTATGTTCATACTTCATTCAAAAATGTTGGAGGTGTTTTCTTTTATAGATTATATTCAGCTACCTAGTGCCCCAACATGACTTGATAATAATGGAGACTTGTTTTCTTCTATTTTGAGTTGTTTTTGGAAGGCATTAATGTTGATTGTTTCATAAATTAAAGCAAAATTGATGCAGGCTGTTTACCATTGTTTGTTTCAAGAAAAATCCAACCAAACTCTAATTCTGTCCACCAGACAAAATGTCTACCATACCTTAATTTTACAGGTTTTTGCATGCTTGATAAATTTGAAATCACACACTTATGTACTATAAATTCACCATTGGCTAACCCACAACCTTGTACCAGAGCCAACTCCAAAAAGAGAAAAATAGCACAGGCTTCAAGATCCCCATCAAGAAAGGATGATGACCCAATTCATATCCTATGGAGCAACTAAGGATAACCCCAAGCAAAGCAGAGCCTTAGATATGACATGACCCAACCCGACCCGACCCACACGAATGTGTTTCCTTGGGCGCCCTCACACGACACGACACGACCCGACCCGACCCGACCGAACGTGTTTCCTTGGGTGCCCTCACACTACTCGACCCGACTGAACGTGTTTCCTTGGGCGCGCTCATAGTACGACACGGCCTGACCTGACCCAACCTGAACGCATTTCCTTAGGCACCATCACATGAATCGACCCAACTCGCACGAACGTGTTTCCTTGGGTGGCCTCACACGTCACGACCCAACCTTTCCCAACCCAACCCGCCCAAACGCATTTCCTTAGGTGGCCTCACACGACACGACCCAACCAGACCTACCCAGGCCTGGCTAGACCCGCCCTGACCCGCATCGACCCGCCATGACTCAACAAAACCTGCCCTGACCCGCCCCGACATGCCCAAACGTGTTTCCTTGGGTGGCCCTCACAAGACCCAACACGACCAGCCTCGACCTGCCCAAACGTGTTCCTTGGGTGCCCTCACATGACCCAACATAACCTAACCTTCCCGAACGCGTTTCCTTAGGTGCCCTCACATGACCCAACATGACCCGCACGAATTTGTTTCCTTTGGCACCTTCACCCGACCTGACTCGACCCGACCCGACTTGCCCGAATGCAATTTCCTGGGCGCCCTCACACGACACGACCTGACCCGACGCAACCTGACCTGAATGTGTTTCCTTGGGCACCCTCACACGACACGACCTGACCCGACTTGACCCGAACGTGTTTCCTTGGGCGCCATCACATGACCCGACCCGCCCAAATGTCGAAGGAATGGGGGAGCAAATGGAATATGGGTCACACGAACATGCACAAGGCACTTGGGCAATCACAACTTATCGTTTTTGATATGGCCTCCCTCACACAATCTGACCCGAACGCGTTTCCTGTGGTGCCCTCACATGACACGACTCGACCCTCCCAAACGAAGGGCACACGAGGGAGAAACCGGAAAATGGATCGCATAAACGTGCACAAGCAACATGAGTGGTCACAACTTAGCATTTTTTATACAGCCACCCTCACACGACCTGACCTAACCTGACCTGACCCGACCCACCCGAACATGTTTCCTTGGGCGACCTCACACGGCATGACCGGACCTAACCCGACCAAACGCATTACCTTGGGCATCATCACATGACCCGACCCATACACATTCCTTAGGCGACTTCACACGACCCGACCCAACCCGACTTGCCCGAACGCGTTTCATTGGGCGCCCTCGCAGTACGGCACAACCCGACCTGACCCGACCCGAACGTATTTCGTTGGGTGCCATCAAATGACTCGACTTGACCCGCACGAATGTGTTTCCTTGGGTGGCCTCACACAACACAACCTAACCATACCTAACCTGACCCGCCTGAACGTGTTTCCTTGGGCACCCTCACATGACCCGATCACACAACCTGACTTGGACGTGTTCCTTAGGCACCCTCACACGACCCGACCCGGACGCGTTCCTTGGGAGCCCTCACACGACCCGACTCGACCTGACCCACCCAAACGATGTGTTTCCTTGGGCGCCCTCACATGGCACGCCCGACCAGACTCGATTCAAATGCGTTTACTTGGGAGCCATCATATGAAAACGTTGTTATTCTGACGATGCATTCATACAAGTTGCACTTCCGACGACATCCCAAAACGTCGCTATTCCGATGCTTCGTTCATAAACATCGCACTTCCGATGGAATCCCAAAACATTGCACTTCCGACAGAAAACCAAAACGTCATTATTTCGACGATTTCGAAATCAACGTCGCGATTCCGACGTTGCTCCTGAAACATCGTTATTCCGATGATACCCCTAAATTTCGCAATTCCAAAGATACTCCCTAAAATTCGCTAGAGCAACGCTTGTTGGAGGGATTAAAAAAGTTGAGAAAAATTGGGGAACTTTCCAACAATACGTCAAAACTGTCGGAACTAAATTGTCGGAAAATTGACCATATGTACTAGTGTAAAAATGGAATTCATCAACCCTTGAAATGTAGAAGGTGCATTGTTAAGGCCAAAAGGCATGACCAAAAATTCATAATGACCCTCATGAGTTCTAAATGTTGTTTTCATAATATATTCAGTTTTCATTCTAATTTGATGATATCCTGAACGAAGATCCAACTTGGTAAAATAAATTGATCCATGTAATTCATCCAATAAATCATCAATTAAAGGAATGGGAAATTGATCTTTAATAGTGAGCTTATTGAGCTACCTATAATCCAGACACATGTGCCATGATCCATCCTTCTTGTGCACCAATACTACTGGAGCAGAGAAATAACTTTGACTGGGTTGAATTATACCATCCTCTAACATTTTTGCAATCGTACATTCAATTTTGCTATTTTGGATATAAGGATATATGTAAGGGCTAATGTTTGGAGGAAAACTTCCTAGAATCAAATGAATCGCATGATCATGATCACGATTAGGTGGGAGTCCTTTGGGAGTTTCAAACACCTTGGAATGATTATCCAAGACTTTTTGGAAATCTGGAGAAATAGATGATTTTGATGTTGGAACTTCTAGTGAGCACAATTGTGAAATTATGACTCATTTTTCTTTCTTAAGAATATTTGTCATGGTATTAGAGGTTATTATCTTTCCTGTCTTCCCTGCAATACCCCATAATTCAACTTCCTTTCCTTCCAAAAAAAATTCCAGAAAATTTCTTGAAAATTAAAAGATATCGTCCCCAAAGATTGTAACCATTGTACTCCTAGTACAACATCAACAACTCCCATTGGAATGGAAAGCATTAGACTATTCAATACATATTCCCCCATGGTTATCTTGATATTATGGCATTTTATAGCGCAATTTATAGTCCCTCCATTTGCAACCATCACTTGACACACTGGTGTTGGGTATAGGAAGCAATTCAATTCCTTGGCTACCTTACAATGAATAAAATTATGGGTACTACTTGAATCAATCAACACTATTACATTTTTCTTCTTGATATGTCCTTCTATCTTGAGAGTTTGAGGAGTGGTAATTCCTACCAATGCATTACAAGATATGGTCGGACTAATTTCTTCTTTCTCTAGGGTTGGTTCCTGGTGTATATCCTCTTCTTTTGAAGTTTCTTCTTCATTTTCTTCCTCCTCTTCACAATCTATGTAAAATAATTTCTTCTCAGCACACTTATGACCTTTAGTGTATTTTCTATCACAACTGTAGCAAATCCCTTTTGATCTTTTTCTTCCAATTGTTTTGGTGTCAACCTTTTAGGTTGTGGAAGTCTAGGAGTAGAAACACTTCCATCTTTATAGATGTGAGTGGTAGGATTCCTTGTCATCATAATTTTAATTTCAGTTTTTCTCGCCAACCTGAATTACTTCTCCAATGAATCAGGTTCCCAAAGGCGAACCTCATGTTGAATATTATCCTTTAAATTCCCTATGAAGACATCAATCTTGTGTTCCTCTGAAATATTAGTTACCCTTATATCCAATTTTTGGAAGTCCTCAATGTGCTCCACCATTGAACCCTTTTGTTTGAGATTTATCAATTGGCTAAAGAAGGTGTTTTTCTTTGTATCCTCATAATGTGCTATCATTTCTTCCGTAAAAATTGACCAAGTGACAATTTTTTTACGATATCAAAGCCATCGATACCATACAAATGTATTTGTTCTAAATGTAAAGTTGCAATGTGTACCTTTTGTGTGTTTTGCACATTATGGATATCAAAATATTGCTCCATCTATAGTACCCATGTTATGGGATCCTTGCCATCAAGCTTCCTCATATCGATCTTTGGAATATGGTGGGTCTTCAATCCGACATTATAGTTTATGAAATCATGATTAACATTTATTTTTTTCTCATCATGATTTTCTTGTACTGCCTTTTTTCCATTAGGAATTATTTCTTGTATAAACTTTGTCAAACCTTCCATGTCTGCTTTTAGAACTCTCTTCATGTCTTCAATGTTGTCTTTCATTTTTTCATCTATCGTAGCTTCCATGCCATCCATATTGGCTTCCATGCCATTCTTCAAACCATCCATCTTAGCTTCCACGCCTTTCTTCAAACCACCCATCTTAGCTTCCACGTCTTTCTTCAAAACTTCCATTTCATTTTTTGTTTCTCTTTGCGAGAGCGAAATTTGTTCCACTTGGTCTTGTAATTTTGATATATCATGTTTCACTTCTTCCTCTTCATGAGTCATAGTAGAGCCACTTGAGGGATTAATGGGTGTTTAATTATTTCTAGGGGCCATTTTAGAACCCAATATTGATATATATGCTTCAATATGCCCTAGGAATCACTTCAAACTGATTTTTCAAACAAGACTTATGCAATTTGAAAAAAATACACACATTTTTCTTGCTTTTGAGGAGCTTGATAATGAAACTGATGTATCTATGGAATTTCGGATCCCCAAGATTTTATCTTTGGTCCTTTAATATTCCTCTAAATCTTCTTTCCAATGCCACAGGTCTTAGCTGATTTGGATTCTTCAAGGCAATTTATGCCTAATCTCTCGCAATGACCTAATTATGGACTAGTTCATTAGATCGAACTTGCAAAGCATGCCACGTGTCACTTTTTCTTCCTTTAGCTATGAAATTGATACACAGTAAACTAAAGTTTGTGTGCTTTCATCCACATTTTACAGAATTCCAATTTGATTCACAGGGAGATATTTTGGATGATTTTCCCAAGGTCACCTATTTCAGATGAAATTTAGGAGCCTACAAATACCATAACTTCCACAGATCATATCATCGAAAATGTTATGAACTAAGATCTGAATTTTTTACGCGACGTTCATCAAGATTTCTTCGAAAATGGGTTTTTTTTTTAGCTTTTGAACCTTCATAGAAAAAAATCTATAGCGAAAATTCTACGATGCCCTGTTTGAAGCAGCAAAACCCTGGAATCCAAAGCTCTGATACCAAATGTTATGAAACCAACTTCAAAATAGAAGAAAAGAGAGATCAGCGCCTTAGAAATCAGCCACTTAGAGGGGGAAACCTCCTTTATATTACATAAATGAGAAATTCTTGGATGATTCAAATGAAAAAACCTCCCTTCTATATATAGGAGTCTATAGGGTCACAATATAATCCTAGCCGACTTAACAATAATAATGTAAGGAAGTGATACACAACTTTGCTCGAGTCGCTAAGGATTCGATTCGGCAGATTGGAAAAAATGGCTCCTCGCCCAGCTAAGAAGCCCACCGCAGCAAACCCTACACCGAAGGAGGAGAAGGTTGGAGGTGCTCAGTCGATGCAGCCATCGCCAAAGGCTGAGCCAGTCACAGCTGTTAAGGTTGATGCCGAAACGCTGAAGCAGTCACCTGATAAAACTATTGGAGCTAAGGCGGGATCTGAAACCGATACAGCTCTCGCTCCATAATGGACCTCGAATGACCTCGGTCCTGCATTTTTTGCTCCGCTCAGGCCCTGCTCTGCAATTCTGACTCAGCAGCGGCAACTTGTAGGAAAAAGGCGACAGCTACAGCTCCTCAAAGGTTGCAAAGATTGGGTTTTCAGGTAGGAGAAGATCGAATGGCTTCTCAATCACTTTGTTTCTTTCCAGTCCTCTGTTTCGGATCTGTTTCTGTCCATCAATGATAGTATCTTTTTGAAGGGGAAATCTCCTCCCCATCAAAGCTATGGCAGACATGCTCTCGGAAGCACAAGAGGTCCTGGCACTGTGGCTAGGAACCTCCTTGACTCCTTTGAGATCCAAATTTCTCAACCAATAGGAAAAACCATCCTGCAATGGGTTTGTTCTACAGATTTGGTGCTGGATCTCAAGCTGGATCTAGAACGGCGGATTGGGATCCCTTCAAGCCTTCAGAGACTTCTCTTTCAAGGTAAACAACTTGAAGACCTTCTTCCCATCTCAACTTACAGCATTAACAGGAACAACACTTTGGTGTTAACCCTTCGTTTCAGAGGGGGGGCAGCGAGAGAGTCATCCTCTGCTCCTCCCTTCTCTTACAAAGATGCAGTACACTCTGAGATCCCCAAACCCTTGGAAGGCCTTAGATCCAAGCCTTTTTTGGTTAACAAAACAGAGGAAGCTCCCTCTGTCGAAATCACCCATGCAGATCCTGTAAATCAACTTCAAGAATTTGCAGAAAGAGCCATCATTTGCAGATTCAACAGACTGTGGCCGCGATCTAAGGACCTTTATGATTGGATTCATGCAAACTGGACACATCATTGTAAGGTCAGTTTCTGTTCAAAAGGATATTTCATTGTTATTTTTAATGACAGTAAGCATTATGAAAGGGCTTTAGAAGAAGGCCCTTGGTTCATGGGAACTGCAGGGCTCTTCTTAACTCCTTGGTTCCCAGATTTTGACCCAGCAACTGCAGTCATCACCAGGACACCTGTATGGATCAGGCTTCCAAACCTACCTGTCCACCTATGGCATGTTGTTGTCTACGAAGCTATAGGAAACACCTTGGGCAGTTTCGTTACGGGAGATTACAGGCGAGAAAAGATTGGTCTCTACACATATGCCAGAATATGTGTGGAGTTAGAATTAAGCAAGGGACTTCTAGACCAAATCATTCTCAAGATAAACGACTCTATTTGGACCCAGACAATGGATTACGAAAATACTGCCTTCCGCTGCCGCCGTTGCCACCAAACAGGGCATTTTCATTCCACCTGCCCTTCTCTCTCGGCAAAAAAGAAAAAGGATAACCTCTCCAAGCACAAATCCAAATGATGGGCTCCTTGCTCACCACCTCCAGTCGTGGATTCTAATTCCTCTAGCTCTAAAGATGAAGCCAGTGATGCCGATTTGGATCATGCCCCTCAATCTGTGGTTCCTTCCACCGATGGGTCGGCGCATTCCTCCGATATAGCCATCGCCCATAAACGCGTCCATATGACCTCCTCCTAAGATTCAGAAAAGGAGGGCCCCCCCTCGGAGAACCCCAATCTTCAAGTTGTTGTTGCTCATTCGCCCTTGGATGGGTGGGTCAAAGTCAAAAAAAGGAAAGGGAAAAAGCTTCAAGTTGAGACTTCTACCCATTCTGGGTAGAGATCAGTATTTTAGCTTTCCAGTCTTTGGCTGTAGTTCTTTGCTTGCTTCACTTCTTCTCCGGAACCGAGGTTGATAGTCCTATCATTTTCGATTGCCGGTTTTTTGTCTCTCTTGATTGTATCATCATCTTGTATCATATTTTTTCTTAATAGATTTAGTCCATTTCAGAAAGAAAAAAAAAAATAATGCAAGGGCACAATAATTAAAATAGTGGGTTTTTATGGGGCACAATAATAACAATATGGGGACTAAAGGGGTACAACAATAATAATAAGGGGTCTACACTAACAACAATAAGGGACTACACTAGTAATATAGGGACCTAACACAAAGTTTTTAAGTATCCCACTTATGAAAAAGAGATGTATTCCATTGTGCAGGCTTGCCAAAATTGGAAGCATTACATTTTGGGGAAGGAAACGCTCATCCACACAAACCATTGACCCCTGCAGTTCATACAGACACAAGGGAATTGGTAGAATGATCGCCACCATAATTAGTCCACATAACTGCAATAGTTTCATTTGAACATCAAGTACAAGAAGGGAAACACCAATAAGGTTGCACACTGTCTCAGCAGAACACCGATCGTGGTGCTAACCACCATGCTCAACTCTTGTGGGAACGAGACTTCCAATTGGCTGCTTCTCTGTAGAAGCGATCCAAAATTAGACCGCACATACAATACACTCTTAGAGGGTAAGAAAGTTCCAAACTTTCACCTCCAGGATGCACTGCTATATCTCCTGGGACACCTTTTTGTTCCTTCAAGCGGGCATGCCAAGATGGTTTGGGAAGCGCACTACAGTTGGGTCGCTAGGAATTTCGGGGTTGAGAAAAAGTGGTAGGACTGAAAAAGTATTTCTATTGGCCGAACCTTCGATAAGTTGTTGATAAGTACATCATATCCTGCACTGACAACGCCATTGCCAAACCGAACATAGAGAAGTAAGGCCTCTATACTCTGATTCCTACCCCTAGTCGACCTTGGGAATCTATATCCATGGATTACATGTCGAGCCTTCCTTCTACTAAGCATGGAAATATTTTTTTTTTGTGGTCGTCGACAGATTCTCGAAGATGGCCATTATGGCGGCCTGTAAGAATAATATCACAACAGAAGCCACTGCTAAACTCTTCTTTGAACGAGTGTGGGTACACTTTGGGATCCCACATTCTATCATCTCAAATTGGGACAGTATATTCCTTAGTCCATTTTGGTCCAGCCTCTAGTCGATGCTGGACACCAAGCTCACCAAGTCAAGAACTTTCCATCCCTAAACTGATGGGTAGACAAAGGTCATCAACAAGATGATCGTACACATTCTACGGATATACAATTGAAAGCATCCATGCACATGGGATGAGACCCTCCCCTATTTACAACATAACTATAATCAGGCTCTCCATAGCTCAATTGGCCACAATCCCTTTCAGGTGGGCTTGGGATTCCAACCACTATGTCACGTTGACATAGTCATGCCATTTGTGGCTACTCAAGCAGATTCGACTCATGTCCAGTCAAAAGTTAACAAGGAGAACAACTTCATTAAGCGCATTCAGCACATCCATCAACAGGTTCATGACATATTGGAAAAATCCAATGTTAAGTACAAGCAACGACATGATTAGCATGAGGTGCCACACAAATTCCAGGTAGGCAATAAAGTGTGGCTACATTTGTAGAAGGAGAGCCTCACTAGACCCCACTGCAAGCTTCACCTACTTCAATATGGGTCATACAACACCACCAAGGCTATAGGGGATAATGCCTTCGAGCTTAGTGCTCCACCATTCCTTGGTCTACATCTAGTATTCAATGTGGACCTCCTTCGACCCTACTTTCCACCTCTACTAGAGACATCTGACATGGAAGAACAACTCACACAAACAGAGTTAAACCCAGATTGATCGGATAATGGATGCACATATCAAGAAAAAGCCACAACAGATCAGATCATTGATGCACATATCAAGAACAAGCCACAACTGATCGGATCATGGACACACATATCAAGAATACTCGCCAGCAGAGGATCCAACTATACCGAGTTGTTAAAGCAGGCCACCTCCTTCATCAGGGAAAGTGGTTCACCAGGGACCAAGTTCAATAGAAATTTCCCCACTGCATGGAGGCTCTACAAGAAATGGGGACCATTGCTTCCTAAGGGGAGAGGAATGACCCAGGTGGATATTGGTGGCCACCCGCCTATTCCACCTAATCAGTTTCATCAGTTTTCTTATTTATTATTTTTAGCAGTTTTTTCGGGTCTTAAACTTCCAAAGCCATTTTAAGGCCCTAAATGTTATTTTTTGGACATGATTGATCCAAGCAGATCGGTCTACCGACCACAACACACCCGTAGCCATATATAATTAGGTGGCTTCACCAAGGAAGAGATCTCCACGTAAGACAACATTGCATCCTTCCCTACAACATCAAGCCCTTCACAGATGAGGTAATGTGTGATATTGCTCTTGTTGAAGTTTTTTATGTATAATTAGGCCCACCATACTTGTGGAAGTGACATGTTGTGTATGATTCTAAGCCTAGTTCTATTATTATTACTTTGGGAATAAGTTGTAGATGATATCAGAGGTAGTACCATCTACCACCATCTCTTTGATTATTTCCAAGCACTACAGTAAGATTATTTCCCAAACCATGAAATTTGTTTTCATTACGATTCACCCACAAGGAAAGAAGAATATTGTGGCTACAGCCTCCAAACCGGGTGCCATTGCACAACAACAACATATGGAAAATTTCGTGGAGGAATACCAGGACATTTTATCCTCACCCATAGGGGTTCCTCTACTATGTGAGATCAAGCACTCTATTTCTTTGACCCCAGGCGTGTCGTTTCCTAATGGGTCGATCTATCGATGATATATTATAGAGAATGATGAAATTAAGGGGAAAATCTGAGAGCTATTGCAGAAAGGGTACATCAATCCAAGCTCCTCGCCCTGTGGGAGCCCGATTGTGTTGGTATAGAAGAAGGACGACACCTGGAGACTTTTTATTGACTATCGGGCGCTGAACAATATCACAGTCTGGAATAGGTATCCAATCCCACGGATCAATAACCTCTTGGACCAACTTAGGGGGGCCAAATATTTCAATAAGATCAACTTGAAGCTGGGTATCACTAGGTACCAATCAAACCCTCTGATGTGTGGAAGATTGTCTTCAAAGCCAAGGATGACCTCTTGGAATGGCTAGTCATGCCTTTTCGGGTTGACAAATGCTCCCGCAACCTTCATGGGATTGATGGACGACATCTTGTGGCCATTCACCAACTCATTTGTGGTGGTGTAATTAGATGATATCCAGATCATTAGCCAGACTTTGGAAGAGCACCTCCACCACATCCGACAGGTCTTCCAGACACTGTGGCAACACAAGTTATGTGCCAAATTGGAGAAGTGAAATTTTGACATGACCCAGGTTCAGTATCTGGGATACATTATTGATGAGCGCGGGGTGCATGTGGATCCAACCAAGATCCAAGTCATTCGGGATTGGCCAACCCTAACCACTCTAACATAGCTCTGCAACTTTCTAGGTCTTGCCAATTTCTACCATAGGTTTGTGTTGGGATTCTCTCATATCACTTGGCCCTTTAGAGCTAAGTTATTTTGGTTTTAATCTCATCAGAAGGCACTCTTAAATTTGAAACAACGCCTCTACCCTGCACCAGTTCTCACATTACCAAACTTGCAACAACCATTTGAGATTGAGACAGATGCCTCTAACTATGCTATTGGGGCAGTTCTTACTCAACAAGGGCATCATGTGGCATATCACAGTGAGACACTTTCCGACACAGTTTGAAAGTATCCCACTTATGAAAAAGAGATGTATTCCATGTGCAGGCTTGAAAACAATGGAAGCATTACATTTTGGGGAAGGAAACAATCATCCACACATACCACCGACCCCTTCAGTTCATACAAACACAAGTTTCAAAACAATCGCCATCAGAAGTGGTCCACATACCTGCAACAATTTTATTTGAACATCAATTATAAGAAGAGAAGCACCAATAATGTTGAAAACTGCCTTAGCCTACCACCGATCGTGGTGCTAACCACCATGCTCAACTCTTGTGGGCACGAAACTTCTGATTGGTTGCTTCTCTACATAAGCGATCCAGAATTCGGCTACACATACAAGATGCTCTTAGAGGGTAAGCAAGTTCCAAATTTTCACCTCTAGGATGCACTACTATGTCACCTGGGATACCTTTGTGTTACTTCAAGTGAGTGTGCCATGATGGTTAGGAAGCACACTACAATCGGGTCACTGGGCATTTTGGGGTCATGAAAATAATGGCAGTACTGCAGAATTATTTCTATTGGTTGAACCTTCGATAGGATGTCGGGAAGTACATCAGATCCTACACTGTCTACGTCATTTCCAAACCGACCATCAAGAAGCAAGGTCTCTATACTCTACTGCCTATCCCTAGTTGACCTTGGGAATCCATCTCCATGGATTACATGTTGGGCCTTCCTTCTACTAAGCATGAAAATGATTGTGCTTTTTATGGTCGTCGAAAAATTCTTGAAGATGGCCATTATGGTGGCCTGCAAGAATAATATCACAACAGAAGCTACTACTAAACTCTTCTTTGAATGAGTGTGGGTACAATTTGGGGTACCATAGTCTATCATCTCAGATCGGGACAACAAGTTCCTCGGTACATTTGATCCAGCCTTTGGTTGATGTTGGACACCAAGCTCACCAATTCCACAACTTTCCATTCCCAAACCAATGGATAGACAAAGGTCATCAGGCGGATGATTGCACACATTCTGTGCATATGCAACTCAAAGCATCCACACGCATGGGATGTGAGCATCCCCTATGTAAAACATAGCTATAATCAAGCTATCCACAACTCAACCGACCACAACCCCTTTTAGGTGGGCTTGGGATTCCAACCTTTATGTCCCATTGACGTAGCCATGTCATTTATGACTACTCGGGAAGATTCAACTCATGGCCAGTCTAAAGCTGACAAGGCGAACAACTTCATTTAGCACATTTAGCACATCCTCCAATAGGTTCATGACATATTTGACAAAGCTAATGCTAAGTACAAGAAATGACATGATCAACATCGGTTGTCACACAACTTCCAGGTGGGCAATAAAGTGTGGCTAAAATTGCAGAAGGAGCACCTCACTGGACCCCACTGCAAGCTTTGCTCGCTTTGATATGGGCCATATGTTGAAGATTGCAACAAGAAACAGTGAAGGAGGCATCCTGAAACATCATTCCTGATCCTAGTTGGAAAGTGATCACCTAAACTAGGTTGGGGCCACACAGGTGATTTTTGTCGCAAAGTCTATTTTTAGACATATGGATCATATTCTATGAGTTGCGGGATGCTATTTGTGGATGGTTGGTCAAGTTGGAAAAATAGATGGACTTCTATTTTTAGACATATTATGAATCTATTTCTTAGGATTAAGCGATTTAAAAAATAGATATGTCGTAATATTATTAGCTCCTTAATAATATTTGGACTCTAACCATTATCTTGTTCTCTTGGAGCACTTCAGTTAAGTGCACAGATGTGGCACAGGAGCTGACAGAAGGAATCACGCTATTCCTGAGGGTTATGTGGAGCTATTGCATGGATACTTTAGTTAGAACTCATGTGAGAGAGTTTGGTGGAGTTAATTGAGGAAGTTAATGGAGTTGTGTTCAGTTTAACTAATCTAAACATAGTTGAGCTATTTGTATCTGGTTTAACTGATTGATGCAATTAGTGAGAGTGGTGTGAAATAATTATTAATTAATTCACTAATTATAAACTCATTAATCAACTAAATAATGCATCAGTTAACTTCAGTGCATGGACAGTTTCAGTGGAGATCAGTGGAGATCAGTGCAGAGATAGGTGAAAGGGCAAGTGTGACTATCAGTTGTGACTATAAGTGATGCATGGTTTGCATCCAACACTCAGTAGAGATGCCTATAAAGACTGCATGAGCAAGGCTGGGGTAATCAATTCTCATCAAGAGGCATTATTCAGCAGGGATTGCGCAGTAGAGGCAGGCTATCAAGTGGCAGAGATTGGAGCATGTGTTTTGCTAGATCTAGCTTGATTAGTGTGTAGCAAGTGGAGATTATACTGAGAGCTTGTGAGGAGATTTGTATGATGATTTTTACATGATTTCTATGACATATATAATATACAGATAGTTCGGGGTTTTCATCTTTAAGCTTTCCCATAAATTACTGTGTTCATATGTGTGAATTTATATGGTTTTAATGTGTGCATGCAATTGATTTTATTTCCGCATGTGATGATAAATGGTAGAAGAGATTTTGTATTGTGCATGAATTCAAATAGTGTGTGATCAGGAGAATATCGGATGTATAACATATCAGTTATATATAATTTCTACATGGTATCAGAGCGATATTGATCATTGGAGCAATTGCAAAACATTGAAGCGGTTGAGTTTTTGTATTGAAGCGACCAGAGGAAGTTGGCGCTCAAGGATAAACTCAGGAAAATAAAAATGGAGAAGAATGACACTATTCCGGTATATTTGACAAAGTTTGTCCACTGCAGGGATGAGCTTGGGAGTGTAGGAGTTAGTGTGGATGAGGAAGGACAAGTCAAGAAGGTTGGGATTCGAGCCAAGAATCTCTACAGACTGAAGTAGATGGGATGTCTATGGAGCTTCCTACTGTTGGGAAGTGCAAGAAAGACATGCAATTGATGCTTGAGAGGGAGCAAGTTTTGCATGCAGGTAAGAATGAACCTCGAGATGTGGAGCAGCCACAAGATGAGGATCATGGAGTGGAAGAAACCACTCATGCAGAGAAATTTCGTGCCAGATGGGCAGAGGGAGTGTATGCAGCTATACCACCAGGTGAGAGGTGGGGCAACATGCATGAGTAATCCCAAGAGGATATTTCTGGGAAGGATTCATTGAGATGGTGTGGATCTCATGAATTGAACCTGGCTACGAGGTGCCCATAGAGCAGCAGTAGCATGATCAGTTGGATTGATGTAGGCAGATCAAAGTGACAGTGTCAGATATTGGAGCGCAGTTCAGAGTTGACAGCAAGTGCAGAGTGCATGGGTGCAGAGTTCAATAGTGCAGTGGTTCCTGAAGACATGTGCAGTAGATAAGCAGAAGTCGAATACTTTGATGATAGATGCATTATATTGATTGAGTTGTTTGGAGCCTATTCAATTTCGAAAGAGTTGCATAGCAGATGCATGGAGTTGCATGGCGCTTGTAAAGGTTGCAGGGTGAATGCATGGAGTTGCATGTCGCATGCAAAGACAATCATTTCTTGTTGAGAGGGAGTGTTGAAGATTGCAACAAGAAATAGTGAAGGAGGCATCCTGAAACATCATTCCTGATCCTAGTTGGAAAGTGATCACCTAAACTAGGTGGCGGCCACACAGGTGATTTTTGTCACAAAGTCTATTTTTAGACTATGTCTATTTTTAGACATATGGATCATATTCTATGAGTTGCAGGATGCTATTTGTGGATGGTTGGTCAAGTTGGAAAAATAGATGGACTTCTATTTTTAGACATATTGGGTGGAATCTATTTTTAGATTGCCAGTCTAAAATAGATATGTCGAATATTATTAGCTCTTAATAATATTTGGACTATAAACATTATCTTATTCTCTTGGAGCACTTCAGTTAAGTGCACATATGTGGCACAGGAGCTGACAGAAGGAATTACGCTATTCCTGAGGGTTATGTGGAGCTATTGCATGGATACTTTAGTTAGAACTCATGTGACAGAGTTTGGTGGAGTTGATTGAGGAAGTTAGTGGAGTTGTATTCAGTTTAACTAATCTAAACATAGTTGAGCTATTTGTATCTGGTTTAACTGATTGATACAATTAGTGAGAGTGGTGTGAATTAATTATTAATTAATTCACTAATTATAAACTCATTAATCAACTAAAGAATACATCAATTAACTTCAGTGCATGGACAGTTTCAGTGGAGACCAGTGCAGAGATAGGTGAAAGGGAAAGTGTGACTATCAGTTGTGACTATAAGTGATGCATGGTTTGCATCCAACACTCAGTAGAGATGCCTATAAATACTGCGTGAGCAAGGCTGGGGTAATCAATTCTCATCAAGAGGCATTCTTCAACAGGGATTGCGCAGTAGAGGCAGGATATCAAGTGGCAGAGATTGGAGCATGTGTTTTGCTAGATCTAGCTTGATTAGTGTGTAGCAAGTGGAGATTATACCGAGAGCTTGTGAGGAGCTTTGTATGATGATTGTTACATGATCTCTATGACATATATAATATACAGATAGTTGGGGGTTTTCAAATTTAAGCTTTCCCATAAATTACTGTGTTCATATGTGTGAATTTTTATGGTTTTAATGTGTGCATGTAATTGATTTTATTTCCGCATGTGATGATCAATGGTAGAAGAGATTCTATATTGTGCATGAAGTCAAATAGTGTGTGATCAGGAGAATCTCGGATGTATAACATATCAGTTATATATAATTTCTACACCATACACCATCACCAAGGTTGTAGGGGATAATTCCTTCGAGCTTAGTATTCCACCATTCCTTGGTATGCATCCAGTGTTCAATGTGGACCACCTTCGGCCCTACTTTCCACCTCTACTAGACACATACAACATGGAAGAAGAACTCACACCAATAGAGTTAAAACCAAACTACATGGAACATGCCACACCTAATCGGATCACAGACACATAGATCAAGAACATCCGCCAACAGAGGATCCAGCTATATCGATTTGTCAAAGCAGGGCAACTCCTTCACCAGGGACCAGGTTCAGCATAAATTTCCCCACCTCATGGAGGTTGTGCATGCAATGGGGACCATTTATTCCTAAGGGGGGAGGAATGATCCAAGTGGATATTGGTGGCCACCCGCCTATTCCACTTAGTCATTTTCATCAATTTTCTAATTTATTATTTTTAGTAGTTTTTTCGGGTCCTGAACTTTCGAAGCCGTTTTGAGGCCTAAACAAAATTTCCGGGCATGATTGATATAACAATTTGAAACAAATAGTGCATGCAGTTATAGTCCTCGAAGATATCTTTCCAACAAGGTATCATACACACCAAATAGAGATAATATGACCGAGTTACAACCCCAGAAAGTTGGCTGCCCAACTAACCCCAACGAGGCCCATAAACTCTTAGTGTTACATCTCCTCGGGTTAGGGTTTTAGTTGTTTAGGGTTTTCTCTTATTGTTAAATAATAAAAAGGCCCTTGAGCCTCATTGCAACACAATTCAAAGGCATGTAGCCACCACATCTCTTCTTAGAGATAAGCTACCATCACTAGAACTAGTTTATTTTCCATTGTCTGTAAGCATTTTTCAGTATTTGATTTAATGAAGTGAAGTGTTATTCCAGTTGCATCTTTGTGTTTATGTTTATTTCGGTATTTTATTGTGTTCCTACATAAGTCTGGATTAGTGGTATTAGACCGGTCTGCTCTTTCTCGATCTTTCTTTGCATGTCCCCAACGAGGTTGGGGTATAAGGAGTTAGGGCTCAATCTGGTTGAACCTTTGCAAGATCGGCCTTGCAAACCTCGACAACCTCCCATGGCGGAAGAAAATAAAGATGAGGGAGCAAGAGATCCTATCAAAATATTGCTCGAGGAGGCCTTCGAGAAACAAATGAATGCAATGATGGATACCTTTGCTCAAATCCTCCAATGACTACCCACCAACAACACATCTTCATCCAGCAGCCACTCTGGAGGCGCCACTCCTTTTAGGGTACAAGTAAACTTTGACATTTTCATATTTGAGGGCCAAATAGATGCAGATGTCGTAGATAGATGAGTAAATTTGTTGGAAGGGTATTTTTCGATCCATGATTTCTCCGATCAAGAAAATACTACCTTTGCGCTCCTCAAAGCTACCCCTCATATCAAAGATTGGTGGGAAACCCACTGTGAGCAGAGGGATGAGGAATAACCCTCACTTTTTTCAGCTACACCCACTTGGACATCATTCCGAGACGACATCAAGGAACAATATTACCCTGTCGGGAGCTATGAGGATAAGTACATCCAATGGACCACGCTGCGGCAACAAAGGGATCAAGATGTGCATTAGCTGACGAATTTACTCCATACCATGTGCACAAAGCTGAGTATTAAAGATTCAAAGAAACACTTGGTGCTCAAGTACCGTAACTGTTTGCACAGATACATTTAGGAGGAAATGGAGTTCCTTGACATTACCTCGCTTGGCACGACATATCGATACACTACCAAGATCGAGCAAAAATTTAAGTAGAAGAAGCAAGACTTTAGATCCACAAATCCGAAGCCACGGAAAGACACCTCCAAACCGCAAAACAAGGGGAAAAGCCAAAGTGAGGTCACTCAGGACAACCCGCCAAAGAAGCAAGCGAATAACAACACCACAAAGCCAAATAAGGACACAAGGAAGTGGTATGAATTTCATAAAATCTCCAATCACAACACAAGTGGGTGTCGAGCCAAACAATCGTTGGTGGTCTAGCTGAAGGCATCTGAATCAGATGCATGTTTTGATTTTGAGTCCGAACCAGACAAGGGGAATGACAAAGGGAAGCAAATCATTGATGCGAAACCTAGTGCCACCGTTGCCACCACCAAAATCTAGAAGGAGGAACCCGAAGATCCAAAGGAGAAGTGCGCCTATTCCATTAATAATATGAAAAAATCCATCTATTTCATGAAAGAATTGGTAGATTCAAAAAGATGAAAAGACAGATCATAAAGTAACACATTTCTATGAAATTCAATTACAAAACATACTCCATCATCCAAAGGAAATGCTTGCTTTAAAAGCATGCCAATTTATGACGTTTTGCTCTTTGTAAACATGAAATATTTGAATATCATCATTTTTTTTTAATTAATAAATCTTATGTTTCTAGGCTTCCACATGAAAAATTCTAAGATCATTTTTTTTCGTTAAACCATTCCACTAAGACTTTGAAATCCCCTACCAACTTGAAGACTTTGGAATCTCCTCCCAACTTGAAGACTTTCCCTGTTTCCAAAAAATAATCCTCATACCACTCCACATTAGGCGAGCCTTATTTCCTCTACCATAGGCCCATAAATGCGCCCAGGCAAGAAATGCCCATCGTCAGATGATCTACGACTTTAATCTGACGAAAGGCATTTCCTACCTAGGTTCATTTATGGGCCTATGGCAGAGGAAATAAGCCTCGCCCTCCACATTACCATTAGCTCAACCACAAAATTTGTTCATTTAAATACATATATTCTTCATACTACATGACTAAAATGGCAACATACATATAATCTGATAGTATTTACACTTGGATTATTGCGTTGAGAAATGGAAGTGAATAAATAATTATTTTGTATATTTAATTAATTAACGTGAATGTTGTTAGATAAATTATGCACACAACTAGGCAATCCTTCATAATAATACTATTTAGGTGGGATAAAGTGTGAGAAATGAGATGTGTTTATATTAGCTGGGCATATGTGAAAGTCAAGTATTGATATGATGTTTATTAGTATAACCTTCCTCCATGTATGGACACACGTAGGCAATCCTTCCTCATTGTAATATACAAGTATGAGAATTAAGATGTGTTGATACTTAATAAGCATATGTGAAAGTTAAGTATTGAATAATGTTTATTATTATAACCTCGCTCTGTTAATATTTTGGTTATAATTACTCTGTTTGCTCTGTTTTATAATTAAGCTGTATTTATTTTTATTTTTATTTATTGATATTATTATTATTATTATTATTTTGTTTGGATATTAAGATGGTATTGTGTTATTATTATCAGTTATAATTAAGTGTTTAATATTTATATATATGGTTTTTAAAAGATTTTTTTTTTTGAGTTTGAGGATTAAGTTAGTGCAAAAATATATTTATTTAAGAATTTATAAGATATTAGAACAATAATTATCAAAGTATTATAGTTTATTATGTAATCAACGGGGATTTGAATGTGGGTGTAGAATATAAAAATTATTCTGCCCAATTAGTAGATATTTACATATAATTAAATGTATAAATTTAGAAAATTATAATAATTAATATGTGTGTAAATTTCAAAATTTATTATGTTAAAGATATATAATGAAATAGATACTCTTTACTCCTTAGTTATCCTGAATCATTTATTAGTTTTAGTTTTGAAATATTATAGTTATAAGGCATAATATTAATTCATGTAAAATTTGTTTATATATATGTATATGAGTTGATGAAATCTTTTTTATTTTTCCATAATAAAAGAATGGAAAAAATAATACTTTGAGACATTGTAAATGAAACTAATTTATTGTTATTAAAGTGATAACTCTCAAATCTTTTTAATCTTTTTATGAAGTCTAATTTGTGGTGTTTAGTGATACAAATGAAGGATCAATTCAATACATGATAGTCACCAACCAAATTGTTTACCAAGATATTTGTCTGAATGCAATAATTCCAAAATTGTATTTTTCAATTCAAAGTTGTGATCAATGTATTATTTAAGGCATTTGCATCAATTTAAATGGCTAAATTGTAATTTGAAAAATATATTAATTAAATTGACGGATTTTTTGTTCATCAAATTTTAGTAAAAAAAAGCTTAGTTAATCAATATATAATTCCAATGAGCTCTATCAAAGACGCTGTGAAATTTAAAAGCAAGATATTGATCCAAATCCAATAGGTGAAATGACAATAATCTCAAAATTGCAACTTCATCAATTCAAAATTGTTATCTATTCATATCATCTTTTTTGTTTTTGTAAAGTGGAATCAGTAACTCGAAGGCCTAATCGCGACGCCACCCAAGATCGAGCCTAGTTGTTGCCATATAACCACTGAAGAACTACATCCCCCTGCAAGCACAGTTCTCGAGCATGGAGGGTTTTGAACCATGGCCAAGACGTCCCCACACGAAGTATTATACCGTTCGGCCAAACCCTCACAGACATCTATTCATAGCATCTAAATCAGTTATAATAGTTGAAATTGGAATATAAAAAACATATTAATCAAATTGAAGAAATTTTGGTAAGGGTAGTTACAAATAGAGTAATTTAGTTAGTCAATATACAACTCTAGTGAGGTCTAGCAAAGAGACTATGGAAGTGTTGAAAATCATTACAAAGTTAAATAGAATAGATAGAAAATTTTCAAGTTTCCTTAACTTTGTAAATATATTTACAAATTAAATTTAAATAAATATTTATAAATTTATAATAAATATTACAAAGTTTATGTTGGATAAAAATATTATAAGTAAAATTTTGGAAAAAAATTATAATATACAAAGGAAAAGGATCAAATACATATAAAGTTGATCATTAAGCAAAAATTTGTAAAGAAAATATGATATACTTCTTTATTATTTAGAAAGCTCATAATGTCATATTTCTAAGCTAGATAATGTGTGGTTGCGTGGGAATATTTTAATGCCTTGTTCTTCCCTTTTACATGCATTAAAGAGTGGGAAGAAAGACTTCCAAACGGTGGAGTCTTTTATGGTTCTTTCTTTTTTTACATGCATTAACTAGTGGGAAGAAGAACTTCAGGAAGAGAATTTTATTAAAGAAAAAGTTTTATAGAACTTTTAACGATCTTAATTTTAAGTATGACAGATTTGCACAATGCATTATATTAGATATCATTTTTGAGATTCAACTACGGTAAGAAAGTCATTAATCTATCCTATATATGTGTTTACTATAATAAATATATATATAAACTAAATATATATTTTTTTTCTAAAATTTAATTAATTATTTTTAATTTTCAATAAAATTTAAATATATTGAAAATGCTAAATTAATATAAACCAACCAATAATTTTTTTAAGTTTTAACCCACAATCAAATAGTAATCATATCCCTGCACTATACACCTTTTACTCGTCAAAGATCCCACCAACCGGCCCAAAACCAGTTAACCCGAACAACTCTAACACAACCCTAACATCATGCCCTTAAGCGGACTAATTACATGCAAATTACATATTATGTTTTAATTTTTTAATTTAAAAAACGAAAAAAAGAAATTAATGTGTTCTTAAACTTACAAAATAGACACATGTTGACGCAAAACCTTCCTGGATACCCACCGCCACGCTTCCAAGAAGACAATTTCATCGCTTATGTTGAAGAATCGGCCAGTGAAGTCCTCTGGAGATGAAAACCCCACCACTTGATTCGGCCAGCGAAGAGAATTATTTGTCCGTGCGTGTTCGAATCCTGCTGGGAATAGTTGAAAAAAATCCCAAACCGCAATGAGAAGTTAGGCAGCTTGTCAGTGATGACGGAGATAATTCTGGTCTCGCAGTTTCAAATCCCGCTAAAAGCCGTCAAGAGAGAAAAAAAAAGGACCTCAACACAGCGAGGAGTCAGGCCTCATTATATCCGTGGGGAGAAATTTGTCCAAGCAGGTTTTAACCGGCTGGCGTTTGAGGAGGTATTCTAAAACCCTAGAATGCAGTGAACATCCTTATCTTTTGCAAATATTCTTTGTTCAAATTAAATAGAGTCTGTCACCCTATGTAGGGTTCTATGGTGTAGTGGTTAGCACTCTGGACTTTGAATCCAGCGACCTGGGTTCGACTCCCGGTAGGACCTTTAACCTTACTTTCATGTGGAAAGGATAAACACCTCCTATTCGAGTCACACACAAAAACTAGCCCCTAAAATTGCTTGTTTTGTTCCCTGCTTATGCAGCTAGTTGTCCTATCCATACAAATGGCTTGGCTTCTTATGTAGCTAGCTTATTGCCAGTCCTATCCGTACAAATGGCTTTGCTTTCAAAGGGGGATGTAGCTCATATGGTAGAGCGCTCGCTTCGCATGCGAGAGGCACGGGGTTCGATTCCCCGCATCTCCAATGTTTCTGGCTCTTTCTACTATTTTCATTTCCCTGTTTCCTCTGTGCCCACCGAAATGTAGACATGCCTTGATATTTCTGTGTATTTGACATAAATCTTCCAGGCTATCTCCCAGACAAAAATCAGTAAACCAGAAGTTCGTTTTCTTTTTGCCTTGCTATTTCTGTGTATTTTTACATAAATCTTGCAGGCTATCTCCCAGATAAAAATCATCAGTAAACCAGAAGTTTGTTTTGTTTTTGCCTTGCTATTTCTTTGTACTTTTACATAAATCTTCTAGGCTATCTCCCAGACAAAAATCAATATAAACCATAAGTTTGTTTTCTTTTTGCCTTGCTATTTCTGTGTGTTTTTACATAAATCTTCCTGGCTATCTCGCGGACAAAAATCAGTAAACCAGAAGTTTGTGCCCTCATAGGGGGACTATTTCCAGAACAAACCAGCAGTTTTTTTAGTTGGCTTAACTCGTGGGTATTTGAATCTTGAATTTCCGTGTATACATAACAGGGGGATCGTCAATTAGGCTGCCCCATTTACCAAAACAAACCAGTCCTCTTATAACAAGGATTTATACAGAAATTTTCATGTGTAAATGTTCCCAGCACAACAAACAAAAGAGATACCGAAATGTTAGATTAGTTTTCGTTGTTCAAAAAACTTGCTCTTTATCTGTTCTTTTTGATTTGCTAATCGTTGTGTATTTTAAATTTTTATATAATTCTTCCCGGCTATGTCCCAAACAAAAATCAATAAACTAGAAGTTTGTGCGCTCATATGGATTATGACCACTATTTCCAGAACAATCCTCAAAGCAAGAATTTATACAGAAAAATTCATGTATAAGAGTTCTCAGCATAACAAACAATAGAGATCATTAATTCCCAAAAATGATTGATTTAAAGCTCGAAAAGACCAGAGCACAAGACTTAAAGGAAAAATGAATGAAAATAGTTAGCTGAGAGACCATCTTCCTCTTCACTATCTGCCAGCGCCCAGGATCCAACAAGACAGCAGCTTTGGAAAGGCCATCTGTCATTTCAATCCTTTCTCTGTACACATGTTGAAACGAGATGCTAAAATTGGTTGTGATGAATTGGACACATTCTTAACATTAGACCTTCCATACTGCATGCTCCTTTCATCTAGTCTATTAAATCTTATGATTCACATAAATTTGGATATTAGACACATTCTTTCGACAGCAAGAGAGTCAACTCTAATGACGTGAGCTCTGAAAGATTGATAATTGTTAATCCCTTCTCTAGACCAGCTTTAAACTTTAAGAAGTGATCATCCCTTTCAGAGAATTATTCCACCAGTTCCACTGACTGTCCCTGAGCTGCGGTCATCGAAAAAAAAAAACCAGGCCATTGATTTATCAATTACTTTCACAACAACAATAACAATCTATCTTGGAGGTTTGTTATCTTTGAACTGTTTGAAAAAACTAAGAATGTTCAATCCTTGCTATACACATCATTGGTGTTAATTTATTTTCAAATATGTTATCATTTTAATTTAACTAAACAGCCGCGGCAATGAGGTAAAGCTTTAAACTTCTTCACAGTATGATTTTCACACCAATTATTTAATCAGTCTTCTACATAAGGACCCCTACAAACGTTCTCCAATCCTGTACCGCCTCAAGTAAAAAGTTTACTCTTAAATGCTATTCAGATGAAAACCCTTGATTTTAATGAACATTTCATTTTCCATATCACCCTGAATCACCATTTAGATGCCAAAAATCCTACTTTCACAAAGAACTTGATACCCAATACTAGAGTATAATTCTCACTAACTGTGGTCTCCAACCAAATAACCTCATCTGCATAATCTTTAATCCCTACATGACCTTCACAGAGAGATGCAACATATCCCTCTCATTCACTTAATCTTGAATCCTTACATGACCATCACAGAGAGATGCAATATATCCCTCTCATTCCAGGGCATTTTGCCATCTAATACAAGCTCCTAGGTAAATTTCCATGCTTGCCCCCAGTTGATGTATTCATAAATATGTCCTCCGATTGAGTAATGATGCTTTTAGCACGTAACACAAAAATCAGACTATCCAAAGGTCTAAGGTTATTCGCCACAGCCAACTTAACTCTGTTACCATTTTCCTTCCAACCAAGCCAGGCCCTGAGTAAAGGAGAGGCCAAAATCACTGCATTCAACATAATGGAAGCATTTTGATAAGACCGAATAGGCTTTCTTAACCACTTTCTGAAGGAGGACTATCGGATAGGAACCTCCATACACTTTTGGCAACAAGGGTTTTTTGAAGTGTTCATGGATATTATCAACATTTTAGTCAATTTGTGTCGTTTAAGGAACTTGTAAACATTGTTTTGGGTTAGGTTTGATTTTCTTGTTTCCAAAAGGATAAGATTCGTGACCTTTTACTCTCAGGATAGTAACCCTCATGGTCACCAAGCTGGCTCTAATGATCCTTGGATCATTGAAGTTGCTGCTTGCATTGACTCTCTGATTGGGATATCATGAATGGTTTTGAATAGTGCATGATTTTTGAGAATTTGATGATTATTAGGGTGGGAAATCATTACATAGTGGGTCATGGTGGGTATTTTTTATAAGAAGTTCATTTTTTCGAGGATTTGAGTCTTAGGATTGAGATCTCTTGCAATTAGGTGGAATTATATAGTTTTTCTTGTAATAGGCTTCCTATAAGATGATTCATTATCTCAATGCCATTATACTACAAATGATCTAAATCCCCCCTTATCATTGCATTGATTGAAGAGGCATAGAAGGCTAGTATTGGAGTTACAAGTCATAAGGGAGATTATCATTGCATTGATTGAAGAGGCATACAAGGCTAGCAATGGAGTTACAAGCATAAGGGATGTTGAATTTCCTTTGAATTTTGCAACCGCTTAAATGGTTTCAGAAAACTAAACTAGTTAACTTATTACCAAGATACAAAATTCCTCAACAATAGAAGCAATGAAATTACACACATAAATAAAGACACAATTACACAAGATTTTTCTAGGGAACTCAACTGGGAAAACCCTTTGCTTGTTGTAGATTTTATTGACAAAGATTGAGAAAATAGAATTTATTACAAGGCAATATGTTTCACTAGAGAACTCATTGTTCTCACTGCTAATTTGTAGTTGAAGCCTTCTTGCGAGAACACCTGATCTAGCTCCTCTTCCTTGCACTATTTAGCTCCTATTATCTAGCATTGGAAATCCCTATTTCCTAGCCCAGTTCTAAGCCCCTATTTCATAGGAATTTCTCCTAATTCCTAGTGTTGGTCTACAAGGAATTCTCTGTCACAAGAATGTGTATAGGCTACTCCTAGATATGCTCTTCTCACAACAAGCTCTTACACACACAACCTGCCCATACAAAAATAATACAAGTTGTGCCTCCATCCCCCTTTTAAGCAATTCGATTATGTTGATTCTAGCAAGTACAAATTTAGAACAACAATTGTGATTGATGAGTTAACTGAGTTCGAATTGCACTCTTTCCACTCAAAACTTGGAGTTATAACTAATATTTTCCTCAATCAAACTGAAGCTCCCAACTCGTGTTGTTATAAATTAGAACTCACACTTGGAGACAACATAATTGAGCCTTCAATCTTTGTGCATGAGTTAACTTCTCCATGAACTCATTCATGCTAAAGGAAAAACAGTTCATAGTCTTTCTTGACTAAAGCACAAGTCAAAAAGACCTCCTCTCGCTACTTTTCGACACTCCCTTTTAGCGAGGAAGGTGCTTCTGAAAGAACCTTGTCCACCTGGATCTGTCTCCAACACTACTATGTTCTCTGCTGCTACAACTGCTCCCTCTGAACTAGAAGACTCTTACCTGGAGACCTATTCTTTCCAACCATGCTCTACGAGTCCATCACTTTAGTCATAAGTGTCATGTACCATGTGTACCTGTTGTCGCTTCTACAACACCCTCCAAATTTTGGCCTACACCCAAATTTCGGAACCAACCTTGATCTTGTATATTATCGTCACAAACATTAAGACTTGCTACATGTGTTTTCTCAAAGTGTCTTTGTCTCATTTGAAAGAAAGTCAAAGTGTCATCTTTTCACATGTTAAGTGTCGCTCGATGTACAAAAGCTTGTTTTGGTGGTTCTAAGGGGTAATTTTTGCATAGATGAGTTGTTCTTACCATGTAAACATTTGTCGCACTCATTTTGATAGTTTTAAGCATTGTCGCACAAGTTTCGTCATAGTTGTCACAAAGTTGTCGCACTAAGGGAAGTATGTTGTTCATGTGTTCTAGATGATTTATGTTGTGTCGTCAAGTGTTCTAAGTGTGTGATCACAGTGAGGCCTTATCACTGTTCACATCAGATTCATCGATGCCACACTTAGCCAAATTCGGAAAACTTCCCGACGAAGCAACTTCGCCTCATCCAACCCTCCTGAATTACGCATTGCAAAGTCTCAACCTTCAAGCTGCAACCCTGCCTGTTGGCATTGCACAATGTGCAGTTCTTGCCTACCAGGACTGTGCACTGCGTAATCAAATTTCTCCAACTCAGCCTCTGACCCCAATTTCTTCCTCCTACCCATTCTGAACTACGCATTGCGCAATCTCAAGGCTCAAGCCTCAACCGTGAGCTCTTGAACTATGCAATTGTGCAATCACCTGGCCTCCTCTACCTTCTTGAACTACGTAGTGGGAAAAAACAGTGCTCAAGCCCTCAACCTAGCTCCCTGAACTCCCCAACTGTGCAATCTTTTTGCTCAGTGCAAGCCTTAACTGTGCATTGCGCAGTCTCAAGGCTCAAGCTCAACCCTTGACTGCCTAAGCTACGCAATTGTGCAGTCACTGAGCCTCTCGCTTAGCCTGTCATCTAGTTCTGGTTCAATTAGTGGATCATCATGCAACATCTTAGACTAGGGGTTTATCGGATTGATGTCGTCTTGTAATGAGTGAATTGCAGATGCATGTACTCTATCATACCATGACAGGATGATGAAGAATGAGATGGAGAAGGGGAAAATGCTTGAAGACACCTCTATAGCTGAATATGCAAGTTGATTAATCAGGAGAAAGCAAAGGGACACCAATTTGTGACCACAACTCAAGACCTGATATCACTAAAGAATCCTTATCTCTAATCCCTATCTGAGGTGGACAAAATAACATTCTCAATAAGAAGCAAGAATGACTTGACATTGTCATGTCATCACGCATTCCATGTCATTAGTGTCATGTCATGTCATGTCATGAATCACCATATGCCACATCATTTTTGTGGATTATGTAAATTCCTATTCGAAAATGTATTGCAAAGTGGAAGTCCTAAGGACATGTACAAAATATGAAGAATCACGTAAAGTTGAAAAGTCATAGGAAGTCAAACAATCATGAGGATAGTCAAAGAGTCACAAGGGAGGCAAAAAATCACCCCATTGATTATATATACACCCTCATTGTATGAGCAAACGATTTTTCTCCTTGACTCCTCCCGCAAGGCATTAGAGAGACAAGCTATGTCTTTTGTGGAGCAAGTAGTGGCTCCAACACTCCAATAGTGGAATAATTTGTCACAACACTGTGTATAGGCTTCTCCTAGATATGATCTTCTCACAATAAGCTCTTACACACACAACATGTCCATATAAGAATGATACAAGTTGTGCCTTCGTCCTCCTTTTAAGCAATTTGATCATGTTGATTCTGGCAAGTACAAATTTAGAACAACAATTTTGATTGATGAGTTAACTAAGTTCGAATTGAACTCTCTCCACTCAAAACTGTTATAACTAATATTTACCTTAATCGAAATTGAAGCTCCAAAGTCATCCTATTCTAAATTATAACTTGCGCTTGGAGACAACATAACTGAGCCTCCAATCTTGGTGCATGAGTTAACCGCTCCATGAACTCATCCATGTTAAAAGAAGAACATTTCGTTGTCTTTCTTGACTAAGGCACAAGTCAAGAAGACCTCTTATATCTACTTTTCAACACTCCCTTTTAGTGAGGAAGGTGCTTCTAAAAGAACCTTGTCCACTTGGATATGCCTCCAACACTACCATGTTCTCCACTGCTGCAACTGCTCCCTCTAAACTAGAATGATTTTGTTCTTTCTTTTAAGGAATTTGATTTGAAGACCTGTTCTTTCCAACCATGCTCTGCGAGCCCATCACTTCAACCATAAGTTTCATGTACCATGTGTACCTTTGTGGTTGCTTCCTCTAGTTGAAGGTGATACTAGAAGATCCAACTCTCCCTTGATCTCCCTTAAACAATTCCTCTACTCACTTGGCTTGAACTCTCCCTATACTGGGAGTCATTGACTGAGAGGCTACCTCCACTTTTCTCGGGCTCTGCTCATCATCGTCCTGCTGCTTGACCCAACTGCTAACTATCTGAGACTCAAACTAAGATAATGGTTGAGGCTATGTCTTGAGAGCTTTACCATTCTCTCTCTCAACCATCACTTCTCTACTCTAAGAGTTTCTTGCCTTGTTTCTCAAGGTTGCACCTGTCTCAACCTGTAGTAAGTACATATTCTTCTTCCTTACACATATTTGCTTCTTACATCCAAAACCTAGATGTTCGAGGTAAGCCTTACCTATATTGAAGATGACATCATAACCCTTGTCCACAAGAGTTGCTACCAAAACGAGATTTTTCTTAAGTCCTGGAACATAGAGGACATATCTTAGATGAAGAGGATTACCTGAATCACTTTGAAAATTGACAGTACCAACTCCTCTAGCTACATATTGGCTATCATCTCCTAGCTTGATCTGAAACTGTGTGTCCTTCTCCTTCAGGTGGCTAAAAAAATTGTTTCCCCCGTTCATGTGGAAGGATGCTCCTGAATCAATATACCATGCATTATTGTTTGTTGAGATTTCCATGCAAGCAATCAATGAGAAATATTTCTCGAACTGGGTAGAAAATGCATCTACCTCTGCTGATGCAACCACATGATCCTTATTTGACCCCTTCTTCTGATTATGATACTTAGTAGCATAGTGCCCGAACACATGGCAATGAAAGTACTTGATCTTAATTACTAGATTTTTGGCTTCTGTGATCCATCAATAAATTAAGCAGAAATCTTTCGGTAAAAATCACATTATCATGAACAAAGTCGACGCGTTTCGAACCAACTAGTGTGGTTCATCATCAGGACTAGGTGAGAGATCAGATCAGTCGTTAAGTTTAAATAGATGTAGGAGAGGAAAGAAAACCGTTAAAATCAGCTAATTTGACTATAAAACGGTTAGTTCAATAATTAAAAATAATTATTTTTATTTTTAATTATTGAACTAACCGTTTTATAGTCAAATTAGCTGATTTTAACGGTTTTCTTTCCTCTCCTACATCTATTTAAACTTAACGACTGATCTGATCTCTCACCTAGTCCTGATGATGAACCACACTGGTTGGTTCGAAACGCGTCGACTTTGTTCATGATAATGTGATTTTTACCGAAAGATTTCTGCTTAATTTACTTGATCTTACTTATATCCTTCTTCTTCTTCTTACCATTCTCACTAGACTCGACCTTCCCTTTTCCTTTCTTGCCCTTGGCCTTGCCTACAAGAAAAAAATTCTCCTCGTCTTCGTACTTTGCTACTCTACCATCTCATATTCCTCTTCAGTTTCCTCCTGCACGTAGTTAGTCCATAACTTTTCCATACTGGAAAATTTCTTTCTTCCACTGACAACATCCTAGAACCCATACCAACACTTGTGAAGTCCTATTAAAGAAAAACTCACAAGATCATGCTCAGGTATAGTGACATCCACACCATCTAGCTCATCTCGAACCTGAGTGAAATTTGAAAGATATGCAATGATGGTATCATCTTTGCTCATTCGGATACTCCATAGCTTCTCTTTGAGAGTAAGCTTCTTGGCATCACTGGGACCCTGAAATAGTTGTAAGATGGATTGAAACATCTCATATGTTGTCTTCTTCTCATAGAGATGAGGGAAAATATGGTCTCTGACCCCCTCTAGAATGATCCTCTTCGCCTTGGTTTCATTCTTTGTATATTGGGCCAATTGTTGGGGATCTTGTAGTGGAAGTATAACATTCTTGATGAACTCTCCCACCCCATTATCTCCGAACACTATTGTGATTTTCTCCTTCCATGCACAAAAATTTGAGGCTCCCTCTAGGCTATGATCTGACCTTATTCCAAGGAACGACATACCGCTATCCAAGGAACTATTCTACTCTGCTCTTCAAAATTTTCCCTCACTAATCAACTATGCTCCACCAAATTCAATCAACTTAGGGCTTGACAAGGCTGCCAAATATCAGTGATATTTCTCCACCAATGTCATAGAAATTGGGCACAAAACACTGTTGTTCAATACTCTTATTGATAGCCCTTCCACTAGCAGCAAGGCTCCTCAAAGATTAACCTACTCGCAACCCAATCACAGACCTTACACACCTAGAACCATTGTCAATATCACTAACAGACTTCAGTCGCCTACAACAAGCCTCCTCTACACGTATCAGGATTCCTTTCAACATATGTTTGCTCAACTATTTGAGGCTAGGTCTGCGGTCATACTTTAGATTTGTAATTCTAGAACTCGACGTAAAAAACCTCTCCCTTACTGCATTGTTGATCCACGTGGATATTGGTGGCCACTTGTCTATTCCACTTGGATCCCCACCATTGTTTCTTTCAGTTTTTTAGTTTCCTTAACTGTAGCACAATTTACTATTTTTGGCAGTTTTTGGGGTCCTGAACTTCTGGAGCCGTTTTGAGGCCCTAAATGAGGTATTGTCCACATTAAACAAAGATCGTATGCCAAAGTTACAACCCTGGGAAGTTTTGGTGATTCATCTCCTAGGGTTATTTTTTTGGATGTTTAGGGTTTTCCATTGTTTCTCAATAATAAATATGTCTTTGAGCTTCATTGTAACATAGTTTAGAGGCATGTAGTTGCCACATCTCTCCTCGGAGATAAGCTACCATCGCTCGAGTTAGTTTATTTCCTTTCTGTATGTAAGCATATTTAAGTTCTTTGATATAAGTAAAATGAAATTTATTTCTCTTGCATCTCTGTGTTTATTGTTATATGTGTATTATATTTCATTCTTGTACAAGTCTGGATCAACTGCTACCTAAGATAAATCTAGCCTCCAATCCGCAATAAAACAATCCCTTTCTAAGCCTTCTTATCAGTAGAATAGGGCCTCGTCCCTCCTCTCATAACATAGAACTTTGGCCCTTTAGATAGACAAAAAACAAAGGGTGTTATCCCTTCCTCAATACACAAAAGCCTAGCAAGTTATTCACATACTTTGGAAACATACTTGAGGCAATGTAACCTTGAAAAAAGCCCTAACTAGGGAACGTAGAAAGCAAAAAATGGTGACCTCCTTTGACTAGCCCAAAATCTCTACACATAGGCCACCTTTGTCCCTTGTTCGTGTGTTGGTCTTTATGCAAATGTTTTCTCTGATACCATGTTGAATTTCCTTGGAATTTTGCAACCACTTAGATGATTTTTGAAAACCGAACTAGTTAACTTATCACTAAGATACACAATTCCTCAACAATAAAAGAAACGAAATTACGCACATAAACAAAAACACAATTACACAATATTTTTCTAGGGAACTCAATTGGGAAAACCCTCTACTTGTTGTAGATTTTATTGACAAAGATTGAGAAAAGAGAATTTATTACAAGGCAATATATTTCACTAGAGAACTCATTGTTCTCACGGCTAATTCATAGTTGAAACTTGCCTACAAGAACAATTGATCTAGCTCCTCTTCCTTGTGCTATCTGGATCCTATTATCTAGTATTGGAAATCCCTATTTCCTAGCGCAAATATGAGCCCCTATTTCCTAGGAATTTCTCCTAATTCCTAGCACTGGTGTGCAAGGAATTCTTTGTCACAATATTGCGTATAGGCTACTCCTAGATATGCTCTTCCCATAACAAGCTCTCTCACACACAACTTGTGCATACAATAATGATATAAGTTTTCCTTCGTCCTCTTTTAAGCAATTTGATCATGCTAATTATAGCAAGTGCAAATTTAGAACAACAATTGTGATTGATGAGTTAACTGAGTTCGAACTGAACTCTCTCCACTCAAATGGAGTTATAACTAATATTTGCATCAATTGACACTGAAGCTCCGACTCATCTTGTTCCAAATTAGAACTTGCACTAGGAGACAACATAACTTAGCCTCGAGTCTATGTGCATGAATTAACTTCTTTATGAACTCATCCATGCTAAAATAAGAACAATTCATTTTCTTTCTTGACTAAGGCACAAGTGAAGAAGACCTTTTCTCGCTACTTTTCAACGAAGGATGTGGAGTACATAGTCATGATGAATGCATTTTTTTTTTAAATGACATTTTTGTTGCCCAAAATCCTTAGTTTTGAAAGGTGGAAAGTTCCATTTATTGGGAATGTTGGAACACCTAATCCTACATGGGTAGGTGTGGAATATGAAAAGTCACAATGGAGTCCAAGTGACCTTGGAATGTGAAACCAAGAGTCACACCATTGTACTATAAATGTACATCTTTGTATAATGGAAAATAAGAAAGCCTCACTCTTATCTTTCATTGTGTGTTGAGTCTTGTGTGTGTGCATTCTTCTTCCTCATACACCATGTGTGTGCTTCAACATGGTGTTTAACATGGTATCAGAGCGGGCGATTGCTGGCCCTGCTCCAAATTGAGTGAGCCATTTGTGTTTATGGCCTTGCATATCTACAAAAATTCTTGACATTTTTGCAGCACTCAGAGTTTTTGTAGCAGTGTTTTTGACCGTATTCATCAAGCTTTTTGCAGCGTTCAGAAATTTGCATTGAGAAGAAGCAGCATTCAAAATCCGTGGCAGCATTCAGGCATTGGCGAAAAAAAGGCAGCACTGCCCATCTGAAGGTTTTCATTCTAATTTTTCTCTGAAATCTCTGCATTTTAAATTTCTGCACCATTTTGGAGCTGCTGGAAAAGTGTTTAATTTGAGTTTCTGAAGAAGAAGAAGTTTCTGGTTTTTATTGCAAAAGAAATCTGAGTTTTTTCTGCTGGAAAATTCTTCATCTCTACATTTTTGAGCTGCTGGAAATTTATAAGATTCTGAGTTTTTCTGCTGCTAGATATTTTACTGCTATAATTTCCTGGAAGAGAAAATTCTGCTGTTACAATCATTTTTACAATTTCTGCAAGCTGTTTACTCCTCTCTGCTGTTCTTATAAAATAAAAAATAAAAATAAAATAAAATAAAAAATAAAAATAAAAAATAAAATTTCCTTTGCTTCTTGGCCTTTCGGCCCCCCTGAAACCTGCACTTCTGCTCTCATCGCTTTCCCTTCTCATTCACGCGCCCCTCTCACCTCTCTTACTGCAAAACACCGCGGCTCCCTCGAGCTACACACTCCCTACCCAACCTGCGGTCTCAACTCTACACGCTCTCTCAGCCACCGCTCACACGTTTTAACCTGGCCTTTCGACCCTACTCTATCCTGTTCTCCCTCTATCTGTGTTTCCTCATCCGATTTAAACCCTCATCTACTACGCACCCCACTCCACTAATCCCTGCATTAAACGATCCCTCTTCCTACCTTTGTGCTCTCCTCCCTTACCGTTACCTTGCCCCAACTCATCACTGAAACACGTGCACTCACCCTACGGCTCTCAACAGTCGCCACTCCCCATCTCAAAGCTACGCCTCCTCCCAAAGCGGCTTCCCCATCCACTATATGACTCCGCCCCTCCATTGCAATACAATCCGTCCCATTCAACATAATACCACCCCACTTATTAATACCAACCTTTTTTTAAATCGATTTTTATTTCCCCCACCATATAATTTATACCCCCTCCTCTTTTTAATTATTCTCCCTCCCATCTTAATAAACTCCCCACGGCACTCCCTTTAAAATTTTAATTTTTTAAAATTTGTTTTTAATATACCCAACCCCTCCCCCCATATAATACGCACTCTCCTTTATCCCTAAAACCTACGGCCCCCATTACAATTCCCTTTTTAATTTTAATATCCCCCCCCTCACATTTTTTTAATTAATTCCCATATTTTAAATCCCTTCCCTCATTATTAAATTCCCCTCCTTTATTAATTAAAATCCCTCCCATTTTTAAATTAAATCCCTTTTAAATTAGTTCCCACATTCCATTTTTAATTAATCCCTTTCTTTTTTTTTAATTTATAACCTCATCCCATCCAAATAAATTTCTTTCCCCTCCCATTTCATATAATAAATTTCCCTCCACTTTTATATTCCCTTCATTTTTTAATTAATTTTTAATTAATTAAAAAAAAAAAAAAAACAGCAGAGAGAGAGAGGAGAGAGAAGATTTGAGCAGCAGAAAAGGAGGAATGATATGTGAGCATAATTGAAGAAATGGCATAATGAGAAAATGACGAAATGACAAGAAAATTGCAGATTTTACATTGTGTGATTTGTGGCATAAGAGTGATATTCTGAAGAAATTGACATTTGAAGACAAGTTTGCCATCATTGCAAAACAACGCTTTTGAAGAAAAAAAATTCAGCTACCTTAAAGGCCTCTAGCATGTTGTTTTTGCTGCACTTTTTTGCAAAGACATTCTATTGCATTGACATTGTATTGTGAGTGGAATTTGCATCTTCATTCATAATCAGTATTTGAGTTGTTGGATTATTGATTGCCCTCCATAATTTGAGGAGCACATTTTGTACTTTGAGAATTTCTGGAGTCATTTGTATTTGTTTGAAAGAAATCACATTGTAAACGGGTGCATTTTCGGTTGAAGCCGACACCCTTTCATTCATTTTTGAGCCTAAATTGTTGAAAATGGCCAAAATCAATGAGGCATTAGTGTTGTTGAGTGACCTCATTCATTCAAATGTTGATGATGTGATAAAAATGAGCAAGAGTGCTCTTTGTAACATTCACAGTTGTTTGCTAGATGCACATGAAAAGATCGAGTTTTTGCAGTTGGAATCTCAGCTCCAACAAGAAGAACTTCAGCAAAAGAGTCACCATTCTGAACCTGTTTCTGTTCAGAACATTGTGAAGGACTCTCATCAGAAGAAAGAAGACAAAGATGATTCACATTCAGCAGATGTACATGCAGATGAAGCCACTCAACATGCACTTCCTAAGCCCATCATCAGACCTTGGGAAGAGCTTGTCCACAACAAGCACCGAACTGGTCTTGGATATGACAAGGATGTGTCCTTTCATATTCCAGACTACACAAAGCCCATCAAATTTCAGAGTGCCGGATTCTTGTATGACAGTTCACCTGCAGCTGTTCCAGATCCTGTTCCACTTCCACAGCAGATTGAGAAATGCCAACACTGTGATCGAGTTGGTCATATGAAAGATCACTGTTTTGATCTTCATCCATGCAAGCACTGTGGTCGGCACACCCATTCTTCAGACAGATGCTTCAGACACAAGCCTCCTGCAAGAACCAAGATTCATCTTGAATGGATCGCTTCTTGGCAATGGGCATCAGCAGCCAAGAAGATGTTTGATTACATGATATGAACTGGTTCATACTGGACATTGGACCAAACCTGCGCTGAGTTTTCTGATCTAATCTCACCTGTCCCCGACAGGGAAATGGTGGTCGTGACTTTAACGACGACAGATTGCTGAGCTTGAGCCACACCCCCATCTATGTTCGTGAGTTGCAGCCAAAGCAGCTCAGCTTGTAGCCCGAGCCACCCGTCATTCCGGGATTCGAGATGTAGCGAGATACCATGCCCATGAGCATACTCTTCTGCCAGGATAACCTAAAACCATCATCTTGCTGGTGGATAAATCTAAATCACCATTTGCCATGAGAGGATAACCAAACCATCATCTCCTTTCTGGTGGGACAACCTTAAAATCCACCAGATGTGTCGTAGGGACCTCCCTTCTCTTTTTAGGCCAAGGTCTCTTTTATGAGGATAAATCTTCTCAGGCAGGCTTCTTGTCATGGAAGAGTTCCGGGAACTGCAACAAGTTTTGCGTTCCAGTGTTTGTGGTCATCCTAAAACCACTTCTTTTTTCCAACATTTCAGAGAGTTGATTCAGCCCAAGTGCTGCCATGTATACTTTGCAGATTTGTATTACAACTCTTTTCTTGGACTCACACATACCCCTTCGGATTAAGGGGGGATGTTGAAACACCTAATCCTACATGGGTAGGTGTGGAATGCGAAAAGTCACAATGGAGTCCAAGTGACCTTGGAATATGAAACCAAGAGTCACACCATTGTACTATAAATGTACATCTTTGTATAATGGAAAAAAAGAAAGCCTCACGCTTATCTTTCATTGTGTGTTGAGTCTTGTGTGTGTGCTCATCTTCCTCATACACCATGTGTGTGCTTCAACATGGTGTTTAACAGGGAATGTTGAGATAAATAATTTATTGCTACTCTCTTAAAAATCCTTGAAGCACTTATTAATGGCACTCCCACTTTCTAGACTCTATCCTCCTACACATTCATTGATGTGTTTTTATGTTCTTGCAAGGACATATAACAACAACCTCTAAGGATGATGTTGACCATGTTGTGAATGAATTCATCCACTATATATTTCAAACTATGGTTGTTTTTTTTTTCATTATTATTTGTTGTGTAGTATTGATGTCAATGATTTTACAAGAAGGTGGAGGGGTAGCAAGCTAATTCCTCAAATCATTGGATGATAGTGTTTTGGGGTTTTGCCTAGTTTGTTGCACATTCCCGGGTGAAAATGTGAAGTTGGGTTACACTTTTGTGAGAATCAGAAGTGGAAAATTTTTTTCGGCAATAGTTCGGCCAAAAATTTTGAGAAAGTTCGGCTGAATTCGTTTTTCCGTTTAGATTGACGGCGTACTGATGGCATGGCCAAACAACTTTTTTGTCGGAGATGGGAAAACTAGCAACAACAGTTCGGCCGAACTATATTTTATAAATATATCGCCTGCGAACTATTCTCATTTTCGCGCGTTTCTGTTCTCATTTTCTGTGTTTCGCGCATTTCTGTTTCTTCTGCTTTGTCGCTAATCATATTTTGTTGAATTGTTGCGCCAACGTTAAGCGAATTTTGTGGCATTGTTGCTGCTCTGTTGCTGATATGTAATATTCCCAATTAGCAATAGCTAATTGGAAATATTAATTTTGACTAATTTTTCCTTTATAAAGTTAAAATATAAATAAAGTAGGTGAAGGAGCACTTAGCTCACACTTAGGATAAAAGCATTCCCTGAAGTCACTAAGGAGACATATCGAATTAGCAAGGTGGGGCCTAGTGGCCAAGTGGCAGCGCAGGGAAAGGGGCAGTGTGGGGCCTAGCTAGCGCAGTTTGAGTTGGACAGAATGGGCCAAGAGGGACAGCACATAGATTGGTGGGGCCTAAGTGAGGGAGAGGCTCACCAAGCATAAAATGAGGAAGGGTCTCCTCATTCTCATCATTCTGATTATGAATTTTGAGATTTGTCTTCTTGACATTGAGCACGCTTTTTGTTTAGCAAACTTTGCACGTACTGTTCAGTACATCGGGTGTCCCCATTCGGAGATCCCAACCTTAGCCCCGGGGGACTTCGAGTGCCTGCTCGGGTGAGGAGTTCCATCCTTATTTTGTCAGTGAGAGTTGCAGCTATCACGGGAGGAGCATCCACGCAGAGAGACAGCGCAGTAAGTGAGAGGGAGGATGCAGTCTTGTGGGGAGGTTGTTCCGGATTGAGAGTTTGAGGTGGATTCAGTCCTGGATAGTGGATAAGGGGCCAACCCTTCCCTATTCCAGCGTTTTGGAGGAGTTACGGGCTAGCTTTTGGAGCAGATCATTCAGATCCAGCGTCCCTCCTTGAGGAATAACGTAGTGCCTCAAGGGAGCCATTTTCAGGGGTCGGCCATTTCAGAAAATATTTATGGGCTTTTCTGGGTATTGGGAGTAGAGGCCATTCCCGAAGTTTCAGAATTTTCTGAGGTGGGGAGCAGCCCCAACGATTCAGTTCATTCTAGCAGTAGCAACAGCACAGTAGCAGTGCCAGCAGCTTGGAGATAATGCAGTCTTGAGTTAGCAGCCATTCCGAGCTCCAATCTGAGAGTATTTCTACGCTTGCCTAGTGCAAGACAAGGTGCCATCATTCTGATCACCTTTGTACTCATTTTCTATCTTTCAGTATCAATAAAATGGCTCAGCATTCTCCATATTGGTTATTGTTCATGTGATATCTCTCTAGTTGTTGTTTGTCTTTGTTTATGTGCTTTATATTGTTGTTTATTTCTACTTGGAATATTACAGTGGTATTAGAGCTCATAGACTTGGCTCAACCTGTGGAGCAGATTGTCTGACACCTTCAGATAAACCATACATTTATTACTGAGGGAGGAAGTACAGAGATCAAGAACAAAGGTTAGAGCTCACTTTCGGGGAAGGTGACAATGTCCCAGTAGTAGACACAGAGGAAGAGGAACCAATGGCGGAGGACATAAATCATGATAAGGAGTGCGGGGAACTCCTCCTCAAATCGGTACAGGATTTGTTGAAATGGATAGAGGAGATGGGGCAGAGATTCACAGTAGAGTCTAGACCTCGCGAGACCCCAAGGGGTTTCCACGTTGAGGAGGGCTCATGCACATCTCATCATTTACCAGAGCACCCCACAGCACAACAGATGGCATCAAACACACCCTCCCCGTTCCACGATGCCTACATTTCTTGTCGTAGACACTGGGGCAGAAGCACAGCAGGAACAGGAGCTAGAACACATGGGGGATTGTTTTTCCCAGTACCAGTCATATAGTCAGGAGTTCAGAGATGCCCTCACCTTCCACGATTTCGTTCAGCATAAGCGAGACAGCAAACCCCGCTACCATCACAGGGGGAACATGCATTTACGTGACGGGGACTTGAAGCGCACGGTGGGTAGAGTCCATTTACTGACATTTGATGGATCTTCCAAGTGCTTGGAAAAATCTTGGGTGGAGAAGCTGGATATATATTTCCATCTTAATCAGATGGCAGAGCTAGAGGCCATCAAAGTGGCAGCGCTGCACCTAGAGGGCAAGGCCTAGGATTGGTGATTTCACGAGATGGTTACGTTGGGGCACTCGAGAGTGACAACATATGCCGAGTTTACGTAGAGGTTGGTGGAGCGTTTTGACCGGAGGGATCTAGAGGAGCATTTTGTTGAGCTAACAAAGCTCAAGCAGACCGGGAGGCTGGACACGTACATATCATAGTTTTTGAGACTCTCCGTGATGGTACCAGACCTATCCACTGCCCGTATGATTTATATGTTCATAGATGGATTGGAAAAGCCTCTACGGGGATTATTCAGATCGACGAGGCCTGCGACACTCCATGATGCAGTCGAGAGGACTCAGGATTTGCATGATGCCCTTCCCAGGACTAGAGCTCCTTTTCCCCAGAGATCGGCATTCCAGCTGAAGGGAAAGGACGAGAGGATTCCGCCTGCCAAGGGGAACTAGGGTAGAGGGTTTGGAGATGATGAGGCCAAGAGAGAACTGAAACAGAAGAGATTGTGCTTCACGTGTTAGGAGCCATGGGCACCAGGACACCGTTGTGCTGCGGGGAAGGCACATTACATCAAGATCTTCTCCGATAGTAGCGGGGAAGAAGATGAGTATGAGGATGTGGAGGCTAGAGACAGTAGTACAACGCAGAGAGGGGATCATCTGCCACCTCCACCACTTGGAGCAGGAGGTGTAGCTTTTGCACCTACCGGGGGAGCCCTTGCAACCTTGCGGGGAGTTCCCAAGTACTTGACACTGTGTGTCCGAGGTACAGTACGAGGGCAGCGTGTGTCGGTGTTGGTAGACAGTGGGGCTACCCACAATTTCATTGATGCTCAGCTGGTAGAGCAGAGGGGCATACAAACATAGACTTTTGATGGATTTTCAATGCTGGTTCCAGGGGACCAGACCATGCAGTGTGCTAGGTATGTGCCAGCCTTGGTAGTGACGATGGGGACGTACACCCTGACAGATCATTTCTTCGTGGTGGACATTCCGGACACCAACGTGATACTGGGGGTACAATGGCTTATCACATTGAGGAAGGTCACCACTGACTGGGAGACCTTGGAGATGGAGTGGACATACAAGAAGTCTGGGAAGCATGAGAAGATTCGGGGGATGCACACCTACCCACCACAGACAGTTTTAGCACACCGAATGGAGGCAGATTCCCATAAGGGGGACATAGAGTGGGCAATGGAGTTGCGTGTGTTGGAGGCAGGATCTACAAGGCAGGCCGTACACCCAGATGTACAGTCCATTCTTGACAGATATGCTACAGTATTTGGGGATATACCACCAAGACAACCACCAGATTGGGGGTTTGAGCACACTATTGAGCTGGAGCAGGGTATCCAGGCTATTGCACTACACCCTATAGGAACCCCAAATGCTATAGGGATGAGATTGAGAGGGCTATCCATGAGCTCTTAGCTCTTGGACACATCCATCCTAGCACCAACCCCTTTGCTTATTCAGTAGTGATGGTGAAGAAGAAGGACGACACGTTGAGGATGTGCATTGATTATAGGGTCCTGAACAAGAAGACTATGAAGAACCGGTACCCCATCCCACGTATTGATGAGTTGATGGATGAGCTGAGGGGGGCCAAGTTCTTCTCAAAAATTGATTTGAGATCCGGGTACCATCAGATTCGCATGAGGGAGCAGGACATTCCCAAAACCGCTTTCCGGTATCATTACGACCATTTTGAGTTTTTGGTGATGCCTTTTGGGCAAACCAATGCCCCGACCACTTTCCAGTCATGCATGAATCACATCTTCCGCAGTCACTTGAGGAAGTGTGTGCTAGTGTTTTTTGACGACATATTGATCTACAGCTGGACATGGGAGGAGCATCTCCAACATATAGAGGCTGTATTGCACATTTTGGAAGAGCATCAGTTTTATGCTAAGCTCTCCAAGTGCGAGTTTGGGTTGACCGAGATGCTCTACTTGGAGCACATCAACGGGGTGGATGGAGTAAAGGTACACGAGGAGAAGATCAGGGCCATCAGGGAATGGCCGGAGCTGAAGAATGTGACGGAACTTCGGGGATTTGTGGGGATCTGCACCTACTACTGGAAGTTCGTTAAGGGATTTTCCCAACTTGCTGCACCCCTTACAGATGTCACTAAGAAAGGGGCATTCATTTGGTCGGATACAGTGCAGAGGGATTTTTACAGGCTCAAGGAGGTGATGAGCAGCTGCCCAGTGTTAGCATTACCAGATTTTACACAGCCCTTTGTCTTGGAGTGTGATGCATCGAGGGAGGGGATAGGCGCAGTGTTGATGCAGGGAGGCCACCCCATAGCTTTCGAGAGCCAGAAGATATTTCCACATGAGAGGTTGTATGCTATATACGACAAGGAGATGTTGGCCATCATGCATGCATTGGCCAAGTTTCAGCAGTCCCTGGTGGGGAACAGGTTCAGGGTGAGGACGGACCACAACAGCCTCTGGTTTTTTCTAGAGTAGAAGCAGTTGCAGGAGAGGCAGCAAAAGTGGGTCAGTAAGATCCAGGCTTACGAATTTGACATCGAGTATGTCAAAGAGAAGAACAACGTTGTGGCTTACGCACTTTCACACAGGCCAACAACGTTGTCCTTGATGAGTTTGGACACGGATTGGAAGGCTCGAATGTTGGTAGAGTACTCCAAGGACCGTTTTTCCTGCGAGATTTTGGATGGGAAGGTGATAGATGATAGGTGCAGAGTGATGGACGAGGTGATCTATTACAGGGACAAGATCTTCTTGACTAAGGGCTCCCAGCTCAAGAAGAAGATATTGCATGCCTCGCATGATTCACCATTATCAGGCCACCAGGGGTTTACCAAAACCTATAGGGCCATCAGGGAGAGGTTCTCTTGGAAGGGCCTCAAGGAGGATGTGATCCAATATGTCAGGGAGTACAAGGTTTGCCAGCGTAAAAAATGAGAGATAAACCATCCGGCAAGATTATTGCAGCCTCTTCCCATACCTAAGGGGAAATGGGAGAGTATCTCGATGGACTTCATTACAGGGTTTCCCATGGTATAGGGCAAGGATTGCATATTTGTAGTTGTTGATCGGCTGACTAAGTATGCTCATTGTTTTGCCATATCGACACATTACACTGCAGCCTAGGTAGCATAGTTGTTCTTCAGGGACATTTTCAGATTGCATGGTCTCCCGAAGACCATTGTCAGTGACAGGGATAGCCGCTTCATGGGTGGATTTTGGCAGGATCTTTTTCGTTTGGTGGGCACTGAGTTGACACCGAGTACTAGGTACCACCCCCAGACGGATGGACAAACCGAGATAATGAACAAGTGGCTGGACGGTTACTTGGGTAACTATGTTAGTGGGCAACAAAAGGCATGGCTGAAGTGGTTGCACTTGGGGGAGTACTTCTACAACAACACTCATCACATGTCTATTGGTATGTCTCTGTTTTATGCATTGTATGAATATCATGCTTTATATTTTGTTGACATGTTGTTTGGTGCTAGAAAGGCTCTTAGAGCCAAGGATTGGATCCAGGAGAGTCAGGATATTCTCCGAGCTCTCAAGGATAACATGGCTACAGCGCAGAACCAGCAGAAGTTGTATGTTGATCGGGGACGGGTTGAGAGGCAGTGTGAGGTAGGAGACTTGGTCTACCTACGCTTGCAGCCATATCGGCAGTCCACGTTGAAGCAAAAGGGGGCTGAAAAGCTCAAGCCCCACTTCTATGCACCCTACAGGGTGATACACAGAGTGTGACAGGTTGCATATGAGTTGGAGCTACCCCAGGGCAGCAAGATTCATAATGTTTTTCATGTATCATGCTTGAAGAAGGCATTGGGGCAGCAGGTGACTGCAACAGAGGAGCTTACGCCTACATATGATGAGGGGCACTTGGTGCTGCAACCGGAGGCCATTATTGACACTAGGGAGAGGCAGTTACGGAGCAGAACAATCAGGGAGTACCTAGTGAGATGGAGGAATTTATCGGATGAGGATGCCACCTAGGAGAGTGAAAATAATTTGCAGCATCCATCATTACTGTTGCTTGAGGACAAGCAATGTTTTGCCAGGGGAGACTGTAATATTCCCAATTAGCAATAGCTAATTGGAAATATTAATTTTGACTAATTTTGCCTTTATAAAGTTAAAATATAAATAAAGTGGGTGAAGGAGCACTTAGCTCACACTTAGGATAAAATCATTCCCTAAAGTCACTAACGAGACATATCGAATTAGCAAGGTGGGGCCTAGTGGCAAAGTGGTAGTGCAGGGAAAGGGGTAGCGTGGGGCCTAGCCAGCGCAGTTTGAGTTGGACAACGTGGGCCAAGAGGGACAACACAGATATTGGTGGGGCCTAGGTGAGGGAGAGGCTCACCAAGCATAAAAGGAGGAAGGGTATCCTCATTCTTATATTTCTGATTATGCATTTTCAGATTTGTCTTCCTGACATTGAGCACGCTTTCTGTTTAGCAAAGTCTGCACGTATTGTTTAGTACATCGGGTGTCTCCGTTCGAAGATCCCAACCTCAGCCCTGGGGGACTTCGAGTGCCTGCTCGGGTGAGGAGTTCCATCCTTATTTTGTCAGTGGGAGTTGCAGCTATCATGGGAGGAGCCTCCACGCAGAGAGACAGTGCAGTCAGTGAGAGGGAGGACGCAATCTTGTGTGGAGGTTGTTCTGGATTGAGAGTTTGAGTTGGATTCAGTCCTGGATAATGGATAAGGGGCCAACCCTTCTCTATTCTAGTGTTTTGGAGGAGTTACGGGCCAACTTTTGGAGCAGATCATTCTGAGCCATCGTCCCTCCTTGAGGAATAGCGTAGTACCTCAAGGGAGCCATTTTCAGGGGTTGGCCATTTCAGAAAAGATTTTTGGGATTTTTTGGGTATTGGGAGTAGAGGCCATTCCCGAAGTTTCAAAATTTTCTGAGGTGGGGAGCAACCCCAACGGTTCAGTTCATTCCAGCAGTAGCAACATCACAGTAGCAGTGCCAACAACTTGGAGATAACGCAGTCCTGAGTTAGCAGCCATTCCAAGTCCCAATCTGAGAGTATTTCTACGCTTTCCTAGTGCAAGCCAAGGTGTCATCACTCTGATCACCTTTGTACTCATTTTCTATCTTTTAGTATTATTAAAATGGCTCAACGTTCTCCATATTGGTTATTGTTCATGTGATATCTCTCTAGTTGTTGTTTGTATTTGTTTATGTGCTTTATATTTTTGTTTATTTTTACTTGGAATATTACAGTGGTATTGGAGCTCATAGACTTGGCTCAACCTATGGAGCAGATTGCCTATGACACCTTCAGGTAAACCATACATTTGTTACCGAGGGAGTAAGTACAGAGATCAAGAACGAAGGTTAGAGCTCACTTTCGGGGAAGGTGACAACGTCCCAGTAGTAGACACAGAGAAAGAGGAACCAATGGCGGAGGACACAAATGTCGATAAGGAGTTCGGGGAACTCCTCCTCAAATTGGTACAGGATCTGTCGAAACGGATAGAGGAGATGGGGCAGAGATTCATAGCAGAGTCTATACCTCGCGAGACCCCAAGGGGTTTCCACATTTGAGAGGGCTCAGGCACATCTCATCATTTACCAGAGCACCCCACATCACAGCAAATGGCATCACACACATCCGCCCGTTCCACGATGCCTACATTTCTTGCCGCAGACACTGGGGTAGAAGCACAACGGGAACAGGAGTCGCCACACATGGGGGATTATTTTTTCGAGTACCAGTCATACGGTCAGGAGTTCAGAGATGCCCTCACCTTCCACAATTTCAGAGAACTAGATAAAGAATTATCAATCTTGATGTAGAAAGTATTCCAGAATAACTCAATCGTTTTTTCCTGAGTTAAAGAATCTCCATGCTATGGTACCTTGCTACCATCACACACAAAATAATCCTTGTCAGATTCAAAAGCATAATCACCAGTAAAAAAAAATCCATTATTACTTGAACCACAAGAATAAGCATTTAGGAAAGATGAAAAACCACACGAATAAGTATTTAGACAAAGAAAACAACCTTGATTAATATCTGTCTAATCTCCTATGTAGATGCACCATTAATATAGATCAAATCAACATATACAGTACAGATGACAACAGACAAAAGCACTAGGATTTATAGTGCTAAAACCCACACAATGTATAGGCCCTAGGGGAAACATCAAGATGGACATGAATTCCTGCAGAATCTTATGAGAAACCAAGGTAAGAAATAAAAATCCATTTAAAGAAGCATTTCTTCTGCTTGTCTTGGGCTGATTCATACAATAGCAGCAACAAAAAACACAGATTGTTGAGGACCACAACTATCCATTACTATTTTCATTTACAAAGAGGAATTGAAAAAACTCTTCGTCTTGAGTTAGATGGCAGTCCTTAGTTCAACTCTCTGTATTGACAGTTAGCTGTTGATTCGTATAATAGCAGCAACAAAAAACACAGATTGTTGAGGACCACAATGTAATCAGATTTGTTTTCAGTTACATAAAGGAATTGAAATAACTCTTCCTCTTGAGTTAGATGACAGTCCTTAGTTCAACTCTCTGTATTAACAGTTAGCTCAACAGATTTATTGGGGGAATACAGATCAGTTTAAGCAAAGGGAAACAAATCATCTGTTGTTAATTGTCACTGGTACTTTACTTTTAGTAATAATAGTAATGGTTACGTATTAGTTACTGAATAAGCTTAATCTGTGGAAACCTGTAATCTAACCAGTCATCCCATATTATAGAAACACTGCTTATCTCTACTAATTTTTGATCATGTAATTGTATCGAATTCTCATATTCACTATGCTCTAATTACATATTGATAGGCGTAATAAGTGGTTACAGAAGATTCCAGAATATACTTCAAAACCAAAAGTGATTTGATAAAAACACATCAGCCAATAAAAAAACCATTGAAACCAAAAAGTGATTTGATACAAAACATAGGTTTTAACCTTATATAGGTAATTGTTTCAAATAGATTCTTAATTTAAAATGAAAAATATTCAATGTAAAACACATGCATTCTTATACACCCTTATGTCTACGTAAAGTAGTTTGAGTGATTCCACGGGTCCTCTACACCATTCATAGGGTATAATTGAGACAGGTAGTGTTAAATTCTACAAGTTCTATAGGCAGAGTCTGTAAAGGGCCAGGTAGCCTCTGGATCTCATCTTTTATGAAATGTGACATATTTAGTAAATGCCCCTACAGTCAATCTCTGGAATAGATCTAAATAAAAGTTTTTCATTTTCATATCCATGGTCTCAAACAATGAGAGGGAGAAAAAAAACCTTTTATATTCAATGTAAAACAAAAATTAGCCATAAAAGTTTCCCATTGAAACCAAAAGTGATTTGATACAAAACATAGGTGATTTGATTCAATGGAAATGTGTATCTTGAATATATAGCCTAGTTATGTAATTGGTATGATATATTTTTAGAAAAATATTTTTTAATGAAGCAAATATATCCATAGTGATCCACTGATATTTGTTCACAGACAACTATTCCATTTTGGACTTTTATATCTCAAAACTATGCTCATTGAATTTATGCATCTATATTTTTAAACTACTTGAAACTAATTTATTACACCATAGGATTCATTTCGATATATCTCTCATTTTAATGGGGTGTATCACATTTCGAGAAAAAAAGATTAGCCATAAAAGTTTCCCATTGAAACCAAAAGTAATTTGATACAAAACATAGGCTTTAACCTTATATAGTTAATGTTTCAAATAGATTTTTAATGAAATGAAAACTATTCAATGTAAAACGCATGCACATTAACATATAATTGTGATACTCTCCCTTCTTTCCAACTTAGTGGACATCATTCTAGAAAAATCCCTTTTAATGAAGCAGATATATATCCATAGTGGCATTGATATTTGTTCACAAACAACTCTTCCATTTTGGACTTTTAAATCTCAAAACTATGCTCATTGAATTTATGCATCTATATTGTATTACAACATAGGAATCATTTCGATATATCTCCCATTTTAATGGGGTGTATCACATTTCGAGAAAAACACATTAGCCATAAAAGTTTCCCATTGAAACCAAAAGTGATTTGATACAAAACATATAGGTTTTAACCTTATATAGGTAATTGTTTGAAATATATTCTTAATTTAAAATGAAAAATATTCAACGTAAAACACATGCATTCTGTTAGTGTCAATTTAGTCACACTGCCATCAGTGATCAAAATTTCTCTTTTGCATTTGCATATTAGGTGTCTCATACCGAATAAATTTCACCATTCCGCTAGGTCATGGATTCATTGATGGTAGTAATTTTTCATCAGTTTTTCCCTCATGAGGTACTTGTTGATTCCCCTTTCTATGGTCTTTATTCATTAGCCACCTTCATTCTCAAAATCATATTAGTAGGTCATAGGATGGGTCTCATTAGTTTCTAGGGTCTCACCATGGTCAAATTAATGAATCAAATATCAATAATATCAGCAAGGTCATGAGGAAGTCAATAAACTCAAAGTTGCAATTCAGAATTTGTTATCTCCACAAAGTGATGTCCCTGCCTTTAGAGAAGTTTTCCATAGCGTGTTTAGCACCAGATCATCTTCAAAGCAGATCCATCAGAAAGAGCCCGGAAAGAGCTTTCCAACGGTATACTACACTCTCAAAACTGACTTCTGGATTGAATTCTATGCCTAAGTGAAGTAAAATTCCCATCGCAAAATCCGCGTCGCAAAATTCCAATCGCAAAATCCCCGTCGCAAATTCCCATCGCAAATTCCCCGTCACAAAATTCCCATCGCAAATTTCCATTTCAAAATCCCCGTCGCAAATTCCCATCGCAAATTCCCCGTCACAAAATTCCCATCACAAATTCCAATACTCCGATTGCGATCGATCCCGGGCCCACCTTACTATACATCCACCCGTTCATATAATAAAGGCATTTTTCCTTTGTTAAACCCGAAAATTTGGTTTTAACTTATATGCAAAGGGTTTTCCCCCAATCGCATCGCAAATATTATATGCACCATCCTGCTCCTCCTCCCATCCTCAATTGCGATTTGCGATGGCGCTGTTATATTTTATTATATGACATATATCCCTCCGCCCTTCTCCGAATTCCGATTGCGATTTATGCGGGTCCCACCTCCATTTCCCTTCCCTTCTCCCATTCAAAATACACTCTTCCATTCACAAAAGCATAGATTCAATTCATTTTATTTCAACGGCAGTTTAACAAAAATTCAGTTTTCTTCAAAGCGGCTAAAGGAAAGCGAAACGTCAGGGGGGCGAGAAACAAAATTGTAATAGTCAAATCTTCAGCAATGATTCGAAAGGATCCACGCTACATGGTTTCACCTCCTCGTTGGATGTCCAAAATTTTCAAATGAAAGAATGTAACGCAGCTCTCCCTTTACTGAGAAACGGTTGGCTTTTGGCCTTCCATCTTCAGTTGTGATTCCTCCTCTTCCCATTGATTTGTATTCCTGCGAAATCTGTCTATTTAATATAAATTCTAATTATTTGCAAAGGCTGGAGGGTCGGAGGTCTGAAAACTCAGAAGTAGGGGAATAATGTAGCAGTGAGCTCTGCGCTCCATTGTACAGTTTGGCAGGGAATTAATAAAGTGATGCAGCTCTATTTTGTGGGATCCATGTGGTATGAGTTTAGCATATGTCTCTCCTTTGTGTTTCATATGTACTTCGTTATGTTTTACCATTCATTCATAAACATTTCTAGTTGAATGTTTTCAAGTTAGAAAGGTAGAATCCATTCTTATATGCTTTTCCTTGGGGAATCATTCACACTCTGTGTATTTTCTTTTGTCTGAAAAGGATTCATTTATTATGCCCTTTTCAGCTTTCTCAACAGTCTTTCCACTCCATTCTATTTAAATTTGATTGCTAAATCTCCTGCCTATATTGCCCCATGAAATACTCTGTATCCTTGATTTAATTCCTCAGCTCAGGCTGTCCTTTTGTCCCATACATCCCTGAAATTTCAGTCATTTATTTAAAATTCCTTTTCCCATTTATATATCTAGCCTAAAATCAGTTCATTACCATTTTATTGAATATCTATTCTATGGAGAGAGCCCTCTCCTGTCCTTGTAGGGCTAGCTACAAGGCTGAGCATGGTTTAGTTGTTACTTTGATTTGCCTTTTTCAGCCTGAGATTCAGATTGGGTGCTAACATCTCTGGCGACCATACTGGTGAACTATTACAAACTTTTGCATAGAAGATTTATCACCCCAGTAATATTTTTCTTGTAAAGGCTTGATGATGATATTTCAGAGTTTTCTAGGCTGATATAAATATTGTACAGTAGTAATTTGACCACACTGGCTTCAAGAAGATATACAAGGGCTAATCCTGACCCAAATCCTCCCCCTGTGTTTGAAAATCCAAATCTTATCCCAAGAATAGTCAGAAGGCAGGAGGGATCGCTAAGTCCTACACCTATTCTCAGGTCCCATACTTGGCCCAGTGAGTGGTTTTTTGTAGAAGAGCTTTCTTTTGATGAGAGTGTTGAGCTCTCTTTGTTTAGAAATAAGTCTGAAACTGCACTTGAAGACACGGTTTTGGATCCGGAGTTTCTTGTAGATATTGAAGTTCAGAGAGCAAATTCTTCCATTGATGACTACATTTTGAATTCACCTCAGTCCATCACTGCAACTTATATTCCTGAGCCTTCAGAATCATCAGGAGCAGCATTGCCTCCTCCTAATTCATCAACATACCCTTCAGTCAACTCCTAGTTATCATCTCCTCCAACAACACCTCCCCTAAATCCTGCAAATCCTGTTGTAAATCCACCTAGAGTCATAGCTGCCCATGCAAAATCGTAACAGACAATGCAGCCGCGTTCAGATCCAAGAAAATGATCGATTTTTGTGACAAATACAACATCGCGTTGGGCCATTCGACATCGTATTATCCACAAGGAAACGGCCTGGCTGAGTCCCCTAACAAATCACTAGTGAATATAATTAAGAAAATGCAGGAGGCAAACAAAAGAAATTGGCACCGAAAACTCATCAATGCACTGTGGGCAGACAGAGTCAGCAGTAAAATATCAATAGGTATGTCACCATTTGAGCTGGTTTATGGTACTGACGCTGTCTTTCCGACATCCCTTACAGTCCCAGTTATGAGATTATTGCAAGAAGCTGGCGGCGATGATAATGAAAATCAGCGAAGGATCAATCAAATGATCCACCTTCAGCAGACAAGAGAGGAAGTGTCACAGAATGCTATTCAGTTGCAGGAGAAAATTAAAAAGATCTATGACAGGAAGAAAAAAGCAGAGAAGTTTCAACTAGATGATATAGTGTTGAAATGGGATGCCAGAAATGAAAAGAAAGGGAAGCATGGTAAGTTCGACAATCTGTGGAAAGGACCATACAGAATTTCAGCATACAGAGGACAAAACGCCTTCTTGCTTTCGGAAATGGATGGCCAATATTGCCTTGGAGGAGCAGTAAATGGTAGGCTTTTGAAACACTACCATTGTTGAAAACAAAGGATCAAAACCTATGTCATCAACATTGTATATACCATGTTATGTTTATCAAAGTTCAGAGTACACAGTCATTGAATTTTGGGGCCCGGGGTGAAAGCTATAAGACTTGGATGATTTGTGTATGGTGTTTTATTTCAGTTTTTCAGTCTTAGTCCTGAGTCAGGATCAGTCTACATTGTGTCAGTTTTTCAGTATTTTTGACTCCATGCCCAATGGATAAGGCTACTTGGTCTACGGTGTTCTTGGCACCTCCAAAGAGCTACCATCCCCATTGGAGCCAATGTTAGTGTCAGTTTAGTCACACTGCCATCAGTGATCAAAATTTCTCTTTTGCATTTGCATATTAGGTGTCTCATACCGAATAAATTTTACCATTCCGCTAAGTCATGGATTCATTTATGGTAGTAATTTTTCATCAGTTTTTCCCTCATGAGGTACTTGTTGATTCCCCTTTCTATGGTCTTTAGTCATTAACCACCTTCATTCTCAAAATCATATTAGTAGGTCATAGGATGGGTCTCATTAGTTTCTAGGGTCTCACCATGGTCAAATTAATGAATCAAATATCAATAATATCAGCAAGGTCATGAGGAAGTCAATAAACTCAAAGTTGCAATTCAGAAGCTGTTATCTCCACAAAGTGATGTCCCTGCCTTTAGAGAAGTTTTCCATAGCGTGTTTAGCACCATATCATCTTCAAAGCAGATCCATCAGAAAGATCCCGGAAAGAGATTTCCAACGGTATACTACACTCTCAAAACTGACTTCTGGATTGAATTCTATGCCTAAGTGAAGTAAAATTCCCATCGCAAAATCCCCGTCGCAAAATTCCCACTGCAAATTTCCATCGCAAAATCCCCGTCGCAAAATTCCCGTCGCAAAATCCCATCGCAAATTCCCCGTCACAAAATTCCCATCGCAAATTCCAATACTCCGATTGCGATTGATCCTGGGCCCACCTTACTATACATCCGCCCGTTTATATAATAAAGGCCTTTTTCCTTTGTTAAACCCGAAAATTTGGTTTTAACTTATATTCAAAGGGTTTTCCCCCAATCGCATCGCAAATATTATATGCACCATCCCGCTCCTCCTCCCATTCCCGATTACGATTTGCAATGGCGCTGTTATATTTTATTATATGACATATATCCCTCCGCCCTTCTCCGAATTCCGATTGCGATTTATGCGGGTCCCACCTCCATTTCCCTTCCCTTTTTCCATTCAAAATACACTCTTCCCTTCACAAAAGCATAGATTCAATTCATTTTATTTCAACGGCAGTTTAACAAAAAGTCAGTTTTCTTCAAAGCGGCTAAAGGAAAGCGAAACGTCAGGGGGCTGAGAAACAAAATTGTAACAGTCAAATCTTCAGCAATGATTCGAAATGATCCATGCTACATGGTTTCACCTCCTCGTTGGATGTCCGAAAATTTCAAATGAAAGAATGTAACGCAGCTCTCCCTTTACTGAGAAATGGTTGGCTTTTGGCCTTCCATCTTCAGTTGTGATTCCTCCTCTTCCCATCGATTTGTATTCTTGCGAAATCTGTCTATTTATTATAAATTCTAATTATTTGCAAATGCTGGAGGGTCAGAGGTCTGAAAACTAAGAAGTAGGGGAAAAGTGTAGCAGTGAGCTTTGCGCTCCATTGTACAGTTTGGCAGGGAATTAATAAAGTGATGCAGCTCTATTTTGTGGGATCCATGTGGTATGAGTTTAGCATGTCTCTCCTTTGTGTTTCATATGTACTTCGTTATGTTTTACCATTCATTCATAAACATTTCTAGTTGAATGTTTTCAAGTTAGAAAGGTAGAATCCATTCTTATATGCTCTGCCTTGGGGAATCATTCACACTCTGTGTATTTTCTTTTGTCTGAAAAGGATTCATTTATTATGCCCTTTTCAGCTTTCTCAACAGTCTTTCCACTCCATTCTATTTAAATTTGATTGCTAAATCTCCTGCCTATCTTGCCCCATGAAATACTCTGTATCCTTGATTTAATTCCTCAACTCAGGCTGTCCTTTTGTCCCATACATCCCTGAAATTTCAGTCATTTATTTAAAATTCATTTTCCCATTTATATATCTAGCCTAAAATCAGTTCATTACCATTTTATTGAATATCTATTCTACGGAGAGAGCCCTCTCCTATCCTTGTAGGGCTAGCTACAAGGCTGAGCGTGGTTTAGTTGTTACCCTGATTTGCCTTTTTCAGCCTGAGGTTCAGATTGGGTGCTAACACATTCTTATACACCCTTATGTCTTATATAGGTAATTTTTTCAAATAGATTCTTAATTTAAAATGAAAAATATTCAATGTAAAAAACATGCATTCTTATACACCCTTATGTCTACGTAAATTAGTTTGAGTGATTCCACGGGTCCTCTACACCCTTCATAAGGTATAATTGGGACAGGTAATGTTAACTTTTTCAAGTTCTATAGGTAGAGTCTGTAAAGGGCCAGGTAGCCTCCGGTTCTCATCTTTTATGAAAGGTGACATATCCAGTAAATGCCCCTATATCTAAATAGAAGTTTTTCATTTTCATATCCATGGTCTCAAACAATGAGAGAGAGAAAAAACCTTTTATATTCAATGTAAAACACAAATTAGCCATAAAACTTTTCTCATTGAAACCAAAAGTGATTTGATACAAAACATAGGTTTTAACCTTATATAGTTTGATTGTTTCAAATATATTTTTAATAAAATGAAAAATATTCAATGTAAAAAACATAGTATTTAAAAACAAAAAGTAATTTGATACAAAACATAGGTTTTAACCAAGTATATAGTTAATTGTTTTGAAAATAGATTCTTAACAAAATGAAAATTATTCAATGTAAAACACATGCACATTAACATATAATTGTGATATTTTCCCTTCTTTCCAACTTAGTCCATCCTTCTAGAAATATCTCTTTTAATGAAGCAAATATATCCATAATGATCCACTGATATTTTTCACCAACAACTATTCCATTTTGGACTTATATACCTCAAAACTATGTTCATTGAATTTATGCATCTATATCTTTAAACTACTTGAAACTATTTTATTTCACCATATGAATCATTTTGATATGTCTACCATTTTAATGGGGTGTATCACATTTCGAGAAAAAACACATTAGCCATAAAAGTTTCTCATTGAAACCAAAAGTTCAATTTGATACAAAAACATATAGGTTTTAACCTTATCTTTAAACTACTTGAAACTATTTTATTTCACCATAGGAATCATTTCAATATGTCTACCATTTTAATGGGGTGTATCACATTTCGAGAAACAACACATTAACCATAACAGTTTCCCATTGAAACCAAAAGTTCAATTTGATACAAAACATAGGTTTTAACCTTATATCTAGGTAAATGTTTCAAATAGATTCTTAATTTAAAATGAAAAATATTCAATGTAAAACACATGCATTAACATATATAATTGTGATACTTTCCCTTCTTCCAAACTTAGTGGACATCCTTTTAGAAAAATCTTTTTCAATGAATCAAATATATCCATAGTGATCCACTGATATTTATTCACAGACAACTATTCCATTTTGGACTTTTATATCTTAAAACTATGCTCATTGAATTTATGCATCTATAATTTTAAACTACTTGAAACTATTTTATTACACCATAGGATTCATTTCGATATATCTCCCATTTTAATGGGGTGTATCACATTTCAAGAAAAACACATTAGCCATAAAAGTTTCCCATTGAAACCAAAAGTGATTTGATACGAAACATATAAGATTTAACCTTATATATAGGTAATTGTTTCAAATAGATTCTTAATTTAAAATAAAAAATATTCAATGTAAAACACATGCACATTAACATATAATTGTGATACTTTCCCTTCTTTCCAACTTAGTGGACATCATTCTAGAAAATTCCCTTTTAATGAAGCAGATATATATCCATAGTGGCATTGATATTTGTTCACAAACAACTCTTCCATTTTGGACTTTTATATCTCAAAACTACGCTCATTGAATTTATGCATCTCTATTTTATTACAACATAGGAATCATTTCGATATATCTCTCATTTTAATGGGGTGTATCACATTTTGAGAAAAAACACATTAGCCATAAAAGTTTCCCATTGAAACCAAAAGTTCAATTTGATACAAAACATATAGGTTTTAAACCTTATATAGGTAATTGTTTCAAATAGATTCTTAATTTAAAATGAAAAATATTCAATATAAAACAAATGCATTCTTATACACCCTTATGTCTATGTAAAGTAGTGTGAGTGATTCCACGGGTCCTCTAAACCCTTCATAGGGTATAATTGGGACAGATAGTGTTAACTTCTACAATTTATATAGGCAGAGTCTGTAAAGGGCCAGGTAGCCTCTGGATCTCATCTTTTATGAAAGGTGACATATCTAGTAAATGCCCCTACAGTCAATCTCTGGAATAGATCTAAATAGAAGTTCTTCATTTATCTCATGATCTTGTTTCATTTCTCCCATGCATTTGCAATAAATGTCAATTTAATATATATTTTTATTGATTTTGTTTTTTTTTTTTTCAGGGATAAGAAAACCATTAAATATGGTTGAAAAATGAAAATTATGCATAGAAGTTTCCTGTTATCCCAATCTAGGGAAAACAGTGATTACATATGTGCTTTCCAATATTGCGACTAGCAAAGTCGTCCAAAGGAAAATGAATATACCGGGAAGAACAACAAACAACGAGGCATATTATATTGAATTGATAGAAGGCTTGGGAACATATATGGAGTATGGATCAAATGGAATTGTATTTTTCACCAATTATGAACTTGTGTGCAATTAGATGAATGGTGTGTGCCAAGTTAAGAAGGAGAGGCTAAAAGAATTGCATGTAATAGAAAACAATATTGTTAGCCAATTTCAATTTTTTAGTATAAGACATTGTACAAATGTGAATAAGATGTTTGCTGATCTATTGTGTGGGGCAATGCAAATTCAGGATTGATCTATCAAATATGAATTATTAGATGAATTAAAATTATATGAGGCAATTCCTATGAAAAATTCATCCCTCAAAGATGAATTAGTGTTGAGACACTCTTCTTCAAAAATTAAAGATTCATCTCTCAAAGATGAATTAGTTTTGAGACGCTCTTCTTAAAAAATTCAAGATTCATCTCTCAAAGCTGAATTAGTGTTGAGACACTCTCCTTCAAAATTTATTGATCGACATTGTAACATATCCTGGATATGTGTGTGTTGTGTACTTATAAATGCATCTTTTTTAATGACCATGTGCTTTTTTCAATTATATATCAAGTGTTCTCCCACCACATCATGTAAAGTGCAACTTGGTGAACTTCACATTTGCAACAAATGGTGAACTTCACATTTTTATGAAATTAAAATGCGGGGACTTCAACAAATTTTGTTTAAATGGAGTTTCACTTCTTTTTTAAAGACAATGTGTTTTTTTCAATTTTATACCATGTGTGCTCCCTCCATGTAAAGCGCAATTTGGTGAACTTATCATTTTTATAAAAAAAAATTGCTTAAATTGAGTTTCACATATCAATTAGTGCTTTGAAAGTTGTGTTTTACATAATTTGTGTACACTAAATTACATTAATTTTCTGAAATTTATTTTGAATTTATTTTAAATTAGTCATTTAAAAAAATAATTGTAAATGTCCACCGTAGATATATATATCATGGAAGATGAATGACAAAGAAGATCAACAGAATCCCATATCTCTACGAGAGGGGGGGATCAGGGATTGAGGGATGTTCATGGTATTTAAATATAATCTTAAATCTCCATACATGTGTGTACATATGGAATTGATTTTTTATCAACTTTGTGAGTTAAATTAGTTGTTAACAAGTTTTATTTTTTATTTTTTAGGAGCTAACAAGAGGAGAAGGGTCTCTACTCCATCCATGGAGCATGCCCATGGTTCACCCAGTCGTGGTATGGTTTGAACGCAATTTAATCAATGAATATGTACGTGTGTATTTATATGTATGAATGTATTTTTTAATTGATTATAAATTCGTATTTGTTTATGAAGTTTTTCTCTCGTCTCAAGAGGTTGGTGATGGTTTAAATCCCTTTAGAGGGCCATCAATAAGTGCTAGCAGGTTGCTTGAAGGTGGTTATATTTATTCCCCCGGAGGCCAATCAACGGATGGTGGTGCTGGTTCTCAGCAGGGTCGTTCTGGTTCTCAACAGTTTTAGGGTGGGGAAGATGCTAGCCAACCACGTCAAGGTTGCCATCAATTTCGATATTTTTTTTATTCAGTTTGTACAAATTTGTTTACATGTGTTTTTTCTAATATACAAAATCTTATATATTGATGCAGAGGCTGAAAATGCTCCAAATGTTGGTCAAAAAATATGCAGGACAAAAAGCTACATTCAAGAAGAAGGTTGTCCACCCACCAAGACTTATCCGGCCGACATTTATGATATACCTTGGGAAAGAAACATGGCGCAATGCACCTTAGAAAGGTGTCAACAACTTCATGAAAAATTGCAGAGAGATCTCATGGCTTTGACTCTACTTGCTGAGAGTCGACAAAGCTTGGAAATAGGTACACATTCTTTAGGTGAACTAGTAGCTATGTACCGAAATCTTGGGCCAACGACTGATACATTTGTAGAAGTCATGAGAAAAAGAAATGAAACAATAATGGGTCTCAATAAATGGGAGGATGTAAAACAAAGAGTTACAAAAGAAATGGTGAAGTCAATGTTTAATTTCAAATAAGGGCTGAAAAGAAAGATGTTGAAGGTGAAATATTTCAAGCACCCCAATATAGCTCACTATTTGTATGATAGACACCTTGCGGCCTATGGAAGACTCCCATGGAACGACGAAGTTCCTCTTTATTTTGCAAAAAAAAATTATGTAGATTTTTTTTTGGAAATGAAACCCAATTACAATGACCTTTTGTCTGAATTTTTTGGTCCTGGGAAAGGTCGATTGTGTGACTGTAGGGGCGCTATCCGTGATGTTGAGTTGCCTCGCCTTGAGCCACCATTGGTTAGTCGAACTTTTCAGGTCGAAACTTTGCGGTCAGAGATGGATGCCACTTCTCAAATTAGTCGAGAAGCAAGTGATGCCATCATCGACAATGTTCACAGTGGATTGGGTGGAGTCGATATTTGTCTGAATCGACAAAGAGCACGTGAGAATGCACGCGCCAATTTTTTGTATTGCACAGATGAAGAGATTGACAACATGAGTGTTGAAGATCTCAAAATATATGCAAAGAATTGTCACAATGGTTGGAAAGACCTAATTCTTCATGAGGAAGAGGGCACGAGAACGGTATGTGTTAATGGTTAGGGTTCAATTATTTTAACACATACATGTACAATTTGTAATAAATACACATGTATATGTATACATTTATTTGTATGTACATTAATCTAACAAAAATATATCATTATATGTTAAAACACCATTTGTAGTTGTCACGCATAATGAATGACGAAAATTTTCATATCACGTTTGGACCCTCTGGTTCAGACAATTAATATGGGTTTCACCATCAAGATATGTTGACAAATGTTAGTGTTTTTTAAGTGATATTTTTAAAATAAATAATTGTGCACACATGTACATGTACAATAATAATAAAATGTTTTAACAGATTCCAATTTCGTCTGATGTTCTTGGGATGGTGGTACCTTCTTCTTCCTTGGGAGATGTACCTTCTACTTCCTTAAGAGATGTGCCAGATCCACAACAAGTATGGACAATTTTTCACTTTTAAAATTTATGTTTTTAAGTTATATATATTCCACCTCAAAAAGTTCCATTAAAAAATGAGATATATCTATATCTTGAGTTATTTTAAATTTTTTGAATTTTAGGTTTTTGGAGATTTTCTTTTGGAGCCTCTCTTAGGAGATGTCCCAAATTCACCTGCAGAAGTATTCAATTTTTCACATTTAAATATATATGTTTTTTTTAAAAGGTATAATTTATAAATTGAAGTTTAAAAGTTTTATTATAATTGAGATCTTGATCTTGAGTTATTTTATGCTTTTAAAATTTTGAATTTTAGGTTTCTATAGAAGATTTCTTTAATCCACAGACTCCAGCGACAGAGATAGGAACATCCACACCATTTTTAGCCATTTGAACAAGTAGTCTAACATTTTTTTTTAATATTATTGAAAATAAGTTTATATATACATGCATTTTAATCTGAAAATTTTTAATATATATATAACTATACATGTATATTGTACAGTTAGTTTACTGTTGGAGATGTTCTCATGGGGGAAGTTGTAGCAGGTGAGCAACAAAAGGAGAGGGAACCTCATGAGGTATTGCATGATTTTTTGCTATATTTTTTTTTTACATGAAGTTCTATATATTCTCACTCATTTTTAAAACATCAAATTTTAATGTTTGTACATGCATTGTGTACAGGTTCCCCCATGCTTCAGAAGATAGCTCGGGGATTGAGACTCTGCTAGGAAAGACACTACATCCATCTGTATTTGATGGACATGATTTCTATATTTGATTGAGATTTCTAGTTTTAAATTTACTTTTTATATATTATCTAGATGCACAGTCATATATATATATAATAACTTGATACTTGATACTTGTGAGATCTACAATTTTTGGACATATTTTATTGTGTTAATATAAATTGATTTGTTTTTAAAAGTCAAGTTTTGGATGGTTGAAGTACTTTTGGCATGTGAATGTGAAGTAATGTTGTTATATAATTTGTTTCGTTTTTAAAACTTAAGTTTTGGATGTTTGAAGTACATTTTTCATGTGAAGTAATGTTGTGATCTATAATTTTTTGCTAAATTAAAGGTTAAGTTTTGGATGGTTGATCTACATTTGGCATGTGATATAATGTTAAATGTTTTTATTGGATAGTTGAACTACAAATGGCATGGCATGTGAAGTAATGTTGTGATATAATCAAAAAGTTTTTAAATCTCAAGTTTTGGATGGTTGAAGTACATTTGGCATGTGAAGTAATGTTGTGATCTATAATTTCTTGTTAAATTAAAAGTTAAGTTTTGGATGGTTGATCTACATTTGGCATGTGATAGAATGTTAAATTTTTTTATTGTATAGTTGAACTACAATTGGCATGACATGTGAAGTAATGTTTTGATATAATCAAAAAGTTTTTAAAACTCAAGTTTTGGATGGTTGAAGTACATTTGGCATGTGAAGTAATGTTGTGATCTATAATTTTTTGTTAAATTAAAAAAGTTAAGTTTTGGATGGTTATTCTACATTTGGCATGTGATATAATGTTAAATGTTTTTATTGGATAGTTGAACTACAATTGGCATGGCATGTGAAGTAATGTATTGATATAATCAAAAGGTTTTTAAAACTCAAATTTTGGATGGTTGAAGTACATTTGGCATGTGAAGTAATGTTGTGATCTATAATTTTTTGTTAAATTAAAAAAATTAAGTTTTGGATGGTTGATCTACATTTGGCATGTCATATAATGTTAAATGTTTTTATTGGATAGTTGAACTACAATTGGCATGACATGTGAAGTAATGTTTTGATATAATCAAAAAGTTTTTAAAACTCAAGTTTTGGATGGTTGAAGTACATTTGGCATGTGAAGTATTGTTGTGATCTATAATTTTTTGTTAAATTAAAGTTAAGTTTTGGATGGTTGATCTAAATTTGGCATGTGATATAATGTTAAATGTTTTTATTGGATAGTTGAACTACAATTAGCATGACATGTGAAGTAATGTTTTGATATAATAATAAAAAAAAAATTAAAACTCAAGTTTTGGATGGTTGAAGTACATTTGGCATGTGAAGTAATGTTGTGATCTATAATTTTTTGTTAAATTAAAATCAAGTTTTGGATGGTTGAAGTACATTTAGCATCTTAAGATTGCTTTTGATCTCTACATACTCTTGTTTGAGTGAAAAAATTTCCAATGGGAAGAACATATTTTTTCAATGCAACTAACCATATCAATTGAGCTCTAATTGCAAAAAGAGTAAAGAAAAGTTAACATGCCAACAAAACATGTTAGCAAAATAACATTCGTGGTTGTCATTTTTATTGGAATAGCTAAATCATATTTCAAGGATTCTCCATCCCAAAAAAATTTCAATGAAGAGAATACTTAATATGATTTAGTTATTCCAATAAAAATAACAACCAAGGATGTTATTTTGTTGCCTTTTTGGTTTTTTTACTTTTTTTTTAAATAGAGCTCAATTGATATGGTTAGTTGGATTGAAAAGCTATGTTATTTTCATTGGAATTTTTTTCACTCAAACAAGAGTATGTAGAGATAAAAAACAATCTTAAGATTACTTTCAAGTACAATCAAATGTTCCAAACATTTTCCCACATGATGATACCTTCATTGACCTCTAAAAAGTAGTTCATGGGCTATATGTTCTGCCTCTTTCCCATATAAATCTCTTTATTTTTTATTGGAAATATAAGAAGTAGATATATGTTTGTTGAATTGGGGTCAATGTCATTAATGCACTCAACTAGGTAGCCTTGTTGATTTATAAATTGGTAAATTGATGACATTCAGTTAATTTCATTCTAGAACATATATATTCAGTACGTGAAACATTTTTCATCAATGCACAGGGGAAAACTACTTGAACAATTAATTGCATTCTAGAACACACACACACACACACATATATATATATATCCAATACGTGCAACATTTTTCATCAATGCACATATAAAAGCTACTTTCAGTTAATTTCCTAGAACATATCCGACCATTAGACAGACAAATTTTGTACTAGATTTTCTATCAGGAATAGAGATGTGGGTCAAATCCCACCAAAAGTCGGAGAAGTGCTCCGAGTCTCTTGTATGAAAGGAATCTTCGTACAAAACTATACTGTGGATGATTTATTTGTTAGGAAAAATACTGAAGGGGGGGGGGTGAATCAGTATTTAGATCTGACTGAAAAATTATGCATTTAATTCTTTACTTAGATTATTGCATCATTCATTCATCAGAAGTTTAGTAAGCATTAAGCATGTGCAGTAATAACAGAATAAGCCATCACACATAAGCAACACACATGAACACCAGTATTTAAGGTGGAAACCCAATTTGGGAGAAAACCACCGCTGTTGTCGTCTTTGTCTTCAATATTTATTATAGAGAAAACTTCTTACAATTTTTGTGCTAGTGCAGACTTATACCAGCACGCAGGCACTCACCTGCAGAAGGCTACAACCTTCTCTCGTTCTCTAGTCACTACTGGAAGGGAGCTCCGACCCCCTGATTTTGACACCAGCTTGTACTGGCAGAAAGCTTCCACTTTCATGCAGAAGACTTCAACCCTCAGATCCACCAAATTTCTTCAATTTCTTCATTAGACTTACGTCAGGTCTTCATTATTTCTTTGCAGATATTCCTAGAGATTCATCATTTTGAGATCTAGAGATCTTGAACCTTTATCAACTCCATATGTGCATCATAGATTCAGCTTTATCAGAAAACAGAGTTCAATCATGCAGATATCTCTTAAAGAGATTTATTCATTAACAACCCCTCCACCTGCACACTTGAACTATAATCATCTTCTCCTTATATAGTTTTTGCCTTTATTAATACCATGAGTCAAAACCACCCAACCGCTGATGGTATTCCTGGACGGGATCAATTAGATAATCCAGCGGGGTCTACCCAAGCCCCAAACAATTTCTCATTGTTCTATTTCCTTGGTTTGGCCATTAGATAATTAATCTAAGGCTTTTTAATATCTCAATCTGAGATTGAGATATTAATCCAATTCCTCCTTTAGTTATCAACTCCCCAAGGCATATATATATCGACCCCAGGTTTATGCGTTTGTGAGATCAACGCATATACTAACTTACGTTCATTGCATCACAAGTTTCATATTTCGCCAGCTTCACATATTCACCATCCTTTATTAACCCCGCAAACCTTAGTTTAAAAAGGTCCCAATTAATATAATTTAGAACCGGGCCCACATATATAATCAATGATCCAATCACATACTCACGTCGTACCGTGGTTATCCATCGTGCACCTTCCTCATACGGCCACCGTCCGATGACTCCCCTCCAGATCGACGGCGCACAACAATATCGCGCGGCTTCTTCGGTCGGACATTAACGCGCGATGGCGCGCGGTGATGGTGGTTTTGCAAATTCGTTCAAGGACGTGTGTCGCTCATTCTATGCGATGAAAAACGGAAACCGCTCGTGGTTCCTTTCTACTCGCTTCGCTCAGGGTTCTGTCCGCCTTTATTCCGTCATCGCTATGTTTCTCCATGAAGGCATAACCCTGTTTTAATTGTTCTTCCTCCGCGCGATTATGTAACTCAGGTTAAATATATATAAGTATTCCAGTAAACATGCTCTGCGATCATGTGTCCAATCAATTGCATTCTTCAGCAAGCAGGTTAACCCTATCGATTCCATCATACAGAATTACATCCTTTACCGATTTGCTAGCTCGTGCTTTTATAGAAATCGAATCCATCAGCCCTTTACTCAGATTTACTCAGCCATACTTAACACATATTGCAAAGAGACCATAACCCTCCAAATTTAGAGGTTTGTCAGGATGTATGAATACACCAAACTCATTCACACATGATTTAACACGTCCGTATTCACATCGATTCTCCCAAAGCTTAAATTAATGTACATTCAGTCTTATATTCTGCTTTTATAGAACTGCTGATGGTTTTCTGAGTTCTTCATACAATCATTATCTGCATCCTGTGTTAGAGAGTTGCCATCAAGGACAATAATATAATAGGATACAAGAAAAATATTGCCAACAATCTCCCCCTTTGGACTTGATGGCAACCATGACCAGAAATACATTCAGACACATTCTCCCCCTTTGACATCAAGGGAAAAGGGTAGATCAAGATCCTTTGTACCGACAATACCATGCTCCCCCTGAGATCATGCTACATTTTCAAGACTTATACAATCAAGATCAAAAATTATCAAGCATGAGATCAGACTACAAAAAATAATTAGAGTGCCAATAATGCATCCTTTCCACATGACCAATGCTCCCCCTTAGCCTATGCATCATGAACACTTTCAACAAGAGCGTATTCAATTTAATCTTCTAAATTTAAGCAGATCTGATCTTCTGCATGGCAGAGACTACTCCCAGCTTCTGTCTGAGATATTCGAACGCTTCCCTAGGTAAAGGTTTGGTAAATATATCAACAACTTGTTCTTTGGAGGGAACATACTCTAACTTCACCTTTTGTTCAAGCACTTGTTCACGTAAGAAGTGATACTTGATGGGAATGTGCTTGGTCTTGGAATGCATAACAGGATTCTTTGAGATACTGATGGCACTTGTATTATCACACATAATGGAAATGGGAAATGAACATGTGATTTGAATGTCTTGTAAGGTTTGCATCATCCAAAGAAGTTGAGTGCAACATGATGCGGCAGCCAAATATTCTGCTTCTTCTGTAGATAAGGCAATAGAGCTTTGCTTCTTGCTGAACCAAGATACTAACCGGGGCCCCATATAGAATGCACCACCACTAGTGCTTTTCCGATCATCAACATTTCCAACCCAATCTGCATCAGTGTAAGCATGAAGAGTAAGATCAGCATTCTTTGGATACCATAGTCCAAAGTCTTGAGTTCCTTGTAGATATTTGAATATTATTTTCACAGCCTGAAGGTGAGACTCTTTTGGATTAGCTTGAAATCGTCTAACAATCCCAACTGCATGCATAATGTTTGGTCTTGTCCCAGTGAGATAAAGTAGAATTCCTATCATAGATATGTATTCTGGTTGATTCACCGTGGGGGAATCATCATTAGAACTGAGATTACATCTGGTTATCATTGGTGTACTTACAAGTTTGCAATCTTCCATGCCATACTTCTTCAAGATTTTCTTAAGATATTTTGCTTGCGATAAAAATATGCCATCTGTTGCTTGTTGCACTTGCAAGCCAAGAAGGAATGTTAGTTCCCCAAGTAAAGACATTTCAAATTCTTGCTGCATATCAGAAGCAAATTTCTGACTCATAGACTCTTCATTACTTCCAAAAATGATATCCTCAACATATACAACCACAATCAATAGTTTATTATTTTCAGTTTTTGTGTATAAGTTGCTATCAGCAGACCCCTTAGAAAATCCTTGTTGATGAAGATATTTGTCCAGACGATAGTACCATGCCCTTGGAGCTTGTTTGAGACCATATAGAGCCTTTTTAAGTCTACAAACAAGTTTTTCATCATTTCCCAAGATGAATCCTTTTGGTTGTTCTATATAAACTTATTCTTCTAGATCACCATTGAGAAAAGCAGATTTAACATCCATTTGATAAACTTTGATTTGTTGGAAGCTTGAAAAAGCAAGAAACATTCTTATGGCTTCAAGTCTAGCTACAGGAGAAAATGTTTCTTCAAAGTCTATACCTTCTTGTTGAGCATACCCTTTGCAAACAAGTCTAGCTTTATTTCTTATAACATCCCCATTCTCATTTAACTTGTTTTTGAATATCCATTTAGTTCCAATGACATTTTTGTCATGAGGTCTTGGTACTAATTCCAAAGTGTGATTCTTTTCAATTTGATCAAGCTCTTCATTCATGGCTTGAATCCAACATTCATCTTTGCTGGCTTGATTGACATTTTGTGGTTCAATAGTGGATAGAAATGCCAGGTAACTAGAAGATCCCACAAGAGTCCTTCTTGTTTGTACACCTGATCCCTTTTATCCCAAAATTTGAGATTCTGGATGATTCTTTTGAACGTATCTGGATGGAGATTTTTCAGATAAATCTTCTTCGGGTTCTTCATTGGGTTCACTATCTATATCATTCCTATTTGATGTAGAAGGATATATGTCATCATCGTCTTCATCTGTTGTTTGTTTTTCTTCTTTTGGAGCTGCAGGAGACTCATCAATAACAACATCTATACATTCAACAATCTTCCGAAGTCTTTTATTGTAACATTTATATGCCCTACTCCTAGAGGAGTAACCAAGAAATATTCCTTCATTTGCTCTGGGTTCAAACTTGCCAAGTTTTTCATCATTATTTTTGATAAAGCACTTTCTCCCAAAAACTCTAAAGTGCTTCACAGTGGGGGGATTGCCATACCATAGTTCATATGGAGTTTTATCACTATTTACACGAACATGTGCCTTGTTAAGAATATTTACCGCTATATGTGCTGCTTCTCCCCAAAAAGTGCCAGGTGTTCTGGAATCATCAAACATAGCTCTAGCCATTTTTTGAACTGTTCTATTCATTCTTTCTGCTACGCCATTTTGTTGTGGAGTGCAAGCTACAGAAAATTGTCTTTTTATGCCATGTTGTTCACAAAATTCAAGGAATTCATCTGATGTATATTCTCCTCCTCGATCAGATCTAAGACACTTGATTTTTAGATTTAATTCATTTTCAACCAGTGCTTTGAAGATCTGAAATTTCTCAAATGCTTCATATTTGTGTTTAATCAACCCAATCCAACACATTCTAGAGAAATCATCAATAAATAAGATATAGTATTGTTCACCACGTGGTGAATTTTTCTTCACAGGTCCACATATGTCAGTATGAATGAGTTCAAGAGGCTTACTTGATGAGCCTTCCTTGGCATTAAATTGCAGTCTAGTTTTCTTACTGAATTGGCAAGATTTTCATATTATACTTTCAGGTGGTGTAATATTGGGAAGATCACGAACATCTTTAATTATGCTTGATTTTTTGATTTGAGAGAAGCTCAGATGCCCCAACCTTCTATGCCATAGGCAGTTTTCTAAAGATTTACTCATGTAACATTGTTCTTTGCAGTTCTTTAATACATACATATTGCTTGGAGTTCTGTTTCCTTTTATAATTGTTTTACCTGTATCAAGATCACGTACCACACATTCTTTTGAACTAAATACAACTTCGGTTCCTTGATCACACATTTGACTTACACTTAACATGTTATGCTTTAATCCATACACATACATGACATTATTAGCTTTCACCTTTTCTTTTAGAAAAACAGATCCTTTTCCCTTAATGACAGCAGAAGTATCATTTCCAAATGTAACATTATTTTCCTTTTCTAGAGCACTATATGCAAGAAGTTTGTTTTTGTCACCTGTCATGTGTTTTGAGCATCCACTATCAATGTACCATTGATTTTCTTCTCCTTCTGCAAATAAGGCGATGCCACAATTTTAAACCTGTAATTCCTTCTTTTTCCATACTTTGGAGCTTGAAGGAAGATGCTCTTTTGGCTGGACTTTGCTCCTGCATTCAGATTCTTCATGGCCAAAGTTATTGCAATAAGCACATTCAACTTCATTTTGAAGAGGAGAAAAGTTGTTATATGTATTCTTATTTGTTCCAATATCAATCCTTTTCTTTCTTGCTTCTCTTGTCATGATGGTTTTATATGCAACACATTGAACAACTTTATGACCAAAATTGTGACATGAGAAACATTGTCCATTGAAGAAGAAATTTCTGCGATCATGAACTCTTCTACTTGAATTTACCTGTTGATTGGAGATTCTTTGAAAGGTACTCCTGTTAGTGTTCTTTGAATTGAGATGGTCATGCTTTATCTATAAATATTATTTATTCCCTTGCTGAGGGGCAGAATGTTGTGTACTGGTTGTAGCTGCTTTTAGATAATTTGGTGCTGAGGCTTGAGAAGATTCTCTGATATATCCAAGACCCGTCTTTAGAAGAGGAGAACGTTGTACCTTGATAATCTCATCTAAGGTTTCAGATCCTTTAGAAAATCTAAGATTCAAAGTCTTTACTTTCTCAATTTCTTTTCTTAGACTTACTATTTCACATTCTAATTTCTCATTATGTTTCTCCTTTTCTTGAAGCTGGTTTTTTAGAGTCTCTATGGTTATTTTACTTTCTTCTAAGCATATTTTGAGTTGATTGATTTCATCAAGAAAATCATTGTCCTCTAAAGCATCCATAAAAGTATCATTTTCTTCTCTAGACTCCTTTTCAAATGCCATGAGAAGTCTAAGATCTTGTTCACATTCTTCCTCACTGTCTGATAACCCATCACTGTCTTCATGAGTATAGTAACTTTTTCTAGTGCTAAACCGATTCTTATTCCTTCTTGCTACTTCCTTTCCTTTTTCATGTGTTTCTTTGTGAGGACACTTAGCATCATAATGACCAACTCTTTCACAAGCAAAACATTTGAAAGGAATCTTACCTCTGAACCGTCCTATACCAAGTTGGAGCTTCTTTACAAAATTTACCTCATCTTCTTCTGAGATATACCCTGATCCTTCTGTCTCTTGTACTTATTTCCCTTTTGTAGAAGCTCTAAAGACGGCTTCTTTGACTTCAGATGGTCCTCCTCTTCTCATTTCATATGCAGTTAGTATGCCATGAAGTTGCACCACAGTAAGATTTTGAAGATCCTGCTCTTCTTCAAGAGCAGAAACTTTTGACTCAAATTTTATCGTTAGTGATCTTAAAAATTTCTCAACCAAAGTAGATTCGGTTATTGTTTCTCCCAGATTTCTCATACGATTTACAATATCATCAAGTCATAAAAAGAAATTAGCAATGCTCTCCTCATTATGCATTTTTAGGTTCTCATATTGAATTCTGAGAGTTTGGAGTTTAGCACTTTTTACCTTTGCATCACCTTCATAACTTAGAATGATTTTGTCCCATATTGCCTTTGTTGTATTCAGCTGCATGACTTTGACAAATTCTGATTCAGTTAGACTTCCCAATAGAGCATTAACCGCCTTTTCATTTGTTTCATAGTTCTTTCTTTCTGTTGGATCTATTGGTACTGCGGCTGGATATTGATATCCTACTTCAACAACAACCCATACGTCTGCACCCAGAGATTGAAGATATGATCTCATCTTTGTTTTCCAGAAGATTAAATTGTTTCTGTTGAAGAGCGGAGGCCTGATAGATGCTATTCCATCTTGATTGCTCATCTTGATCGATCTTCCTTCTAGCAGCTAAGCTTTTCAGAAGGACCTGCTCTGATACCAATTGTTAGGAAAAATACTGAGGGAGGGGGGGGGTGAATCAGTATTTAGGTCTGACTGAAAAATTATGCATTTAATTCTTTACTTAGATTATTGCATCATTTATTCTTCAGAAGTTTAGTAAGCATTAAGCATGTACAACCATCACACATAAGCAACACACATGAACACCAGTATTTAAGGTGGAAACCCAATTAGGGAGAAAACCATTGCTGATGTCATCTCTGTCTTCAATATTTATTATAAAGAAAACTTCTTACAATTTTTGTGTTGGCGCAGACTTATACTAGCACGCAGGCACCCACCTGCAGAAGGCTACAACCTTCTCTCGTTCTCCAGTCACTACTGGAAGGGAGCTCCAACCCCCTGATTTTGACACTAGCTTGTACTGGCAGAAAGCTTCCACTTTCATGCAGAAGACTTCAACCCTCAGATCCACAAAATTTCTTCAATTTCTTCATCAGACTTACGTCAGGTCTTCATTATTTCTTTGCAGATCTTCCTAGAGATTCATCATTCCTAGATCTAGAGATCTTGAACCTTTTTCAAATCCATAGGTGCATCATAGATTCAGCTTTATCAGAGTTCAATCATGCAGATATCTCTTAAAGAGATTTATTCATTAACCACCCTTCCATATGCACACCTCGAACTATAATCATCTTCTCCTTATATAGTTTTTGCCTTTATTAATACCATGAGTCAAAACCACCCAACCGCTGATGGTATTCCTGGACGGGATCAATTAGATAATCCAACGGGGTCTACCCAAGCCCCAAACAATTTCTCATTGTTCTATTTCCTTGGTTTGGCCATTAGATAATTAATCTAAGGCTTTTTAATATATCAATCTGAAATTGAGATATTAATCCAATTCCTTCTTTAGTTATGAACTCCCTAAGGCATATGTATATCGACCCCAGGTTTATGTGTTCGTGAGATCAACGCATATATTAACTTACGTTCATTGCATCACAAGTTTCATATTTCGCCAATTTCACATATTCACCATACTTTATTAACCCCGCAAACCTTAGTTTAAAAAGGTCCCAATTAATATAATTTAGAACCGGGCCCACATATATAATCAATGATCCAATCACATACTCACGGCGTACTGTGTTTATCCATCGTGCACCTTCCTCATACGGCCACCGTCCGATGACTCCCCTCCAGATCGACGACGCACAACAATATTGCGCGGCTTCTTTGGTCGGACATTAACGCGCGATGGCGCGCGGTGATGGTGGTTTTGCAAATTCGTTCAGGGACACATGTCGCTCATTCTATGGAATCGCTCCCAACCTCTTGAATACCGCTTTCCCGTCGAAAGCGGTGCAATGAAAACTGGAAACCGCTTGTGGTTCCTTTCCGCTCGCTTCGCTCAGGGTTCCGTCCGCCTTTATTCCGTCATCGCTACGTTTCTTCATGAAGGCATAACCCTGTTTTAATTGTTCTTCCTCCATGCGATTATGTAACTCAGGTTAAATATATATAAGTATTCCAGTAAACATGCTCTGCAATCATGTGTCCAATCAATTGCATTATTTAGCAAGCAAGTTAACCCTATCGATTCCATCATACATAATTACATCCTTTACCGATTTGCTAGCTCGTGCTTTTGCAGAAATCGAATCCATCAGCCTTTTACTCAGATTTACTCAGCCATACTTAACACATATTGCGAAGAGACCAGAACCCTCCAACTTTAGAGGTTTGTCAGGATGTATGAATACACCAAACTTATTCACACATGATTTAACACGTCCGTATTCACATCGATTCTCCCAGAGCTTCAATTAATGTACATTTAGTCTTATATTCTGCTTGTATAGAAATGCTGATGGTTTTCTGAGTTCTTCATACAGTCATTAGCTGCATCCTGTGTCAGAGAGTTTCCATCAAGGACAATCATATAATAGGATACAAGAAAGATTCAAGAAACATATTGCCAACATTATTTACATTCCATAATTTTTACCAGAAAAGCCCACGAGAAAAACTAGTCACATTCAGTCCGTGTATATATCCAGTACGTACAACATTTTTCATCAATGCATATAGAAAAACTACTTTCAATAATTGCATTCTAGAACATATATATTCAGTACATGAAACATTTTTCATTAATGCACATATAGTAAAACTACTTGAACAGTTGATTGCATTCTGGAACACACACACACACACACAAATATATATATATATATATATATATATATATATATATATATATATATATATATATATCCAATACATGCAACATTTTTTATCAATGCATGTATAGAAAAGCTATTTTTAGTTGATCCTAGTGTGCATGTACCAAAAAAAATTGTACATTTGCAAACACTTGCACAGATAACATAACAAGGCAGCGCAATTTTTAGTTGAGTTTTGGAAGTTCTAAAACGTAATCCAAAGAGAAGAAATTGTTGGCCATTTCAATCAAAAAAATTCCAATGAAATGCCATCTTCAATGATCCGTTCATGATCGGATTTTGACATTTTCCATTTCTTAATTTTCATTTTCTTCTTTGATTAAACCTCTATCAAATTTATGCGTGCTGCACACACCAAGTGACTATATTGACAACTTATGACATCAGGTTCATAGTCTTCAAAGTAAACAAAATCCCCACTTTGATTAGTTTGTCTGAAAAAATATCCTTTTAGTATAATAGATCCTATTTCATATGGAAACCCGTAATCATTATAGTTTTCTAATAATTTCATTTTTCGTTCAGTGCAATGCATCAAATAATACTTCACATTTTCATCGTTGTCAGCAGGTGCAATTACAACAAAAACATCTCCTGCACAATAAAACAAACTTAACAAACTTATGTATTTAAATTTATTTCTAGATCTTTATCATTTGAAAGCAATTCAAATGTTACCTTCTCTAACAAGATCAGAAACTCAATCACCATCGGATGATATTGTAGTCTCCTCTGATTGCATTTCTTCAAACATTGCAACAAACATTTTTCCCTTTGTATTTAGCTCTGTATGTTTCAATCTTTTACATACATTTTTTTTTCATAGACGTCATTAGATTTTGTGTTGTCTATGCAAACATCACAAAAACAAGAATATTTTCTTTTATCCAATTCAAACACATTTGTGGACAACTTTGTTTTAATTGAATGCAATTTTCGAGTCTCTTTTATTGTTTCAACGTCATTTCCAATTAATCTATCTACTTCTTTAATCCCAATATGCCAAAAAAAACCTTTATATGGAAAATTCAAAGAAAAATGTAAATATGATATCAAAATACAATCAAAGATAATAAATTAGAGATAATCAAATTGTGATAAATGTACAATGTTTAAAATTAAATATCCAATAAAAATTAAAATGAATGTACCTTCGCACTTCCCTTGATCGGTTAGTCTTATCGCTTAGAGCAGCAATGCACCATTGAACAACTTCTTTAGCGTCCACAAGTCGACTTGCAGATGGATTCATTTGATATCTTCGAAGTGCTCGTTTTATGTATGCCCCTGCACCGTCATGTTCTCCTTTTCCATGACCAGTCTCGAAGAAATTCGAACAATGTTTAATGTAGGTTTTATTATGAAGACAACACAACCAAAAGAATGATCGTGCATATTTGAATTGACCTGCGCATCCATTTGACCATATCCAATGTTAATTTAATGTTATTCCCCTTCTTTTCAAGGAATCATAATTTTTTCCAAAATAGTGTTGTACAAAATAAGTATCATGTGTACGATCATCATTGATATAAAAGTGATATTCTTTAATAACATGTCAATTTTCACTGGTGCTTTCTATATGATCGATGTTTTGTTCAACATGTCTATATAGAATATGGACGAGCATGGAGACTTGGTCAGAATGATAGTATTCACTCTGAATTTCTTTTTGTGTAAAAAATGTGTAGTTTTCTACAAAATAAATTACTGAAAAAATGGTTCCTGGTGGAAAAAATTCACGGGATTTTTTGAATTGCAAGTCTTGCCATTGAGCTCTATGGGAATGCTTGGTGTATTTATAAATTTTTGCCTCAAACTTTTTCAATAAGTCTATCACAAAAATTTCTTCTTCTCGTAATTCAATTCTTTTAGCACTATTTTCACCTTGAATATATGTATGGATATATTAATATCTCTTCCATTTCACTTTCATGTTGGACAATTATTGATCATTTATATCATACGATATTTGTTTTGAAATTTAGTCAAATTTCCACAATCATTGCATTTTTTACCACCAACGCATTTCTTTTCGTAAAATAGATCATCGCTTTGTTTTTCACATAGAATTTGAGATATGAAATCACGGATAGTGGAAGGAGGAGGTGAATCCTTCCAAAATTTTCTACCAAAATTAAGGACTGTGTCATAATGTAACTCAAATTCCACATGATAACGACAACAAAAGTGTCACGTACGGTGATAGGTTTTACATACCACGGTTTTTGTTGAACAAAAGCACTAATTAACACATGAATTTCACAATTCTCTTCTTTGAACTTGTTGAACAACTCTATCTGAGTGGTTTCCAAGAGATGTTTTTGATGTCGTTCGTACCGATTTCGTGCTACTCTTCTTCGCATCACATGCTTTGCAGTTGGCGAAACACGCGAATTGTTCTTCCAATATTCATATATTATTTTTTTAACATGTTCTCCAAGTCTATCTTTGTATGGTTGCCTACAAAATAGCTCTCCAACAAGCGAGTTCATCATTTACATCTATTTGCAACCGAAATTTTCGATGTTTGTGCAAATTTTTTTGCAAGGTTCCTAATGCTCATGCCATAGATTTTACCAAGCAATTCTCTTTAGTACTTGATGAAACCACTGCCATATGTATTGCTCTATGTACAACTGAAACATTTTTCTGTCTAGATCTTCTAATTGAATTTATAGCACTATTTATAATTTATATCACATTTTCCTTCATTTTTTTTTTTTTATATCTTTGGTTGATTTTCAAATACCCAATAAAGTTGTAGTTTCTTTTAATTTCCTTAATGATAGGACACTTTTCAACATTTAGGCTTGAACTGTCACATGTTCATTTATGAAGTAGGTATTAAAAATGCGGTTAACACGATATCGTATATAATGGTCAGCATTTTTATCCCCATATGTGTGTGTCAACATTTTCCAAAATCTCATCATCGACATTGATTTCATTTGTACATATTCGAATGAATAATACATAATAAGTTTACATATTCAATAAATAATTAAATTAATAAATATATGTATAATTTCAATAATATGTGCATGTGTTCAACATATATATATATATATATATATATATATATATCTTGTGATTCAATTTATTCACTTGAATTTCTTTCAACATTTTCACCATCTCCAGGTTCAATATCTCTTTCAAAACTTTGTATCTCATCATCAATGTTTTGAGGAATATCTCTCTCTGTTCACATTGCAAAATATTTTTCAAATTGGTTCATCAAATAAAAATTAAGCTTCACATTTTACACTAGGAAAATTTTAAATATATCAAAATCATAATATTTACACTTACATACTTGCTTCAACTTCTAGTTGAGGTTGATTTTCCACTTCAATATTCGAGAGTGCTTCTATCTTTCTTTTGCGAGATTGTCTCGTCTCTTCTCTACGTTCTTCAGGGTTTCTTTTTCGATCATATTTTCTCGGACAATTCCTTTGATTTCCCATGATAATAGAGTATGAAGTTCAAAAAATTTCCTTAAAAAATTTAGACAAAAACACAAATAAAAAAAGCATCACAAAAGATTTAATTTAAAAAAAAAAACTCATTTTAAAATTTTTGCGAAAAATACATACTCCAATCCAAAACACTTACTTTAAAAAATTCGAGAAAAAAATGTCTTATAAAAACGAAACGAAGCTCAAAATATTTACCTCCAAGTCCTACAAAAAAATTTCATTTAAAAAGTTAGATAAAAACTCATTTTAAAAATAATTATAAAATATTTACTTCAACCCAAAACACGTACTCTAAAAAAATGTCACTTCAAAAAATGTCTCTAAAAAATGTCCATTGAAAATTAATTCCAACTTCTTAAAAAATGTCACTTTAAAAAATACTTCAAAAAATATCACTTTAAAAAATACTTCCAAAAAATGTCCTTTCGAAATTAAGTCCAAATCCATGCTTTCAAAAAAAAAATGAAGCCCAAATCCATACTTTCAAAAAAAATGAAGCCCAAAAAACATCCAAAAAATGTATCGCATACCTCTAATAAATGTCCTTTGAATGTACCTCCAAGAAAAGTCCTTAAACCCAAAACAATCTTTTGCAAAAATGTTCTTTGAATGTACCTCCAAGAAAAGTCCTTAAACCCAAAACAATTCTTTGCAAAGTCAGACAATTCTTTGCAAAAGCAGACCAAGACCTTTGTAAAATCAGACCAAATGCCACTTTAAAAAATACTTCAAAAAATATCACTTTAAAAAAATACTCCAAAAAAATGTCCTTTCGAAATTAAGCCCAAATCCATAATTTAAAAAAAAATGAAGTCCAAAAAACATACAAAAAATGTATCACGTACCTCTAAGAAATGTCCTTTGAATGTACCTCTAAGAAAAGTCCTTAAACCCAAAACAATATTTTGCAAAAATGTTCTTTGAATGTACCTCCAAGAAAAGTCTTTAAACCAAAACAATTCAATTCTTTGCAAAATCAGACCAAGACCTTTGTAAAATCAGACCAAATGTGCGAAAATATGTGAAGATAATGAACGATTTCGCGGCAATTTATATTGCCGCGAAACGTTTTTTTTTTAGAGGTTCCATGATATTTTCCGGCTGACAGAAAATTGGGTGAAAGTGCGGCCGAACTTTTATGTCGTTAGACTTGACGGGCCGTCGACGCAAAAAAGAATTTGGTCGAACTTTTTTTAAGAGTTCGGCCGAACTAATGTGTCAGCAATTACGCAGGCCCAAGCTCTGAATACGTATCTGCAACTTTGGACTGACTAAACTCCATGAAACATTCTGAATTAACTATCAGAACCAAAACAAGCATTTTCAGAATTGAATCTACTTTTAGGAAATATAACTTTTATGGAATTTCATAAATATTTACTAATTTTAAATAATTTTGTAATAAAATGGATACAAACAATTTCTGAAGGTCATTATGATACAGTGAAATCATAATTTTGTATCTTCCAAAATACATTGTAATTTTTTTTTTTAAATTATGGTGCATTACATTGGTTTGTCGTCTCTAATGGGTAGTTTTTAGATTTTTAGTTTATAACTTATATGTTAAGGACTTTTTTGCGTCGTGAAACATATTCAAAATATGCAGTTTTTTCATATTGGACCTGTTCAAAAAATTCTAGTAATTATGATATCCATCCGTTGGCTTTGTAAATATGACGAAACTGAAGTAGACTCTGTCTAGATTGTTGAAACACATTTTGTTTCTCAAAAACACAAAGTTTCAAAGAATACAACATTGTGTATTAACATGACTTCTTGTGAATCCTTTGACTGCTAAAAAACACACTTAAAGAAACGCTAAGTTGACATATCAAATGTGTATAAAAAAATTCCAAAAAATAAGTAATAGAAAGCTAATAAAATTTCTGACAACTTTTATTTTTATCGCAAAATGAAATTATAAACAGAAAAATTGTTTTAGCTTGCAGAAAGTTGAAGAACAGAAAAAAAATGAAAGTTTTTTCTCAAAAAAGGGAAAAAAATGTAACCCAACTTCACATTTTCACCCTCAGAACTCATTCCCTCAAAAAGCTCCCTTAGGGTTACCATAACTCTACATTGTACATTCCCGCCTATTTTTATGTTGAATTCTTCTTCTCTACTTTTTAAATGCATAAGAAGAAATTTTAGCCTAAAAGTGGCTTCCTAAGGAAAAATTAAAAAATAATAGTTAAAATAATAAAATAAGAGTTATGAATTTTGGAGGGAAAAGAAGAAAACTATATATATTTTTTAAATTGTATTTTTGGCTCATCTCTTTATTGGTTTATTCAAATTTTAAGTGTAGACACTCATTGGATGCAGAATTAAATTATAGAACCAATGAGTACCCATTATGGATACTTTTGAGAAGGCTCACATTGATAAAAACCGAAAATACATTAAAAAACGTGGTGAACACGTTTTTTTAAAATATCTTCAATTGAACACATTTTTTTAATGTATTTTCAATTGAACACAATTTTTTAATGTATCTTCAATTTTTATCATTATGGGTCTTCTCAAAAGTATGCATAATGGGTACTTCTTGGATATAAAATTTAATTGAAATTTAATCCAATGAGTGTCTACACTTGAAATTTGAATAAACTAAAAATGACATAAGGCAAAATTACAATTAAAAAAAGTAATTTTATTCTTTTCCCTCCAAAATATTTACATGTACCTATTTTTAAATTTAAAGGATTTTGATTGGTTTACATATTATGACATGAAAATTACATCATGAAAATTTCATGTATACTTTTAGGTTGAAATTTCCTCTAATGCCTAATGGTTTTTATGGTAATGTCTTTTTAATTTTTTCTTACCAATATTTTCGTATATCCTTAGTAAATTTTGCATGATTTTAATTAGAATTCACCCATATGTGATTGTAACCAAAATACAGCAGGGATTGTAATTGAAATGGGTTCATAAGTGAAATTTTTCATTTATGGAGATCACATGGGTGTGGATTGCATGCTTTTGACCTATGGGTTTATTACATGCATGCAATTTATAAGAATTCAATGCTCTTCTTTATTATATACTTTCAAATTGTTATGCCTCTAAATTTTTAGTCCCTTTATTTGAGTGAGGAAAGGAACTAGGTTAGTATAAATATGAAGTGGGTTTAGAGAATTTGGGTGGAAATATGAAGTGGGGTTTGTGTCTAAATTGTTCACTTTTTTTAATTTTGGAAAAGAACCCTACAGGGATGTAGTGATGGGCGTTAGGTATTATTTTTTTCATTTTGAAAATAAAATTTTCCATTGCTATATTTCAAACTAGGGTCGGTTTTTTGTTTACTTTGTGTTATTTTTTGACAAATATCTCTGTAGGGGCATATAGTGATGAACTATAGGTACCGTTTTGCCTGCACCACAAATGAATTATACCATTGTTATAGTTAATAGTGGGGTTAGTTGCAAATTTGTTTTTCTGTAGCTATCAGAAATTGATCTCTCCTCTTCTCTTATCATTTGTATCAATGCATGTTGGTACTCTATTATTATTAGTTGAAGCTTCTCCCTCTTCTCACTCGCTTCAATTTTTCATGCATGTTATTGATTGGAAGTTGTTGCTCTCATTTGTTCTCTACTTTCAAATTGTTGTGTGTCTAACTAATGATTCTACTAATTTGGATGAGGAAGGGAATTGGGTCAATAAAAATGTGAAGTGGGTTTTATGGGATTCTTATCCTATTAGCCATTGTTTGAGAAAACTTTTTCAAATACATGAGGTGGTTGTTTAGTGTATATTTACTCATCGAAACTATAAAGGTAAGGAGTTTAAAGTGATTTTTGTAGAGATTGAGAACACCAATGCAAGTTTTGGTAGTTTTTTTTTTGTCTTATTCAATATTGTTAAGTAAGTGATAAATATTCCTTGCCTGCCATGTCTTTTTTATGCTCAAAATATGAGATTATAATGCCTTTGGTGGCTTCATAAATATATACATCATCGCAAAGTTGGTGATAACACAATCTCTCAACTTTCAAAGTAATATATTTTCGCTCTGAGAGGCACTCTCCATCCCAGTATGGAAGAGATGTTGTAATGTCCAATTATGTTATGTTATGTAAAAATTTTGACTCAGTCAAATTACCAATAGTTTTTGAACTCCTAGTTTTGAAAACATATGTTTTTTCCCATGGTATTCTTCTCTAATGTTTCCTATTTAAAGGAATACAATTCCAATTAATTTTCCCTTTTTCCAAAGAGGTCGTGTTCCAATTAACTAATAATTGTGGTAGGATGTTGAGCTATTAATCTTATATAACTTCTTTACACTAATGTTAGGTCAATAATATTCTTCTCCAAGGTATGCCAACGACTAGATTTGATCCTACTTTGATTCGACTATAAGGATTTTCTATCGAGTTATGTCATGTATTCTTTTTTCATAATTTTAGACTATAGGTAGAAAATCACTTTTGTAAATTTTAACTATGGTAATCTTCAAAGGTTCATTTATGGACCTTCATAGATTTGAAATTGTGAGCAGCTGTAAACCAATGGCCAATAGAGAAATTTACTTCTTCAAGGAGATGAGAGAGGAAGGGATGGATTGTACCTCTTTCATTTTCCTTCCATGAGAAAAGGTTTGGCTTTAGTTGCTAAGAGAAGCTCATTTTGGGGATTTTGTCTCCTTCTTCCTTCCATTCCTTGAGACAATACAGTTGGCCACAAATATCAAATAATTATTGGTCTGCAATTATGGATAATATTCAAGGTTTCATTTATGGATTTTGTTAGAATTCCTTGATAATTTCCTTCGTAGATTTGATATTATGAGCAATGGTCAAATCCCTAAAAATTACAATTGGTCCTAATCGATCCCTAACCAACATAAATATAAGCAAAAGTTGAATCATTACTATTTTGGAACACACCTATAGCAATATGTTAGTTGAAACAAAGCCCTATCTAAAGCTAAACCACAACCAGTAGAGAAAGCTATCTCTCTTTCCTTTTTTTTTTAGAATATTAGACTAGAGGTAGAAAACCCACTTTTGTTAATTTTACTTATTGAAAAAATTTGGTGAGCTATTGAGTTATTGATCTTCCATGCGAAATTATTTAGTGTTAGTCGCCAAGAGAGAAACTCAGCATGGGGAGTCTATGTCCTCCTTCCTTCCATCCCTTGAGACAATAAAATTGGCAGCAAATATCAAACAATTATTGGTTTGCAATTATTGATAATATTCAAAGGTTCATTTATGGATTTTGTTAGAATTCCATGATAATTTCCTTCACAGATTTGAAATTGTGAGTAGCAGTTGAATCCCTAATTAATTGCATTTGGTATCAAACAATCTCTAACCAACACAAATAACAACAATAGTTGAATGATTACTATTTTGGAAAATGGTGGTTCGTTAGTTGAAATAGAGCCCCAGCTAAAGCTAAACCACTTGTGAGTAGATAAAACCACAACTCTATTATTTTTCAAATATTAGACTAGAGGTAAGAAAATCACTTTTGTTAATTTTAATTATCTAATAATTGTGACAGGTTGTTGAGTTTTTAATATTTTAGAGCTACTTTAAACTAATTTTAGGTCAATACTCTTCTTCTCCAAGGTATGTTGGCGACTATATCTGTTCATAATCCAATCTAGCCATCTGTATTTATTCCCTAAGGTTAATATTTTTTGAGACCTGAAAATTTAAATTTTCATTATCTTGAGATTTAAGAAAAAGCCTATCTTAAAAAATCAATTAATACTTGTTTACATTCCAAATTTTGTGGTTTTGTTAATGTTAAACCTCGTTTAAGGCTTTAGTAAGGTTGGAAGCTTTAGTCAAATAAAAGAATCCATGGGTGCTTCCTTTCCCATTTCTTTGGGTTGGGGAATTTGACCTCTACATTTAATCCTTCCTTCCTATCAAAAGGAGAATGTTGAACGAAATCTTGACTTGATCGTTCAAGATCATTAAACATAATGAAAAAATTACGTAAAACATATTCTTTGATTTTTTCCTTTTGTAATCTTCTCTTTTGACTACCTTGATCTTGAAATTATTATGTATTTTTCATTTTATTCACAAAGAATCTCTTCCTCGACACAATAACTTCCAAAGAAAATTTCAATATTTTAAAATATCATCTTCCTAAATACTAAAATATCCTATCTTAATATTTGCATTGCGTATGAAAATAAAATAAAGACTACAAATCAAAGGCATAACACTTGATTTTTCAAATGTGTTTTTTCATAATATATTGAAATTATTATATATTTCTCATTCTATTTGTGAATAGATCAAATAACATGAACAACAAGATTCCATTAGGAGTAAGAGTTAATATTATTAGTATCATATTTAAATTATTATGTATCTCTCATTCTATTTGTGAATAGATCAAATAATACAAACAACAATATTCCACTAGGAGTCAGAGAATATTATTAGTAGAATATTGAAGGTAAAACCTTGGTCAAACATATATTAATTTTTAAACAGGGAAAAACACTCTCAATGGGATGACCACTGAATTTATTTCAATTGCTCATAGTTTCACCATCATATATTAAATGATCGATAAGTTGACATAGAAGCACAATAAGTCCAATTTTGCAAGTTATTCATTCAGTAGATGGACAATACAAATCTAAAGGAAAAACATTAAGTCCAATTTTTCCATGAGGTTACCTTGACATATTCAAGGCTTGGATTTGATGATTGTTGTGCAAAAAACAGTTGGAAAAGGATCTAATTGTGATTTTACTTTCATAAAAGATAAATTGTTGTATGCATTGAATTATAATATTAAGAATGATCCATATTATCATGGAGTTTAAGCTGAGGAAAATGCACTTAAAGAATTACCTGAAATTGCAACAAATGTATCACACTTGATTAAATATTTACATTACCAAATATAGAAAATGACATTGAATTTATTATGTTGGAATGGGGTCCAGTGTTTGATGATCCAATAGATGGCTTACAAACAAATTATTTTGCAAAAAATACTCCAAATGCACGAAAAGATATTCATAATATTCGAGATTGAAAAAATAACCCTAATGTAGAGGAAGTGTTTAGTTGGCTTGGCATTGCCTCATATCCAATCAATGAATATAACAATATGGGATTATTCAATATTTCATTTCCAACATTGTTCCCAAATGGTGAAGTAAATTGGTTGCAAGCATGAAAGTGAAATGCTCGTCTACATGAGTATGCAAAACATAATCTTCGATATCATGACAATAGGTTTGGAAGGAAACCATGCTTTAGATACCTTTTAATCAATATCATCATGAGATACCATCCTCAATATTAATTTGAATCTTTGTAAAGAAGAATATAACATATATACTAACAACAATGGAGGAGTTAAGAGAATATTTGCAAAATCTTCTAAAATCACAAATTGGAGAAAGTTTAATGTGATTTGGAACTGTACTAAGAGGCACACATCCATATTGGAATAAGTGTAATGCTAAGTTATTTGACTTGATTCAATAGATTCAGAGGCCTACAATATTCTTTACATTAAGTGCATAAAATATGCAATGGATAGATTTACATAAATTAATTCTAAGTACATGTCCTGCAGTTCTGCTAGAATCAAGGAAATGGAGGTGTCAAAATATAATTGATAATCCTTATATTATAGCACATTATATGCACTTAATACATACAATGTTTCAAGATGAAATTTTTGAATGTTTTCATCAAGATACAGATTATTGGTGTCACTATAAGTGGAAACATCGTGGATATCTACATGTGCATTGATTTATATGGTTAAAAATGCTCCTAAAATGGACATGTTGGATTGAGATAATCCTAAACAAGTTATAATTGCAAAAGAATATTTTAATGGATGTGTACATGCAATGAATCCACGTGATCAACAACAAAGAGATATTCATGTTAGACTCAATGTTGATGATCATCCTTTCTTAAAGGACATACAAAAAATATTTCAATCTGGTCCTATGATTGATTATGAGGAACTTCTTCATTGTGTTTAGTGTCACATCACCTGCAATGAGATATATTTGCTTCGAAAGAAGCAGGAATATTGGTATGTCGATATAAGATACCATGGGACCTATGTGATGATTCAAAACCTTATGCTGATGAAAATTGAGAAAATACATATGAACCAAGATGAAATGCACACAATCATGAAATTTTGATGATGTGGAGGGATAATATATATTAGTAACATGTTATTTCAAAGTATGTCGGCATTAATTACATAGAAAAATATGCAACAAAATTTGAAAAATCATCACAAAAATTTCATGATATGATGGCACATCTCTCTTCTATTCACAATCCAAATGAACCAACAACACATGCATAAAAGAGTTTGTTGTGTGAAACCTTGTTGATAGAGATATAGGTGCACATGAGAGAAATAATTCACTTCTAGAGCTCCCTCTTTTTTAATGTAGTCATCATTTTGAGGTCCAAAATTTTGGTATGAAGATTTTCAAATAAGTACACGTTGAGGCATACAATGCCAACGATGACACTTTGCTTATTGATGCATATACCAAGTGACCTACCCAAAATAAGCACTTTGCATTGATATATGTGAAAAATTCATGGTCATGTGACAAACATCAACTTGAGGAAAAATGGTTACCACAGAAGAATGCAATTATTGTACATGTGTTCCCTCGATTTAGATCAATTCCCAATTGAATAGATGACAAGTTTAATGTTTTTTTTTTTGTTTGAGTTGATATTATACAAGCCCTTTCATGATTTTTGGATAGATGTTGGTCATACATCTAATGATATAGCACATAATTGGGAAATTTTACGATATGAACTATGGCATGTTGATTGCAATCCAATGCCTCCAATTGATCCAATTGAATCTAAGGAAGAAGAAGAATTTCAAAATCCACCTACATATTCTAGGGAGAATGACGAGGAGACCATTTTTGCGTTATATAAGAATAAATATATAAATTAAAATGAGTATGAGATGTTGGGGCATAAATATCGTGATTATAATCATAATTTGAACACAAATTTTGTTGATGTAGTCACTTCCAATTGAACTATTAATTCCATATCTGAAAAGAGAAAGTTGAATTCCATTCACACTAACCAGCATGGAAAGTCTTGTCCTTTGAAAGTCTTGAGGTTCAACAGAGAAAATTATTTGATATTATCCTTGACCATTACAGATCAAGGCTTAATCCACTACGCATGATAATCCAATGGACTACATGTACATGAAAGTATTATTTGATTGGAATTATTAAAAATGCACTTGAAGCTAACTCCTTTCCTAGAATATTCCATTACTTCTTTTACTTCCTACATGGGTTGCAACTTTCAACATATATGCAACAACAATTCATTCGACACTTCAACTATCAATCAAATGCATAACACCTATAGAAAGATCATGTTTAATTACATTAGATGAAGAGATGATGCATGTGAAATATATTCTAATAGAAGAAACAAGTTTCATTGGAAATAAATATATTAAAAAGCATTGATTCAAGACTTAGACAAACTTTCCAAAAAAATGGTAGCATTCCTTTTGGTGGGAAATCAGTTATATTGGTTAATGATTTGGGTCAATTGTCACATGTTTTGGATAAACCTATATATGCATGTGTTGATTTTTCCAAGAGAATTATGGAACTCGTTCACAAAGGTTGTGGCACTTGATATAGTGTTTCAACAAGATGGAAAAATAAATCAACAAATGCAATTTTCGTCATTTGTTGATAGGAATGCAATACCAACTATTGAAGACTAAAAATTATTTATTATTCATACAAATAAATCCTTGGATCCTTCTGCAATAAAGTCCTTCTATAAGGAAATACATTTGTTTGTGGCAAATGATGACATGCATAACCATAATAAACTTTGTTTAAGATATATAAATTGTCCCATTGTTGCTAATGCTGTTGCAAATGGAAAAAACAACTAGATGGAAATAGAATAGGAAGAAATGAAACTTGAGTTAATTATTGCGGTTGGATCTCAAGTGATTCTTATATCAAAGATACAAACTAATGCAAGACTCGTAAATGATGCTCTTGGAATTGTAGAAAAAATTGTGTATAACCTTAGAGTTTTTGTCAGAATACATCTATCTCTACTGACGAGTCTGATTGCTTGGGTGTTTAAGTTATGTTTTATGCTCTGATAATTTCTTGTTGCCTCATACTTGTCGAGGTCTTATTGAGGACTTGGTGCCATTTTTATCCATTTTTCTGCTGCCACCATTGTTCTCATTGTTGCGCTCAACCATGAGGGTTAATCTGGCGGAATTATGGTTTTTTTGTTTATTTATAGTTTTTTTCCATGGTTTTTTTTAGATGTTGAGGTTTTGCCTCACTTTGTATGCCCATTTTGAGTTGGTTTGGGCTCTAGGCTCTGGTCTATATTGTAATGATGTAGTTTTCTTTGTTAGGGGGGAATAGTTTTTTTGTGGTCTTCATTGTCGTGAGGTGTATTTCTCGAATGTGTCAACATATACAAAATGTAATTTTGTTCTTAATATTTGAAGAATAAAATTACAGGTGCATTTTACTCTGAAAAAATATAAAAATTTGAGGTCTTGAGAGTCAATGTAAAATGTAAAATATAAGGTACAAAGCTACCTATTTGATCAGAAGAAATTGGTCTCTCTATAATGTAAAGTTAACATATTATTGTTTCATTAACATGTCATTTATTTATATATTATTATTGGTATAATAATCAATAATATATTTTTTTTCAAAGGGATGGTTAGGATATTTCTATTAAAAAAAAAATCCATTTTTCGAGCCAAAAACCTTACATAGTTCGTCCAACTCAACCATATTTCTACTTTCAAATGTCCAATACATAAGAATCATATGCGTATGCCATTTTTTTCCTACAAATATGAATATATTTATATTATATACTTTGTAGAAAACTCCTAGATACTGGCTATACTTACACAACATCATAAACTAGAACATAGAAGAAATTGTCCAAAACTAGCCTTCCAATTTAGACACTTCTTCAAAATTGGAGCTCATTGATAAATCTTGCTTCTCTGGATATTGAACTCTCTTCACTTTCTTCCTTGTTACGTCTTCACTAGCTTTGACCTATGTTCGTGCTAGCTGCAATCCTGCGACAAACATGTCCTCCATCTCCGCTAGTTTATAGTGAATGGATGTCATTTCAGTCCTGAATTCACTTTGCAGATAGTCAGTTTTGATATGAACTAGTTCAAGCTTGGAATTCGATAACAACTAGAGGGATTTATGAGATTTATCTTCAGCCTTGTTTCACTAGTTGAAGGAATTCAACATTCCTTCCATAGCCTCTAGAAGCTTGTCCATGATATGATTGATGTCAATGTTTTCAATGCTACGAGAAGAGGAATCCACATTCTCCATGACGAACTTGCAAGTCATCAATACTTTCTTATAGATGTTGGCTCTGATTTCCACCACTACTCTAGAACATATCCTTGCTTGGTTCATGGCCTTGAGGGTGAAATACAAAATTATCCAACGAATATAGTCCCACAAGGTCTTGTTGCTGAGACTGTAATATCCATCATGACATCTGATCTCCTTTCAATTGATAATATTGATTATTATTATTCCAATATATTATAATAAGAGAAATATTCATTACAGTATTATTATATTATACCTTACATATATTATTGATTATAGAGAGTGACAATTCTCAATCATATGGATGGAGGGGGGAGAGGAGGAGAGAGGGAGAGAAGAAAAAATACATAAAGAGATAAAGGTGGAGAGAGAGAAGGAGACACAAATATGGATGGGGGAGAGAAGGGGACATAAAGAATGAGAGTGTGGGGGATATAATGTTAGAGAGAGAGAGAGATTGATGGGGGGAGAGAGAGGAGGGGAGAGAGAGAAGGAGGGAGGGAGGGAAAGAGAGATGGAGGTGGAGCGGGAGATAGTGACTCATCTAGGAGGATCCAAAAATGCTCAAAATTCAAAGTCCTCAAATCTAAAAAAAATGGCACCAAGTGGTAGAGCTCGACGAGAGATTTCCAATGGTGCAATTGATACCTCAAAAGGCCTCTGTATGAAGAAGATAAAACCTTCTAAAGTTTTTAAGGAACAATAAAAGAAGGGCACTGAGAATGCCATATGGAAACCCTAGAGGAATCTACCTGGCACCCCAGGAAGTAACACATGGACCCATCCAGGTGACATGTGGCACCCTCCTTGGGTGATATATCACCTCCATGTGGCATCTCGATGGCATGTTGTTGGTAGTGACATGGACCAACACACATGTGCCACGTGCCAAAATCACTGGGAACCACATGAAACCCTACATTTGGCCAACTTGGTCTTCCCAAAAACATCAGTGGTTGTAACAACCCAAAAAGGATCAAAAAAGGCTCATATTTTGAAGTCCAAAAATCTCAGAAAAAATGGCACCAAGTTGTATAGCTCAATGAGAGATTTCCAATGGATCAAATGACACCTCAAAAGGCCTATATATGAATAAGATACAACCTTTTTAAGGTTTGAAAGAACAATAAAAGGAGGACATTCACAGTGTCGCATGGCACCCCTAGAGGAGTCAATGTGGAACCCCATGAGAAAACATGTGGCACCCTCTCAGGGTGACATGGAACCTCCATGTGTCATATAGGTGGCATATCATTGGTAGTGACATGGACCAACCCACAAGCCCCATGTGTCACAATCACTAGGCACCATGTCACACCCTGTGTTTGGCTAAATTGGCCTTCCCAAAAACATCAATGGTCATAACGGCTGAGGGTTTGAACCCCCGACCTCGGTGGTACTGGCCAATGGTCTAATCGTTGGGCCATAACTGCTTCAAAAAATTAATAGCGGTCAAAGCTTATTTAAATTAGACTCCACGTCATAAAACATTGAAAGGGGAGGCTCATGGTTTTGACCTTGGGACTCTCCCCAAACAAACACCTTAATATAACCTTCACCAACCAGTTCACCAACATACTCCATTGGAATATCCACCCACAATTATATTGTTTAAACAAATTTTATTCATCTACTGGGGGATAGCATGCCCATCCATGGGAATGACTTTCGATACAAGTCTGCACTAATTACAGAGACGTTAAGTTTGTGTTGCATGAAGTTCAAGGAAATGGAGCCAAAAGGGGTCCATAAGTGATGGTGACAAAACCCTATTGTGTTTATAGTCATTTTTCATGATTTTTTGAGATGACTCCATTGATGCAAATAGAATTTGGATCCAAGTAGTGGATTTTTGGGGAATATCCATATTTGAGGTATTTCCATGTATTTTGCCAAAATTTTGTTGAGATAATATAAAAGTCCTATAGGAGATGTGAGCCTAGAGATGTAGTCCCTCTTTGGAAGAACTCCATTATCAAGTTTTGGTGCAATTTCCCATTTTGTCATTTCTTCCTCTGTATACTTTCTTAATGTATGTTGCACATATGGTTATTTCCATTCTCTTTATGAAATTCATCTTAAAGTCATATAATAAAATATCTTGTATCATGTTGGTATCAGAGCAGTATTCTTTGATGTGAATTGTGAGTGTGAATGCTTACTAGGGCCTAGCTCAAAGAGGGTGAAGGAAAACTTAAGACTTTCAACCCTAAAATTGGACATGCATACTGAAGAAGGAAATGGAGAACGAAGACATTCATACAAAAAATGAGAATAATTTCCACAAGGCTTTCTACCGGATGTCAGATATGGTAGAAATATTGTTTACAGATTATTAAGAGATAGTGGCAAAAAAGGAAAAGAAGAAGGAATCCAAAGCATAGGATAATGCTTTAGTGAACTAGGAATTGGGAGGAGATCCTCTTGAACCTCCATCTCCATATTCAAGTTCAATCTCTTCCTCTTCTTCTCATTCTCATCATTCAAATTGTCATAAAAAAATATGATTTTAAAACCCCTTTATTAAAACTACATGTAAAATTTGATTTTTCAGTGTTTAATAGAGAAGATAATGTAGTTAAGTTGAAAAATTGGATTAGAAAGATTGAAGTTTATTGTCATGTACAACAAATAAAAGACGAAGAGGTGAAGATCAAGTTAAATTCTCTTCGGATGGAAGGAAAAACCCTTGTATGGTGGGAGACCAAACTTCAGAAGGTAGAAAACATAATGACAAACTCCTTTCGTCATGGTCTGAATTTACATCTACATTAAGAAGGAAATTTTATCCATTGGATTACACACAAAAGGCCATGATGGAGTGGAGAATTTCAAGACAGGGTAAAGGTGAGAGTGTTCAAAGTTTCATAAAAGAGTTTGGGAGGAAGGAATTGTCATTAAATATTCCTTTAGACTCACCATAAACTTTGATGAAAATATATTGGTGCTTTAGACAATTACATTCATCACACATTGTTATTGTTTAATCCCACTAATCTAGATGAAGTGTGTATGCAAGCAACTCCTCATGAAAACAAGGGAAATAATGTACAAGAGGGTCACATAAGTAATCCTTCATCCAAGTTCGAAAAAAACAAGTTCAAAGGAAAAGGAAAGGGAAATAAGACAACTACAATGAAGAAATAGGAAGGAAATCCCTCTTGCACTCATTGTAATAAAGATAGGCATGTTGATGAGAATTGCTAGAAACTACATCCTGAGCTAAAGCCTAAGAAATTTTTTGGCAAAGGCAAGCATAAAATTGTTGCTACAATGCAACAAGACCTGGTTTTTTATTCAGGAGATGAGGTGAAGATTACAATTTTTGGGGTACAAGGTAAAATTTCCTTTCATGTTAGTTCAATTTATTCAATTGCATACCTTGGTCATGAAAGAAGAAGAAGCAATTATTCCATATAAGAGTTGTATCTAAACACACAAAAATAGACACTCTATTTGATCGAGGTTCTCAAGTTAACTTAATATCATAAAAAATTGTTAAGAAGTTGGGCATGGAGACAAGACCTCATCCTAAACCTTACCCTCTTGGTAGGGTATGCGACAATGAAAAACTAAATCTCACCAAGCAGTCTAGAGTAAGATTCACTATTGCTTCAAAGTTGATAGATGAGTTTTATTTATATATTGTCCCACTTAACATTTGTGACATACTTTTGGGAAGCTCGTACTTATATGATAGAAAGGAAGTCTTCTTCATACACAAGAACAAGTACCACCTCACTAAGGATGGAGTGGAATATATTGTCGAAGCTCATAGTATGAAAGTTAACTCAACTCTAGTTGGTGCAGGATAGATAAAGAGACTCATCAAATCTATAAAGAAATATGTGCTCATGGTTGTGAGAGAAAAATATGTTGAGACATCTGATGCTCTCCAAGGGTGTGATCCTTCTCACAAGAAGGAAATGTTTGATATTGTTGGGTGGAAGCGTGGAAAATTTGGGTTACACTTTTGTGAGAATCGGGGGTGGAAATTTTTTCAGCAATAGTTCGAATTTGAACTTTTTCTAAATTTCAGCCCGAACTATTGAATGGTCCAGCCGAACTTTATGAAAAAGTTCGGCTGAACTCGTTCTTCCGTTTAATTTGACAACACACTAACGGCGTGGGCAAACATAATTTTTGTCGGAGATGGGAAAACCGAGAACAAAATTTCGGCCGAACTTTTACTCTTAAAATCGTTCGGCCAAACTTTGTCTTATAAACATATTGCCCGCGAAGCTCATTTGTTTACCGCATTGTTTCTTCACGCCAGATTTTCTGGTGATTTGTTGTTGTAGTGTTCGTTGCTATTTTCTGTTCGCACGAGTTTCTGGTGGTCTAGGGCTCTGTTGCGGCAGTTTTATGGTGGTTTGGGGCTCTGTTGCAGCGATTTTCTGGTGGTCTGGGGCTCTGTTGCGGCAATTTTCTGGTGGTGTGGGGCTCTATTGCGGCGATTTTCTGGTGGTCTAGGGCTCTATTGCGGCAATTTTCTGGTGGTCTGGAGCTCTATTGCGGCAGTTTTCTGGTGGTCCGGGGCTCTGCTGCAGTGATTTTTTGGTGGTCTAGGGCTCTGTTACGGTAGTTTTCTGGTGGTCTAGGGCTCTGTTGCGGTGATTTTCTGGTGGTCTGGGGCTCTATTGTGGCAGTTTTCTGGTGGTCTGGGGCTCTGTTGCGGCGATTTGGTGGTCTGGGGCTCTGTTGCAGCAATTTTCTAGTGGTCTGGGGCTCTGTTGCGGTGATTTTCTGGTGGTCTGGGGCTCTGTTTCGGTGATTTTCTGGTGGTCTGGGGCTCTGTTGCAGTGATTTTCCATCCTTGATCAACGATTTCTACCAGGTATTTACTAGCAGTGTGGAAGGCTCTGAGTTTGTACTATAGAAGTCAGTTCTTGGGCTACTGTATGTCTGTAATTTTTGTCTATATAGACTAGTTACTCCCAGGCTATGGTCTTATCTTTATCTTGGCACATCAAAAGTATATGCCTGTAAATGTATGTTACAGCTTTTTTTTCGGATTATAAGTTGAACTGGTACATCTAATATAAACCAGTGTATTTTTCCTGATGAAAAAAAAAATGGAAGGCTCTGAGTTGTAAATTTTGAATCTATTGAGAGTACTATTTCCAAGAATCTTGGCTACATGCTTCGTTGATAGAAAGCTCTGAATTAGAGAATATCAGCTTGAAATTAAGCTAGAGTAATATTGTTCGATTTTCTGTTTCAAATATTTGATATTATAATTATCGAATAGATATGAGACTTAATTCAAGAATTTCTTTTTAGTGCATAATTTGAATCTTAATGACATATACATTCTTTGAAACTTAATGACATAGGCTTAAACCCTGTTGCATCCTCCTAATCTTTATTTAGACAATACTCACCATTTTATTTCTTATAGTAGAATTTATGTTTCAGGATGGTATTATTCTACTGTACCATTTAGTTATTTAACAATTTAACTCTTAAATGTATAGTAGAGGTTAGATCAATTACAGATATATCAATGACCTCTATCTTTCTACTATGATAATTTAAACACTTATGCAGACATAATAATTTTTCTTATATATATTCTAACAGCAGTAAAAATTTTAAAGTTACTTCAACTCTCGTTATTTTTTTCTGATAAGCGTAGCTGCAATATTAATTTTCTTGTAATCATGCTGGAATTAAACCTGCATTCAATTTAGAAATATTTCTACCTAAAGAAATATTTCAACCAGTATATTATGTTCCTTTGTACATATATTTAATTTTGTATATAACAGTTTCTCACATATTTGTTTTCTTTTTTCATCTTAGTTCCTATAACTGCATTTTATAAAAAGGGTTGAGATTTAGATCTCTAGATTTCAACCGAATACAGGTTTTGACATTCTGGTAGATAGGTCTCTTCCTTTGTAGCCCATGCAACCATACAGATTTGTAAACTATTTATCAGATACCATCTGTTAAATGCATGGGAAATTTTATAATTCAATATAAAAATTTAATTTTGTATATAACAGTTTCTCACTGATTTGTTTTCTTTTTTCATCTTAGTTCCTATAGCTGTGTTTTATAAAAAGGGTTGAGATTCAGATCTCCAGATTTAAACCGAATATAGGTTTTGAGATTATGGTAGATAGGTCTCTTACTATGTAGCCCATGCAACCATACAAATTTGTAAACTGTTTATCAGATACCATCTGTTAAATGTATGGGAAATTTTATAATTCAGTATAAAAATTTATTCTAATGCAATGCATATCAGTCAATAAAAATTCCATATACTTGCTTAGAATAATATCTAAGAGCCCATTTCATCCAAAACACTCAAAAAGAAGTAACTACTATGTACATTCCACTTCTACTCACTCAAAAATAAATTTACCTTAATATCTTGTAGAGCCCATTTCATCCATCCAGATTTAAACCGAATATAGGTTTTGAAATTCTGGTAGATAGGTATCTTCCTATGTAGCCCATGCAACCATACATATTTGTAAATTGTTTATCAGATACCATTTGTTAAATGTATGGGAAATTTTATAATTCAATATAAAAAATTATTCCAATGCAATGCATATCAGTCAATAACAATTCCATATACTTGCTTAGAATCATATCTAAGAGCCCATTTCATCCAAAACACTCAAAAAGAAGTAACTACTATGTACATTCCACTTCTACTCACTCAGAAAGAAATTTACCTTAATATTTTGTAGAGCCCATTTCATCCATCGATTTAAGCCAAGATAGGTGACGACATTACAGT
>CM076574.1:1146673027-1146847260 GCA_034641835.2 Pinus albicaulis | reverse complement strand
AAGTGGTTTGCCACCTCTCATGGAAGCTTCCTTGATGATAGGTGTTGGAAATATGATGCAGAGTGTTGTCCTTGATGGCAACCCACTAAATGAAGATGAAGACATGCGACTAATGACATGTGTTGTCCTTGATGGCAAACCACCTGATGAAGTTTTTCTTGACGTAATAGACTTGGTAAATGATGTTTGTGAGCACTATGATGATGAGTGTTGTCCATGAATGGCAACCCACTTGATGAAGATGATGGCAACTTACTTGATGAAGTTGTGCTTGATGGAATATGGTTTGATGAAATAAATCTGATGTATATACAGTGAGTACGAGCGATGAAGAAAGGGGTCGGCATGTGCTAATTCGCGGTGAAAGAGTATGTCTCAAGGCATACGCGGAATTGTCTAGGAGAAGTCGCGTATGCACGCGGGAAAGAACGTTCCAAGTCTCGTATGGGAAAAAGCGCTCAAAAAGTGCAAAACCGGGGGTAACCACCATGGTATTGACCCATTGTATTGGGTAATGATTCGTCTAAATGACCCCGTCCAGGAATACCATCGGAAGTAATGTGGTTTTGGGCTCATGGTATTGTTTTGGCTCATGGTATTGAAAAAGGGGCTCATGGTATTGAAAAAGGGTAAACCTATATAAAGAGAAGAAATTCATTGTGCAAATCATGTGTGTGGGTGCAAGATGTCTGAGCTTGAATGAATACTTCTCTCTGAAGTATATCTGAATGGAAAGGGTTACACTTGAATGATAGATCTGAATGTATGATGCACCAATGATGAAGAAGGGGATCTAGATCTGAATTGCTCTTGTATTTGCTAGATATGATTATGGAAGGCTTAGATCTGTGATGAGGCGAGCATCTAGGCGAACATCTGTCTGAAGCAAAAGGGTAGATCTGAACTGAATATCTGATCTGATGAAGTATGCTGCTCTGTAATGATTAAATATCTATACGCTACTTCGCCGCGGAGGAAGTGCGTATATACGCGGCTTCAGCGAAGAGAAAGCGCGTATGCGCAATAAAATATACACTGAAGTATACGCCGGTTTGTGTGGACGGAAGCGCGTATATACGCGACATTAGTGAAGGGAAAGCGCGTATGCAAACTAGGGTTTGCTGAAGCATGGGGTATGAAACATCTGATTTGTTCTGCTGTATTACTGCTATCTAATCTGGGTTGTCTGAATTGGTATGTATCTGTTGATGATGTATGTTTGTGCTTAAAAGTATGGAAAGGGTTCAGTCTGGAAATATGGTGAATCGTGGCCTGCAAGTGTTGTTCTATTGAAGTTGTCGGATCCAGTGTGAAAATTGATGAAACGTGGTCCAAGGTGGTGCTGAAGGTTGTAGCCTTCAGTCAGGGGGTTGTAGCTCCCTTCCAGGTGAGGCTGGTAAACGATATCGAGGGGGTCGTAGCTCCCTTCCAGGAGAGGCTGGTAAACGAGTCAGGGGGTTGGAGCTCCCTTCCAGGAGAGGCTGGTAAACGAGCGCAGGTGGGTGCCTGCGTGCTGGTCAAGTCTGCACCAGCACATATGTTGTAACATGTTTTCTCTATAATAAAAATATTGAAGGCTGAGCAACTGCAGCGGTGGTTTTCTCCCGATTTGGGTTTCCACCTATAAATCCTGGTGTTCATATGTGATGCTTTGTGTGATGGCTTATTCTGTTATTACTGCACATGTTTACAGTTTATTGAACATCTGATAAATGAATGATGGAATGATCTAAGTGAAGAGTTAATTACATATCTAGATCTTTGTATACGCGAGTTTCACAAAGGAGATCCGCGTATATACGCAGGTTTACTGAAGGAAAGTAGCGTATGGGATTTAAGGAATGAAAAAGTATTGATTATGCTGTAAATAGTGATTCACCCCCCTCTCAGTATTTTTCCCAACAATTTCTGTTCTGCTATCTGATCTGTGTTGATATGTATCTATTGATGATGTATGTTTGTGCTTAAAAGTATGGAAAGGGTTCGGTCTGGAAATATGATGAATTGTGGCCTGCAAGTTGTGTTCTATTGAAGTGGTTGGATCCAGTGTGAAAATTGATGAAACTTGGTCCAAGGTGGTGCTGAAGGTTGTAGCCTTCAGTCAGGGGGTTGTAGCTCCCTTCCAGGTGAGGCTGGTAAACGAGATCAGGGGGTCGTAGCTCCCTTCGGGGAGAGAGAGGCTGATGAAGCAGTCGGGGGGAATTCCGCTGTCTGCACGAGGCAGTGTGTGACGAGCATAGCGGTGGGTGCACAACGTCTTTGTTGATCTGCGACACATATGTTGTAAGATGTTTTCTCTATAATAAAATATTGAAGGTGAGCAAGCTGCGACGGTGGTTTTCTCCCGACTTGGGTTTCTACCTAAAAATCCTGGTGTTCATGTGTGATGCTTTGTGTCATGATTTATTCTGTTCTTACTGCACATGTTTACTGCTTATTGAATATCTGATGAATAAATGAAGGAATGATTTGAGTGAAGAATTAATGACATAAATAGATATCTGTGTATACGCGAGTTTCGTAAAGGGTATCCGCGTATATACGCAAGTCTGGTTCAGGAAAGTAGCGTATGCGTTTAGAAGCAAGAAAAAGTGAAAGTTTTGAATATGCAGTAAATACTGATTCACCCCCCCCCCCCCCTCTCAGTATTTTTCCCAACAATTGTATATCTTGAATATTCCAAGTTTTTTTTTCAAGTCATTGCTAATCATGTTTGACATGACACATGCACATGATAGTTTGAAGCGTTTTTTTTTTTTTTTTGAAATTATTGTTAATCATATTTGAAATGATATATGCACATCACAATTTGAAAAGTAAGCGTGTACAGAAAAATAAAAACATTGATTGAAGTTGTAAATAGTACTAAGTAAATACTAAATAGTAGAGAGAGTAAGATTGAAATGGCTAGTTTGACTCAAACAATTAGAAAGTAATTTATTTTATTTTAGAAAGAGTGAAGCAAATGTACTAAATGTCTTTGCGAAAATCACATTAGAATAGATTAGGTTGACACGTGTTTATTTATTTATTTATTAATCTTTATTTTATTTTATTTCTATTTATTTATTTATTTTATTCTTATTTTTGTAATTCAGAATTTTTTTTATGTATTTTATTTTTAATTTTAATTTTATCTTTATTTTATTTTATTTCTATTTATTTATTCATTTGGTTTTTTTTTGTTTTTTTGTTTTTTTTGTTTTGAATATCATAGCATGTAATCATTAAAAATAAAATAAATATATAAATTCAAACTTTAAATATTATTTAATTACTTTTAATATTTAATTTATTCGACAATAATAAAAACAAATGAATATCCTTTGAATAATGCACCGAGGCTATCTCCCTCTTTTATAAAGCGCTCGAATATTAATAGAAATCCTCCCCTTGTAAACTATATTAAAAGGCAATATCCTCTCATTATATTTTGATGTTCGAACTTCTTAGACCATAACCCCAAGCAATAAAAAGTATACGCCCTCTCGAAAGGCTCACGACGGACTTTAGTTTAATAAGCATTGACCAAACCTTAGAGTTGAAAGGAGACCTCCCAATCATATAAGGGGGCCAAAAGATGTAGATTTTGATTTAATTCTTGAGTTAATTCCTTGAGTGTGGAAAATAGATTGGGGACGACACGACAGAAGCATGGACGCGGAGGAGCTGACGCGCGCAGGAAGGAGCTGAAACCATAGCAAGAACGATACAAGTCATCAGACCATATCTCAAAACATATTTTTCAAATAGTTAATTTGAATTTTAAATATTTATATTTATTTTAATAAAAATATTAATTTGTAATTTAATATTATTAAGTTGTAATTTATGTAATTTGATTTTTATTTCATTTTATTTATATATTTATTAATCTTTGTTTTATTTTGTGTCTATTTATGTATTTATCTATTTTATTCTTATTTTTGTAATTAAGAATTTTTTTTTATCTATTTTATTTTTAATTTTAATTTTATCTTTATTTTATTTTATTTCTATTTATTTATTTATTATTATTATTATTATTTTCTTTCTCTTTTTTTTTTTTGTTGGTTTTGAAATATTTTCTTATCATAACATGTAATTATTAAAAATAAAATAAATATATAAATTTAGATTTTATATATTATTTAATGACTTTTAACAATCCCCTTGACTATCTAGGCGTTAACAAAAAATGCACAGGAATAAAATTCTTGCACTTTTGAATGGTCGAGATGAGCGCTATAAAGATTGAAGGTCCATGTTGGATTGCGAGGCCCCTTGCCCATTGAAATTTTAACGAAGGGAGGGGTCCGCAACCCCGTCTCTACAACCACGTGGCAACGTTTGGCAAATTGTGGCACCCCTCACTTAAAAACCATTTACAGCTATGAACCCCTCCCGTAATCCATTTGTGGTTTTTTGGGAAACGCCCTTCAATTTTCTCCACGAAGCCTGCCGGAAAAAATTCCGCAATGTCGTCGTGGCCGGGAGAAGGTTGGACGACCCAACAAGAAATGTTGTTGGCTGCTCTGAATTCGCAAGGCCAATTCATGGATTTGTTGCGGGTTTATGACTGTGACGCTGCCGAAGGAAATGTATACGACAGACGAGGGGGCTTCCTGTCCAGGCATTCCTGCACCTTGTCCGTCGCCTTCCACGGATCTGCGCCCAATCGCGCATCTTGGGGATTACGGCCGTCGAGAAAAGTGGAGGGGATGCAAGGGCCTATGCTGCTAAATGGCACTCCCAATCTTGATCTCATTAGCTCGATCATCTCGGCTTCCAGTTCATAAAAGATATTCGCGAGAACGCACGACACATCACTGAGATGCTTATTAATGATGCATTTCCTCAGAGACCTCTTCTACTGTTGTTATGCCTTACCAATTCTTCCATTAATGCTGGTCTGAAACTGTCGAAGCACGCCCATTCTCTCAATGATTTTAATATTTTCATTTAAATTAAAGTGAAAAGCTAAAATAGCTCTACAATAAGCTAAAATAGCTCTACAATATCAATGTTCCAACTCAGTTTAACATGTCAACTTGAACGACTTGACATAGGAGAATGCATGACCGATACAGTACATATAAACAGCCTCAAACATGACATGGACTCGTAAATATATATGCTTTTTAAAAATATTAAATTTACAGAGATGAAATATATGCACAAAGATATAAAATATTCAAAATATTTGATAAATAAAAAAACTTTTGGAAAACATAATAAATAGCAATACATCAATCACACATCGACATAAACATAACTGTGAACGGTTTTTGAATTTTTGTGAACTTGAAAATATTTTAAATTTCCCCAATGTTCAACATGTTGCATCATAAGTCGAGGCCTCAAAGGAAAGAGTGACACTGCTCAAAAGGGACAACTTAAATTTCTTTTAAACGTTCATTTTATATATGTAAAAGTTTATATATATGAGAAAGTTGAGTTTATAAAAATCCCATTCTCAGTCATCAGTAAATAGGATACCACTAACAAATAAAAGAATAACATTTCCACTAATATATACATATTAAAGTTAATTTTATAACAAGGCCCAGTCTCACCTGCTGCCAGAAAATGGCATACAACTAACAAATAAGAGTATCATTTTCACCAATCCTATAATCAACCAATGAAGGTGATAATTGTACACATATTATAATACATATACAGAATATCGAGTAAACCATGATAACTCGATTTTTCCTATAACAATGAATGTGTACTCTTTTTTTTAAAATGCATTTTCAGCTTTCCTTCCCCAAAATTACATTATAATACATATACAAAATATCTAGTAAACCATGATAACTCGATTTTTCCTATAACAATGAATGTGTACTCTTTTTTAAATTAAATGCAATTTCAGCTTTCCCTTTCCCAAAATTACAGCTGACAGCTGATTTCTCTCCAAAGATGTATTCATTTTCTATATTTACATCTTGCATTGTTAAATAATAATAATAAAGAAGTGTCCTTTGTTAGTTTCAAAGATAAATCAATAACATTGTGTTTTTGTCTTATAAAATTGGCAGAATGGAAAATTGTAAAATAGGATGGAAAGGGCAACCAGAAAAAGAATTAGATGAATTTGTGACTGAAGGTGGGATGCCGAGCTACTTTAACTGGCATTTGTCTCCGTCAAAGAAAATGACACATTGGCAAGGAGAGTACCATTTATAGAGTCCCATTTGCACCAACACTACCACAAATAACACTAAAACGGCCAGCATCTAGATCACAACAAAAGAGTAAAGATCATTATCAGTATAATATGCACTTGATTTAAATTTAAAAAACAGATGCACAAGTTCATGATGCCAGCCCAGCAATAAGGAGAAATAACGAAAAACTAATCTATAAGGCTTACAAAGGAGTCATCAACAAAGAAAGTAAGTAGCTGGCAAAAAGCTAGAACTATGAATCTGACATTTTTTCTATTTTGAGTTAGCAGATTCGGGGTTCGAGCACAACTATATGACTTATTAAGCACCCAAGGTGTTATGATAGCCATAAATCAACAAGCAAGAACATAGTTATGGAGATGAAAAATAGCCTGCTTCTATGGCTTATTAAGCCCCCAAAGTGCCAGGATAGCCCTAAATCAGCAAGCAAGAACATAGATATGGAGATGAAAAAATAGCCAGACATGTGTTGCCACAAATTTTGTACTCATATTTACCCTGAAGCATTGTACCAAATTACAAAGGGAGAAAATATGCCCTGTTTCATTTTACAAAATTAGTAAGGCAAAAAACATGCCCAATACATTTCACTTAATAATATTTTAGTAGACAAAATTAGTCAGGCAAAAAACATGCCCTAATACATTTCACTTAATAATATTTTACTAAACTACTGAGATATCCTCCAGGTTGAGAGAGTAAGGGCAGGCACTGATAGGTGAACTAATGCAGATCACATCCAAATAAGACATATCGTATTTTCATAATTTGTGCTCAGTTTTCTATAGAAACAGGTCTTCTAGTTTCGGTAGTTATCCATCTAGAAGAAAAAACAACTAATCATGTCGTAACAATAAACATATGAATGCAGAGCACTGGTTACAAACAATAAATTCCAATTTTAGAAGGCATTTCTTCTGGGAATCAAGGACTTGCTCTGAAGCTTCAAAGCTCATAGGGGCATATATGCCCAATGATACTAAAGCAGAATCTACTTTTGCATTTGTTTTTGTTATATGCTTATCTAATAACTGTGCTAGGATAAACATAAATATATTTCCAGCCAAAATTATAAACAAATTCAATGGGATTTTGGTTACATGGCACTAAAGTTCAAAATCCCCAAAGGGCAATGGGGTCAAAAATAATGAAACCAGAGCAATGCTTTATCTTTTTCATTATAAACAAATTATAAACATAAATATATTTCCAGCCAAAATTATAAACAAATTCAATGGGATTTTGGTTACATGGCACTAAAGTTCAAAATCCCCAAAGGGAAATGGGGACTAAAATAATGAAACCAGAGCAATGCTTTATCTTTTTCCTCAGCGGGCTGCTGAGAAAATATGGAAGAGGTTTCTGCAGGACCATAACATAGGCTTTACTCCAGGTCATTTTATTTTGTTCTCACTCTTCTATAATCAATCACTTACAACTGAGAAAGAAGAAAATAATGAAACCAGAGCAATGCTTTATCTTTTTCCTCAGCGGGGTGCTGAGAAAATATGGAAGAGGTTTCTGCAGGACCATAACATAGGCTTTACTCCAGGTCATTTTATTTTGTTCTCACTCTTCTATAATCAATCACTTACAACTGAGAAAGAAGAAAATAATGAAACCAGAGCAATGCTTTATCTTTTTCCTCAAAGGGCTGCCGAGAAAATATGGAAGAGGTTTGTGCAGGACCATAAGATAGGCTTTACTCCAGGTCATTTTGGGTTTCTGTTTCGAGGAGAAATAGTGTAATTTTTTCTTCTCTCTTTTTAATGTGTTCTCTTTGCCTCTTCCTTTTTTCTTCTCTCTTTTTAAAGTGTTCTCTTTGTTAGTGCGGAGAGGGAGGTTCGAGATTTTCAAGCAGATGTAAATAACAGGGCATCAAAGTTTGGAGCTAACAGTTTGCAGTAAATGCTATCTCGAACCGTATAAACTTGAATGGCAGTAATCATCTCAAAGTAAGTAAGATACATAGAAATAAGAAAACAGCAGGAAATAAGACAACCCCACAAAAAAGAATGGTTGAGAAACATTAGTAAGGAGAACAGTTATCATGGTTTTTTACAACCAAAGTATGTGCAGATGCATCATATAATATCTTCAGAGTATATGTATTCAATTTTGCAATCAATAACCCATCAGTTATCTTAGGGATGGAAATCGAAGATAGGGTTTGGCAGCATCTCACACACCTTTTCCTTCTTTTTCTATGTCCCGGCCCACTCTAACTGAAGTTCCTCGATTTGCAACACCCTGATAGCCAGCCATCAAAAAGGCGTATTATTAGTCAAAATTGGCAGGTTAGTTTTCAGTTAGTCACAAGGAAGGAATGGAAATGAAACATACCCAGGAAAAGGTATTGATGTTTGCTGTCTCGTGGCGACCAGTGAGGCGTCTCTCATTTCCCTCCCCATACCGATGCTTAGACAATTTCTTAGGGTGAACCTATCTTTAGTGAGACAATTTCTTGGGGTGAACCTGTCTTTAGTACACCTCCTCTAGTCATGGGCTTAGTGTCTAACCTCTTCCAGGATCACCAGAATTGAATTGCTTTGTAGCCAATGGAAAAACTGGAAGCAGATTGTATTGGATTGGAGAAATCACTCTGCAACAATTACAAAGCATAGAGCAACAAACATAACACACAAGCAGATTCTCAGATTCATAAGAGCATAGCATAAAATGATGAGAAAGTTGAGGCTAGAGGTTGATGAAAAAGCCCTAGTGACAGAAAGGGTGATCAAAGCACTCAGGGATTAACCCTGGCCACACATTTCAGTGAATTACATGATTTCTACACACAGAACAGGTTATTTATTTTCCACCTTACTGTATCACAAAATTGATTTGTGCTAACATAATAACAAGTTCAAGAGGAGTTGAGAAAGCTCCAGCTGCAATTTCAATAAAGAAAGGAGCTCAATAAGATTATTTCGGTAAGGTTTGCTTGGCAACAACATCAATCTGGTCATTTGGGGCCAAAAGGAATCACAAGGACCCCTACAAAAGCTGATCTCAGTCTATACTACATTGCTGTTTCCGGAAGATTGTTTTGAATTTAGAATGGATCATAAGGCACCCATGCTCGAGGAAATTGCGGATGCACTACTATGAATTTTCCGAATCATACAGGTGGTCACTAGGACATAGTATACTCGTACCATGACCTCCTACAAGTTTTCTTTACTTGGGTGTTTTCATGGAAGCTTTGATTCCTGGAATTTTTTCTCAAAACTAGAGGATTTTTCCAACGAAGAAATTCTTAAATTTTGCCTTAGTATTCCTCTCTTCTGACCCTAAAGCTTAACCATAATGTACCCAAAACACTGCCATTCTTCCAGGTATGGATATAAATTGGGCATGGGAACAAGCTGTTTAAAGGGGAGATAGAGAGAAGAAAAGAAATGCTCGATTATGTTTCTTATGCTATAAATATGTGAAGCATACTGATACTTATGTTTTTATTATAATTGACATTTGAATTTTGGACATTGTACGTATGCTATGTAAAGCTTTGCGTTAATGAATAGCTCTGTTTTATTCTTACTTGACTGTTTGTGCTTCATTGATGCTATGGTAGTTCAGTACATATCTGCCTTTTCTTGCTGTTATTATGATAAATAGTCATTTAATTTGAGGCAAGGTTGTTTTTGGGATCTTGGATGTGCATTTACTGAGGTGTTTCTTAATTTGTAAAGCTTGACAGTGCATTGCCTAGATGAACCAGCATATGTAATGTGCATATGTGCTTGTTTAATGATCTGACCTGTGCTGTCTATAGGATACAGCAATATCCTCCAGCTAGAAGTGTTTACCCTGGCAACTTTGAAATTGATCTGATGGTAACCTATTTAAAACCTTCATTTCATTAAAACTGACTATACTTTATTTGTATTAAAAACTAAGAGATAGATTTAATTCAGATATGACTACATTCCACTAGAGTTGTAAATCTTTGGGGTAGTGACTTCTGAGTTTTACATGTTTAGATTTCCATGTCAGAGGAAAATTCAAAGTACTCCATTAGATGGACTCATGAAAGATCCATTTCTTTGTACATTTCATTTGCAGGCTTCTCCTAAATCTGTTGATGAGGTCAATGGCATTAGAGATTCAAATAAGATTGACATCAAGGAGGAACAAGAGGTTTGTCTTATGAAATTTAATCTATCCACTAAACAGGAGATCTGTTTTTTAATCCATTTTGTTGGTATTTCTGTAGCTGAAAAACAATGAAGTGTAAATTATTTTTGCTTTGACATTTCATTAAGGTTTCGTAGTTATTGTTACTAGCCTGTGAGTTGTATTAAGCCTAAATAGATCATCTCATTTAGACATTTCGATTCCAATTCAGTTTGTTTCTTTTTCTCTAGAGTTTTCATGATGAGTAATTGGTCCCTATGCCTCAACTTCAGTTTTTCTATTGCTTTCTTGATTACTTCGAAGCCTCCCTCCTTGCGCATGGACTTGGTGCTATTCAAAGAGTGCGGTGCATTAGAGGTTTCCTCCAATGGAAACACATGCAAACGTAAATCTATTCCAACGCTGATTCGTTTATTGGTATATGTTGTACATAGCGGAATAATTACTGCCAAAATTGTTTTGCTCAAATGCTTTCCTCTTTTCGAGTCACCAATGCTCCTCACTTACCTACCCTTTCGTAGATTCTTTTCATGTGCTTTTTTACATAGATTCGTAGATTGTAAAACAATGTTTACCTGTAATTTGTGTGGCATCCAGCACCATTCCAGTCCCCCTGAAACAAATAACAGGCAGTCCCGTTATTCATTATATGAATAAAAGAGAATCAACAAATTTTGCCAGAACCACATACTTTCCCATAAGTTTACCTCAATTGGCTTGGGATCAAAGGACAGAACGACACCCGCCTTTTCTGTAATCCTCTGCACTTGAAAATTAGGTAAGTCAATTAACCAAAATTTCCATAACATGATTGGCTACCAAACTCTATACATGCATTTTAAGAGGTCAATAAAGGGGAGATTATCTTATATGTAGATCATAATAACATTACGATTACCTGCAAAATTTTCCTCTCTGTTAGCAGAATTGTTGCATAAAAATCGAAGATTGAAATGACTTGTAAATGGAAATAATTGAGATCACCCATTAAAAATATATTTGCAATTAAGAAAACATTAACAATATCTTTGCAATTAAGAAAACATAATATTGCAAGAATTTTCCCAAGGCAGAGATCAGAATTAGATTTGATAATTCTTAATGTCGTTGCATTAAAGAGTCCAAGATTTGGTTCAAAATTAGGTTACTGTGACAGTCACATTAATCATATACGGGGAAAAATTTTGGGTCGAAAAAAACTCATATATGTATTGATTTAATTTGTTTAAACAGATTATTCATTTCCCCAACTTGCAAGAGTTTTCTCCTAGTGAGGCTTTTTCCCTGGTCATTGACCAAATATTGTGTCTCTTGTCTTTTGGCAGTCTTTCATCGTGCATTTGTCTAATGGTTGTAGCATAAAACAAATTGATGAAAAATTAACACTGGGAAAATTTACTAAATTAGTGGGCTGTCCTGAACAGAATAACATAATAAAATTCTATGTGACATGGAAAAAAAATAATTCAAACTTAAAAGTTTATCTTAATTTACCAGCCTAAGCTGCAGGGGCCCTGGAGATTAAAGAAAAGTACATTGTAATTCCACATCAACTGATGATTCTCTATCCCAGGAGGGCCTCCAGCTAGTCCAAAGGTAGTGACAGATTATAAAAACAAAAGATGGACACCCGTTTGTCGGTCGTCTCACTATTCCGTTCAGCTTAGAGCTGTTTCCGACAGTAACAATTTCTGTCCTTATAAAACAATATTAGGATATTTTGAGGCATTGTGGATGAACACCTTGGGGTTTGTGGTCATCCTGCAGTGATATTTTTGTGCCCGTTTTTGGAAATTTTTAGACACAGTTGTTACTGCATGTGTGCTTTATAAAAAATCCGTAAGGGACAGAATCAGTTTGAAAAGGAGGAGGAGGGTTACAAGATTCAAAGCTATATATATATATATATATATATATATATATATATATATATATATCTTTTAGAATTTAGTAGGCATTATACCCGTCAAGCTGACACTGACCATTTTGACCATATTTTATCAGTTGGAAATAGTCAAAGATATTGCTAAAATGTACAGAAGGCATATTCTAATGTTTGTCCATGAAGTCCTGGTACTTAAAGATTGAGTGAAACTGTGTTATATCTTATAAGAAATCAGTCCATCGATCAAGGGTGACCGTGAAATGTCGGATACTGTTGAAACAAAAACAACAGATACTGGTGACCGTAAAAATCAAAGATTCTAGCTAAAACAAAACTTTATTTTAATTGCCAACCGATGTCAATTTCCTAGTGTGATCAACAGATAATTAAGGCGTCCACCAGGTTTCCACGCCCCAGAATAGGACCTGGTGATTTTGGTGAAATGCATGCATTTCAGACCTGGCACTTAAGCCAAAGAATGTGCAGCCCCTCTGGAGTAGTTTCTTTATGAACATCCAAAAGAAAACTCTATTTGATTAAACTCACCATTTAATAAGCGATCCAAAAAGAAATGCTACATGATGGGCACCTTCTCCAGCACCTCAGCCTTGTACATCTTCAGCATCCCACTATTCACCTTGCCCCAGCGCTGATATCATCGATCATGGGCGAATGCTCCGCCAAGTGACCCTTCTTCACTTTCTTCACAAAAGCCACGCAGGAAAGATAGAAATACTCATCAAAGAAATTGTCAAGAATGTCTTGATTGTGAATGGACTTGGGCTTCATATATTTGTGATCCACCAGCTGAGAAGACCCGAATATAAAGGGCAAAAAATGGTAATCGTCAAGCCCCCAAACCCCATGTGAACATGTTGGCTCAAGCCAGTAGGTTGTTTGCAATCTCCTCATCAACCCTCGAAACCACCGCCTGGTAATAATTCTCTGTGATGACCCCCAGTCTGACGAGGCAAAATAGCCAGGCCGCAAAATTAGCCTCGTGACCAGTCCCGTAATCGATTCTTGTAGCGTTTCCAAAGCTATCTGTAAAATAAGGGAAAATCTCAGGAATCGAAGCACGAATATCTGGCTCCGAAAGCCTGTCCATCAATTCCTGACCTTGATGGAGCCGATCCTGCCATTGCTGGAAAGCGGGATTCCCATACCGCGTGGGCCGCTGGACGGGCGGTATTTGATCGATCCACACATCCATAATCCCCAGAATCTCGACAATGCCCTTTCCTGATGGGGATTCGTATCATTCATCAGAGATCTTATGACCACGAATCGATTCGCTCAGCGCCACCACGAAGCCCATAAAAGACCTTCCGGAGTCCGAATTGTGGAAGTGTTCGATATCCGCCGGGGAAGATATTCTCCTACACGGGATTTAGAAGGAATACAATGCGGAGATGATTGAGACCTTCTGGGCCTGCGGGACGGGGGCAAGGATCACTGCCTGCGTGTTGGGCGGAGTAAGGAGAGTTGGTGCCCTAATTGGCCTGTAATTCGTTGGCATGGGCAGCGGCGAAAGGCCAAAATCGTCTCCATTCGGGAAATTCACGGGCGCTCCAAACAGGTAGCAACTGCAAGCTGCCGTAGACGGAGGCGGTGGAGATTGAAATGAGGGACCTTCGTCAGCAGGGTTTTGCTCCATGGGGTTTTCTTCTTCTCTTTGCTTCTGAGAGTCACATTTTTCTGGTGTTGATCCCTTTTTTTCTCCTACTTCTGCTTCTAGCATTTCCTTTGGTGTGGATTCTTGGCTATTAAGAAAGGATTGTGAAGTATCGGCATTTAAATCACTCACAGTCAAGACGCCATGAAAACATACACACCATATGACTGACTCTTTAAACAAAAAGAAAAAAAGGAATCCCTGAACAACGCGAAGAGTGAGAGCGGAAACCTCGTAAATGTCTCTTGCCGCTGTAGCTGAACCTGAACCGCTGGAAGCTGAACCGTTGGAATCTGGAAAGAACGGCTGGAATCTGAAGGAGAAACGCAGAAGCATTTGAAGTGCATGTGGGGCAGCTTATGCCACTGCATACTGTTGCTGTTGACCTTGCCCAGAACCAGTTGGTCTGCGGGGATCTCCATTTCCACCAAGTGGATGTCGAGCCCACACTGTTTTGCGCCCTTCTTGAATACGCTCCCAGGACTGTCGCCGTGGAGTTTTCAGACTGCGAGCTGGTCAAAATGTGCGCTGGTAAGAGGAGGAGATGCGAAATGTCAATTTTTTACTGGCTGGAAGGACGATGAGAAAGCCCTCTCATTGGCTCCAGCGAACAGTACATTCAGCCAAAGCCAGCAAAGGGAACGCCTTTCGGCGTAAAAATATTTTGTTTTTTTTAATTAATTTTTATTAATTTACAAAAGAAAATTAGAGTAGGATGTCAAAGCTACGAGAACTCGATGTCAAAGATATGAGAACTGTTCATGGATTTATTTATTTTTTTCTATTTTCTTAAGAATGTCTATCCAACCAAATTTATCATTTACAATTGAACAAAAGATTGTATTTTTATTATTTTGAGAGAGTTCTATCTGTAGAACATGGAATTTCTTTATTATTATCTGAATGATTAGATTCATGGGTGTGTTCTTGCTAATATAATTATTGTTGATGTTGTTTCTTTATTCTTAGCCTAAATATTTTTTCCCATTGAGGAATGGGGTGGTACCATAGTGGATTGCTCTAGATCTTGAGAAGTCGAAGACACAAGGGAGCTGCCGAACATGGAATTTCTTTATTATTATCTGAATGATTAGACTCATAGGTGTGTTTATGCTTGCTACTTGCTAACATAATTATTATTAGGAATTTGGCTTCTGTGATCCATAAATTGTGAGAAAATCTTTCGGTAAAAATCACATCAGAATAATTTTGGTCGACGCGTTTCGAACCAGCGAGTGTGATTCATCATCAGGACAAGATGAAGAATCTGATCAGATAACCCAATTAAATAGATAAGAAAATATTCAACTAGCCGTTTGTAAGATAACGGCTAGTTTGACTAAACCTAGGAAATGAAAACAAAAATATAAAATAATGATTTTTTATTTATTCAATATTAAATGATTATTGTTTAAAATTCAAATCTTATTTATTTTTATTCTTAAAATTTTCAATTTTAAACAATAATCATTTAATATTGAATAAATAAAAAATCATTATTTTATATTTTTGTTTTCATTTCATAGGTTTAGTCAAACTAGCCATTATCTTACAAACGGCTAGTTGAAGATTTTCTTATATATTTAATTGGGTTATCTGATCAGATTCTTCATCTTGTCCTGATGATGAACCACACTGGCTGGTTCGAAACGCGTCGACCAAAATTATTCTGATGTGATTTTTACCGAAAGATTTTCTCACAACATAATTATTGTTGATGTTGTTTCCTTATGTAATATCCCAAAATGGGAATACTCAACAATAACTGCTGGAATAATGCACTTTTCAGAAGTATGTGCACTGAAATGAGTTTGCAGCCTTTGGATCTCTTAGATCTAGAGATCTAGCATCTAAATCCAAGAGTGGAGTAAAAACAAATCAAACTAGGTGAGGTAAACAGACCCCCCACACCTAGTATAGCTGAAAAACACCCAAGAATGGGGCTACAACAATATGCAACAATACTGCAGGAAAATAACGCAATTTTGAGAGCATGAGCAGGAGACCAATAAGAGGGATCAACTTTCATATATACAGCAATAAATCAAATCCATAATGAGGCCCTTACTGTATACAACAGAATGTAGAAGACAAGAATAGAAGAAATTCCTCAAGAAAGAGGGCTGCAACACATGTATTATCTGCAAAATAGCTTGACAGCGTTATTTATAAGAGCTGCAGCAGTTGTATATTACACTCCAGATCTAGAGCAGATTTGTGTGCAAAAGATAAGATCTATTTCAGATATGTACAGTAGAAAGACTCCTTTACAAGATCCCTTGGGGGTTTTGATCAAATCATGCAACACAGAGAGTAGATCTGAGATCTAAAGTAACAGATCTGCAGTAGTATTCAGAAATTTCTGAAGATGTTTACAATAGAGGGAGATCAGATCTGTATAGAACATGGATCAACAATCTAATCCATGGATCACCATAGTGAAGGGAAAAACCCCAGCACCAGAGATCTCTCCTCAAAAAGTGGGTCAAAACACCCTGCAACTTCCTTCTTGCAAATAACGCAATCCTGGAAGGGAAACTGCATTGTAGGTTGAAGCATTGGGTTGGCCTGATGCCAAGATCTGAAATATTAGCTCCAAAGATTCAGAACTCTCTTACCCATGGGATAGAAGACTTTCCCAGTGAAAAGAGGCCCTGGAATGGCCTAGATATGAGCAGATCTAGCCTCCACTTGTTTTAGCTTGCAAGGACAACCAAACCCTCAACAGAATTTGCGTTGTAGTTGGAAGATGAGCTTGGCCAATTGCCTGATAGTGGATGAGATTAGCAAGATTCTTCCAAGAACTCCTCAATGGAAGAGGTGGGATTCCCGAACAGGAATACCCTAGTGCTAAACAGCAGAGAATGATATATGTCTAAACAGACAATATATTCAGAAATATGCATAATCAACAACCTTCTTCTAATGTCCTCCTTTTCCTTTTATAGGATGAAAGTCTTGTCAAACCCTAAACCATCTCAATGATTTAGCTGCATTCACATAAGCCTCCAACTAAAACTGCGTTGTGCCCCTAGGAGATTCACTGTATCTAGACAATGTTGTTGATTTGGTCATGGTTGACTTGGTCAAGTGCTTCAGTCTCTTTCACACCTAAATAGCCCATATTTGTCCATGTTCACATGTGGCATTGATTTATTTTGTCGATTAGGAGTTTTATTGATCCTCCTTTACATTTTTATTCATGAAACAAAACATTGAAACAAAATTGTATATTCCCATTAGCTTGGGCTAATTGGGAATATTACAGTCATCCTCTCCAAAATGTTTCTTGTCCTCAAGCAACTGATAGGGTGAGCTCTGCAACACTTCTCCTTCTTCATTGGTGACACCATCAAGGATCAAGCTTTCCTCATAAGCTAGGTGTTCACCAATCTAAGCCTCCATGAACTGTTCCTCCAAAGTTATCATGAAATGTACAAAATCCATCCCACAAGGAGTCAAGGACACAATATAAACAAACATGGTTGGTCCAATACTCTCTCTAAAGCATGTAGCATAAGATACATAGAGAGTTTTCATCTCATGTGGTACATACAAACTGCCCATCCTCCCTCCATACAATCCCATGAAAAGTACAACTATATCATCCAAGTATGGAAGCATAATTACATATACACAAACAAAAATTTAAGCATGAGGAGGTGGGTCAAAGTCCCACATATGGTGCCAGCGCAGTGCATCTCCTGCCTGCATCAGATCGAGATATGGTAAGTGGTTTCCCCACCACTTGCTGCACAAGTTATCTCACCATGGCTGAAAATATGAGATATGTTTGGTGCCTTTGGGAAGCACCCATCATGAAAAAGAAGCTCTCTTTGCACAACAAGGGAGTGGCCAAATTCAGAAATTGCAGTGGCCCAATGTTTGCCATGATATTTACATGATACAACACTCCTCTTGGGAGTCATGGCCTGCAAAAACATGGTGAAAGAATGTGTCAAATCAGAAAATGAAACTTGCATTACATGATCAGATTTTTCACCATCAATGTTTCTTCTATACATGGAATTGTGCACAAATTTTTCTCCCTTTTCAAGAGAAGGAAGAAATGACTGAAATGAATCTTGCATAGAGTCCTTTGGCTGCCCCAACTCCACATGATGATGTAGCTCTCCTCCAAAGCCTTCCCATTTAAAGCATCTCATGATAGTGTTGTAGATCTTCATAGAATAAGTAGGGTTGAAACAGAACTCTTTGAAGGCCCTTTGTAGCATCCTCTCCTTGAGCTTGGAGGCTCTAGGTAAGAAGATCCTATCGTGATGATAGATGACTCCGTCATGGACTAGATAGCCCCCTTCATGTAGTTGGTCATCAAGCATCATACAAGTGTAGAGATATTTGGAATAATCCACCAACAGCTGGGATTTCCAATATAGATCTACACTCCCCAACGAAAACAGTGTTGATGATGCATCAATAGAAATGCCTGCCATGTTGTTGATCTCTTCTTTGATATTTCTTATGCCAAAGGTACAAGTAGGAAGGACATACCTTCCCTTATTCTCCTCCAACAACGCAGAATCAGGAATGAAGGATGGTGAGGATGATGAGAGAGGAAAATCTCCCTCCTTCTTATGCTTGCTCAAGCCTTTCAGCGCTACAACTGTGTCTTCTAATGCTCCCATCCCTCCTGTATCTGATTTTGGAGTATCAAGTAGTGAGAGATCTCTCACTAAAACTGAATCAGGTGGCCTCCCAGGTGGTTTTCCACTAGATGAGAGTGTCCCTTGCAGAAATCTCATGAACATGAGAGAAGGGACAATGAGGTCCTTGCTTCCACTGTGCAAATCCATCTCTATTTTTGAGTAGAAGTGTTGTGTGAGGGGTAAGTATGCATGCCTTTGATTATTTGAAGTGCACCACTCTTCTTGTCCACCCATTCCATTTGTAAAGCCTCCCAATCAATGCTGACTTTTCCCAATGTAATCAACCATTGAACACCCAAAATAACATTGGTGTCTAGTATGTCAACTACAAATAAGTGATCCACCAAAGTGTAGGATCCCATGGTGACTAAAAGTGATGGAACATAATGCATGCATTGCATTATTCTATCTCCTAGGACCAAAACAGAGAATCCCTCAAAAGTATTAGTGGTTATTGCCCTCCTTTGCACAAGATGGGCATCAATAAAATTGTGGGTAGCCCCACTGTCAATCAATACATAAACCCTCTGATTCATGATTGACCCTTGAACTCTTAAGTTCAAGTACTTAGGTACTCCCCTCAAGGATGCAAGAGTTCCTCCAATAGGAGAAAATGCTCCATTCTCATCTCCTGAAGGTATTGGATTTCCTCCAACATTGTCAGCGTTGTGAGCCCTCCTTGGCTCATCATCTTCATCTTCTTCAAGATCTGAGAAGACCTCTATATAATGTGCTTTACCAGCAGCACACCGTTGTCCAGGTACCCATGGTTCTTGGCAAGTGAAGCATAGCTTCCTCCTTCTTAGATCATTCCAGACTTCATCATCAAGAGGCTTCTTGTATGAGCTCTCCTTTGAAGGAGCAGCTTTCTCTTCCTTTCCTTTAGAAGGAAAAGAGGGCTTATTCTGAAAGTTTGCCTTTGCTTTTGGCAAGGCATCTTGAAGATCTCTAGCCCTCTCAATGGCATCATGCAAGGTAATGGGCTTGGTAGATTTAACCAACCCATGCAGAGGTTCATCCAAACCATCAATGAACATGTACACCCTCCTTGTTGCAGATAGATCAGGAACCATAACAGATAATCTCAGAAATTCATAGATATAAGACTTTGCATTACCTGACTGCTTCAACTTTGCAAGGCTCATGAAAGGTGCTTCTGGATCCTTTCTGTCAAACCTCTCCACCAGTCTTCTAGTGAACTCAGAATAGGCAGTCACATTGGCATGGCCCAATGTAGACAACCCATGGAACCACCAGTTGTGTGCTTCACCTTCAAAGTGCAGCGCTGCAATCTTGATAGCTTCCATCTCAGGGACTTTGTTCAACTGAAAGTAGATATCCAGCTTTTCTACCCATGCTTTGGCAGAACTAGTGGATGACCCATCAAACTTAGGTAAAAATAATTTGCCCATAGAGTGATGTCGATCATGATTCTGAGTGAATCCACCATCTCTATACTGATGCCTTGGTCTTCTTTTGTCCTTGAGGTGACAAAACTCTTGAAAACTCAAGTGGTCCTCGAATCTCTAATTCTGAGACTCATATTCTTCAAAGTAGTCTTCAAGGGATGCTTGCTCATGAGGCCCTTCATTCTCCACAGCCAAGAAAGTAGGCATAGTAGAGCATTGTGGAGCTTGTGGCTGGTTCACTAGATGATCATTTTAGTGGTGAGACATGCCAGAGCTTTCTCCAGGATGAAATCTCCTAGGATATTCCTTGATCCTATCCATTCTCATCTCTTTGATCTCTTTAACAAGATCTTTCATGGCTTTTAGAAGGGTTTTTGCAAACTCCTTCCCATCTTCATCACTTCCAGATTCAGGGGCTTTTCCCTTGTCTTTGTCATCATTGGTGTGATAAAACTTCTTCTGTATTCTTCTCAGGTATCTCTTCTCTCTGTTAGTGAGGTGCCCCTCTTCTTTTGAATACATCTTGGGTCTTCAAAAAACCAACTCACAGGCTATGCCAAGATGGTTGCTCTGATACCACTGTAATATCCCAAAATGGGAATACTTAGCAATACCTGCTGAAATAACGCACTTTTCAGAAGTATGTGCACTGAAATGAGTTTGTAGCCCTTGGATCCCTTAGATCTGGAGATCTAGCATCTAAATCCAAGAGGGGAGAAAAAACAAATCAAATTGGGTGAGGTAAACAGACCTCCCACACCTAGTATAGCTGAAAAACACTAAAAAATGGGGCTGCAACAATACTGCAGGAAAATAACGCAATTTTGAGAGCATGAGCAGGAGACCAATAAGAGGGATCAAATTTCATATATAAAAAAATAAATCAGATCCATAATGAGGCCCTTACAGTAGACAACAGAATGTAGAAGACAAGAATAGAAGAAATTCCTCAAGAAAGAGGGCTGCAACACATGTATTATCTGCAAAATAGCTTGATAGCGTTATTTATAAGAGTTGCAGTAGTTGTATATTACACTCCAACTCTAGAGCAGATCTGTGTACAAAATATCATATTTGTTTCAGATATGTACACTAGAAAGGCTCATTTACAATATCCCCTTGGGGTTTTGATCAAATCATGCAACACATAGAGTAGATCTGAGATCTAAAATAGCAGATCTGCAGTAGTGTTCAGAAATTTCTGAAGATGTTTACAATAAAGGCAGATCAGATCTGTACAAAACATGGATCAATAATCTAATCCATGTATCACCATAGTGAAGGGAAAAACCCCAGCACCAGAGATCTCTCCTCAAAAAGTGGGTCAAAACGCCCTGCAACTTCCTTCTTGCAAATAACACCGTCATGGAAGGGAAAATGCGTTGTAGGTTGAAGCACTGAGTTGGCCTGATGCCAAGATCTGAAATGTCAACTCCAAAGGTTCAGAACTCTCTTGCCCATGGGATAGAAGACTTTCCCAGTGAAAAGAGGCCCTGAAATGGCCTAGATTTGAGCAAATCTAGCCTCCACTTGTTGTAGCTTGCAAGGACAACCAAACCCTCAACATGCGTTGTAGTTGGAAGATGAGCTTGGCCAATTGCCTGATAGTGGATGAGATCAACAAGACTCTTCCAAGAACTCCTCAATGGAAGAGGTGGGATTCCCGAACAGGAACACCCTAGTGCTAAGCAACATTATCCTCAACTAAACAGCAGAGAATGATATATGTCTAAACAGACAATATATTCATAAATATGCACAATCAACAACCTTCTTCTGCTGTCCTCCTCTTCATTTTATAGGATGAAAGTCTTGTCAAACCCTAAACCATCTCAATGATTTAGTTGCATTCACATGAGAAACCTCCAACTAAAACTGCGTTGTGCCCCTAGGAGATTCAGTGTATCTAGACAACGTTGTTGATTTGGTCCTGGTTGACTTGGTCAAGTGCTCCAATCTCTTTCACACCTAAATAGCCCATATTTGTCCATGTTCACATGTGGCATTGATTTATTTTGCTGATTAGGAGTTTTATTGATCCTCCTTTACATTTTTATTCATGAAAAAAAATTGTATATTCTCATTAGCTTGGGCTAATTGGGAATATTACACCTTATCCTTAGCCCGAAGATTATATCCCCCAATGAGGAATGGGGTGGTACCATAGTGGATTGCTCTAGATCTTGAGAAGTCGATGAGACATGGGTCTCTTCTACTGATGAGCATTATCCTTTTGACTTGTTGAGGTCTTACCACTTGAAGTGACCTTCTGGTCACGCCCTCCTCGATTGGGTTTTCGCTGATCTTGGGAGTTGTACGACCCCTTTGAGGAAGGGAAAACATTCTGAAGATGCCTTGGTTGCTGACAGAGTCTACACTTGAAAGTTGTGTTTTTACAGTCTAATGGCTGAGAGAATTTCTTTCCACACCACTTGAGGATAATATTATTTGTCAATCCTTCGCTCAGATCCAATTCAACACATATATGGACAAATGTGATGAAACCATAAGCCAATCTTTCGCTACATGTTTTGATGTAGCAACATAGTGAATTACCAATTTTTTCCAAGATGTTTGGCTGAATCCATTGCAGGGGTAAGTTTGGGAGACTTACCCATACCGAAGTAGCCAGAGATTTCATGGAAAGAGGGTTAAATTCCGGAAACCATGGTTGTATTGAGAGACCTACTTGGCCCCAGAACCATTCCCCTTGGTAAAAATCCCTCTGTCAATCTTCAAGATCTTTGAAGACTACCACAAAATATCCTTTCGAACAAATCAACAACTCTAAATTTTGGAACCAATTCTGATGAACCTAGTCCCAGAGGGCAGATGTTGGGGGCCAAAAACCATTGAAATCACATATAGTCATATGCTGCTTACAATTTATTATCTTCATCATTGTTAATATCTCATTCACCTCGATCTATGGTGTGTTTATTGAATGTTCCACCGCGAAATATTGATTAGAGAGATTTTTTGGTGTCTAAGACTCTGGCTTTAGGACATCTTTGAAAGACAAGGGCTTAGATGTCGGAGATGCCCCACCACCTTTAACACCTCCCCTCAAGCTTTCCACTACAAAGATAGTGCCATCCCTCACAAGTCCATAATATATGAGAACATTCCCTAGCATCCATTGTCTCCTTTGTTAGAGAAGCCTTACTTCTTCCTTCAGGATATATGTCTGTTGATGGATGTTGTCGGTCGAAGCTCTGACAACCTCCGATGTTGAGACAGTGAAACATAGGGAATCACCAAACATGGATTGAAAAAAAATTGGAAATTTTTGCTGCTCCAACTCCCCAACTCCCTTCATTGTTTGTTCGAGCACTGACTGGGGACTTTTGTCGACCACTCTGTGTGCTTTACCAAGCCCCCACTGAAAATTTCGTTCATGCCTTTTAACAAGCACTTCGTAGACATCCTTACCATTCATGTAATTGTTGAAACTAAAAACCCCCTGACACTAAAAGAACCCTCCGCAACGAACGATGGACAGACCAGAATTTTTTGCATCTAAAGCTCCACTATCGAAGCCAAGGTGAGCTTATCCACCTTGACCATTCTTCTCCATAAATTCCACTTGAGGAGCGGCGGTGGCTTTGAGGGCTTCCACGACACCATTAGCCACTGCTCTAACCATCTCTTCTTTGGTGTTGTTTATGAAATTGGGATTAGGCTCATCTACAACAGTTGGGGAATCACCCACCTTCTCCTCCTCTTTGTGCCTTGATAATCTAGAAAACCCCTGGAAACCTGATGCAGGGCTTAGATCAAGACGTCCATACTCACTGTGGAGCGAGATCTCCCCAATCTCTGAATGTTGAGATCACGAGAGCCACACAGAAGCTTGGCAGTGACAATGGAAGCATTGTAGAAGTCGGTGCTAACCCTAGCGCTCATGGTGGTGCTATTGTTGTCTGAAGTGTTCTTCTTAACGTCTCACATTCACATCCACTATTAGAAAGGTGTTAAAATATTCAAAAATATATTGCCTTATTAATTGAGAGGTAAAATATTCAAAAATATACTGCCTTATTAATTGAGAGGTTTTGTTATCATTAGTATAGATTTATTTGAAGTATGAATCTAGTATGGGTGGAGAGGAAACAAATATCTTCAAATAATTTTTTTTCTGTAGTGCAAAATTTATGTGCATTGAAACATTTTATCTATGAATTGTATTGTCTATACTAAAATGATTTTTTTTATTATTAAAATATTTTTATTACTTAATTCTACATATTTTAAATGTCACATACTAATTTATATTAAGAGTTAAAGAAATTAAATATCTTTCTCTCATTATTCTATAACTTTCAATTATTTATTTTGTTTTTGGACATTGAAAATTTTATTATATACAACATTAAAATAATTGTTTTTAACCATTTTTCTATATATGTGAAATTGATATCAACATAAATTATGTAATATCAATCTTCAAATAAATTATTTAAATTTTATTATAAAATATTTTTTGAAAAGTTTAAGGTTTAAACATCTTACTCATTTTTTTATATATATTATATATTTTCAATTACAATTTTTTTAAGTTGATATGAAATTATATTACATCATGTATAAATGAAATGGTTTATTTATGACTGAAAGTGAGTAAAACGTTTTTTTCACATTGAATTTTAATATCAACAACAAATCGAGTAATCATAATGAAGTTGGCATCAAAGGCCTGCAATGTAACTTGTGGTACCAATGGCATCTCATCTCTTCTGGAAGGCTTCCCTGTTCTTTGACACACATCACATGCTCAATAGTCTTCCTTCGCATCTTTATGTAATGTAGGCCACCAAAATATTGCTCTCAAAGTCTTTTGTGCAGTATATTTTCCTGCATAGTGTCATCTCATTGCGCCCCCATTAGCCTCTGCTAGAATTATCTATCTTCCATATTCAGGAACATATCCACGCAATATCTCATCTGGTCCCATCTTACATAATTGTCCTGTTAGTAATGAAATGTAAATTTCCTTAGTATATTCCGAAGGAGTCATTCCTTTGGTAAAAAATTGAATGATATCTACGAAATGGTCATATGCCACTCTCATATGCCACTCTGATTGCAAATAATTGCGCATCAGGGAGATTATCCTCTATGTTGGTTGGTTCTTCCCATGTTTGCAGTCTTGATAGATGTTCAGGTCCTACATTCAGTTTCCCTGGTTTAACAATGATCTCAAAGTCATATTCCTGGAATAACAGTAACCATTTGCAAATCTTTCCTCCTAAGACAGGATTATTAACCAAATACTTTAGTGCAGAATGATCTGTAAACATTTTAAAATGTGACCCCAGCGAATAGTGTCTAAACTTCTGCAAAGCATACACCATGGCCAAACCCTCCCTTTCTGTAATGGTGTAATTATTTTCTACTTTATATAACTTTCTACTTGCAAAAGTTATAGGATGATCAATCTCTCCTGCACCATGTTGTGTTAGTACCACTCCCAAAGCTATACAAGAGGCATCCACATGTACATGGAATTCCTTATTCCAATCAGGGAACGTTATTATAGGTGCAACTACCATTTTTTCTTTCAATATGTCGAGGCTCTTCTGACATTCTTCGTTCCACAAAAAGGTTACATCCTTCAACAATTTCTACATAGGCGCAACGATCTGAGCATACCACTTTATGAACTTCCTGTAATACCCAATATGTCCCAACGTAGTGTGAAGTTGTCTTACTGTCTTAGGTGGAGGAAAATTCACAATGATAACAATATTAGCAGGGTCCACCATTAGTCCTTGCTTACAGACACTATGTCCCAACAATATGTCAAAGCATACACAAATATGCACTTCTTTAGGTTCAAAGAGATCTTATATTGTTTATGTCAGCAGTGTAATATTCTTCTTTGATTGGTTCTGTGTATCTTACTCCTTTTGATGGATCCAAGGGAACACTTACTCTCATATTGTTTCCTTCAAATATCATTTGTCTCTTCTTTAGATTAATTATGGCCAAATTGTCAAATGCTCAATCAAGTCCAAGAAATGTAGGATAAGGGTTACTATCATCGACGATCTCTATTACTTCAAAGTCAGAATTAGTATGAACTCTTTCAATATCCAGTGTGACACCTCGTATTCTTCCCATAGTGGAGATCTTTTGCTAATTTTCCATCCTTAACTGAATAGATGACCATTGTAGCTTCAGTTTACCCATCAATTCTCATGTATGCTTCATCTAGACATTAGCATCAGATCTCGGATCCAGAATAACTTGATCCATCTCATACTCTCCTATCTACACACTAAGCCTCATTTCTCTTCTAGTTCTCTTATGTCGATTCAAATTATTGACTGCGCGCATCTCACTTCACGGTGTTTGTAGGGATGCATAGGAATCTATCAAATTTTGAAGCCCTTCTACAACGTTTTGATCTCTTAACAATTTCATACAATTCTATAGAAAAGACTTTAAAATCCCTACTTGGCTTGTTGAATCCGGGTCTTGCATCGGAGCTTGGTTTTGTATTGAAGTTGATGACTTGTCGCAGTTACTTCTATGATCGGGTTGTGGCTGTGCACTAGAGGTCGAAGCTCCAACATCCATAAAACTTCGCTTTTCTTCCATAAATACTTTTTTTTCTTTTTTTTCTTTCTGAATATCAAAAACAAGTTTTCTCAGCAGTCTTTGTGACCCATGCACCTTCAGATTCTTTATTTTCATCTGCATTATCACTTCTGGTCGCAACTCCACTTCTAATGACAATACTAACTCGAGGTTCATCGATCCTCCTTTTAGTAGTCATCATTTGAATATTCTATGTCGGTTGATGATTCCTCTTTTTTTGCATCTTCGCCATAAGTACACGACATTATTCAATTACATGGTCAAAAGATTTACAGTACTTACATGTCGTTGTGGGGTTCTAGCATTCTGTAGCAAAATGACCTAGCTGGGCATAGTTATAGCAAATGATTTTTCCATGTCCTCGACTAGCTCCACCACCTCGACCTCTTCCTTGGTGACCTCCTTGACCACTGCGTTGTCCATTTTCCTCATTTTTGTGCTCTTCTGCTTGCATTCTATAAGCATCAGCACTACGTTCCATCATTAGGTCGTAAGCCCGAAAATTATTCTCATCGTGTCCTACTGATTTACATCACTTGCAATATAGGTTCCTCGAAGTCTGTACATATTTATCTAACAAGTAACAGTCTTATGAACGATGTTGGCATCTGGCCTTACATATTTTGCACCACATGCTAGATCATGCATTCAAGGGATTAGGTGTTCCACCAACCATGTAAACCACGAGGATAAGGCATTGTTCTTTAGAATGGCTCTTTGATCTGCACTTCGTACACCATACTTCTTCTCTAACCTCTTTTATTTTCTTGATGTCTTGTATCTGTTGGCTTGGTTTGGGCTGACCCAGGTTCGATCTATATTGCGCACCAAAAAAACCCCTGATCACTGGCCCTTTCAACAACAACCTGCAAGCAGATCACAGTCTCACCCGAAGTGACTATGGGTGGATGCAAAACCAAGTTTCTGCAGTCTTGAGGGATTGGGAGATGTGGTATTATTATGTTATATTATACTTACAACTTACAAATCACTTCGCCACATTAAATTAATCACTTAAACATGTCATTTAAAACCATAAACCATTACTGCACTGAAGTAAAATGCCACTGTAATAACTTCTACTCTACAACATATAATAATTAAATATACTCATCAATCACACAAGAACACCAAAATATTGTCCACAAGATTGTTGCTTGATATAATGAATCCTTGAATACAACCCATTCTTGACCTGCACACTAAGATGCAAGTTGTGTGCACACTAAGCTACGGACTCTTCCCTAGGCCTCTGCGCACTCAACTGCAAATCCTTCCCTTTGCTACAAATTACAGATCACAACATTCTTATCCATAAAAAAACTTACTTGACTTTATGATTCTCTTCCTATATATATTATTACATTATATAACTACATCATCAAAATACCATGGTCCAAATACCGTGGACTCCTAAAAACAAGCAACTATGGCCCAAAACCCATTGATTCCATACAAAATCGTGCACTTTTACAAAAAGCTCGACCCACCCCAAAACCCTTATGACACTATGTGGTACATTTAATTCCTTAAGCTGCACTCCGCCCCACAAACTACGGAGTCTTTGCCAAAATCTACGCCAAGTTGGGTTGTGCACAACATCTCACAGGCAGGGGAATTAATTCTTATTTTTATTTTGGTACACGTCATGATTTTGACATCATTGTTTACAGGGTTATAGCATGTTGTTTTTCATATTATTTTCCCAATACTATGTTTATATTTTTGCAATACTCAACACATAGGAAACAAGTACATTGTATATATTTGTATGTTTTTTATGCACATACGTATTTTTTGGCGCCACTTTACATGTGAATGATAAATGGAGATACAAGGAGACTGGAGATACAAGGTTTTATTTATGGGATCATGATATGTGAAAAATTGCTTTCTTTTATTGGTTGATTGCATATGATTCATGGTTATGGCACAATCTTGCTATGTTTTATAATGATCAACATTTATGAGATGGTTGAAATTGATTATTTTAATTTGATTTATGTTTTAAAAGAGACAAAGAGGCATAATTGAATGGAAGTGAGGGTCCCACCTATTATTGTCTAACTCTTAACTTAAAAAAATTCCTAAACTAGCCTTTATAGATCCCTCCTCTTAACCCTAATCACACTGGTTAGGAATGAAACTAATATTATTTGTTAAGTTTGGAAACTGTGAAAACCACTTGCGTGTAGAAAATTCACATAGATTCAAATGTTCTTTGTAATATGCTAAAACAAAATACATGAATCTATTCTACAAATTATGGAAGCCAATTACGATCACACAATCACATAAACAAGAAAGAGATAGAATTTCAATTGCACAACACAAAGATGTATCTAGGGAAAGCCTTAGCTAAAAAATTTGCTACATGTATATTACATTAAGTCAGAAATATGAAATAATACAATGATTCTCTTAGGCTTACTTGTGATCCGGATTTTATGCAGGAACGCAACAGAATACAGATATAACCATAGATACAGAGATGCAGCGGAAATAATGCTTCATTTTATTAATAAAATAATGACTGCAATAAGCTTACAAACATAATGGAAAGAAGCTAGGGCGCTGGTAGCGTATCTCTGAGAAGAGATGTAGCGTACACAGGCCTCTAATCGTGTTACATTGAGGCTCGCAGGCCTATTGCTGGGCACATGGCTGGAAATGGGGATGAGCTAGGGTACCGCAACAGATTCCTAGAGAGTGAATGTGTGGCAATGGCTCTGTTCCGAACCTAAGTTACACTCCAAACAAGGATGGAGATGGAGCAGAGCTAGGCATCAGAAGGGCCATCTCCAGAATAGGATAACGGGTTCCTGCCCCCCTCGAATCGTCTTACAAATGAGGCCCGAGGGCCTATTTATTGTTGAGAAACAATGTAGAATCCGAAACGTCCAAAACCCTAACCGTAGGAGATGAAGCGCCAAAACTGTGGGCCCCGTTTGGGTAAATTGGTGGTTCAACTTCCCGAGGGCGTAACTTTGGCATCCGATCTCCGTTTGACGCGCTCAATAGCTCGTTCGAAAGATCTATCCGAGGAGTACAATTTTTGAACAAGCAACATCAGTCCATGGACCCGTGTTGCTCTCCGTTTTCCCAAAAAACGTTGTTTAGGGCCTCAAAACGGCTCCGGAAGTTTAAGACCCGAAAAACTGCTAAAAATAGTAAGTTGTGCCGAAACTTACAAACTGAAATAACTGATGGTGGGGGTTCAAATGGACTCGATGGGTGGCCACCAATATCCACCTGGATTATTAATGCCCCAAACCGGCTCCGGGTGTGCAGGACCCGAAAACCTGCTATAAATAGTAAGTTGTGCTGAAGCTGAAAAACTGAAAGAATTGATGCTGCGGGTCCAAATGGAATAGGTGGGAGGCCACCGATATCCACCTGGATCATTCCTCCCTTCTTAGGAAGCAATGGTCTCCATTGCGTTAAGTTCCTCCATGGGGGGGGAAATTTTGCTGAACTTGGTGTTGGATTTAGATGTGCCACCAGTGGGCAGCCATTGAAGGATCTGAAAAAAAAAAAAAAATAAAAAAAAAAAAAAATAAATAAAAAAAATAAATAAATTTGTCCATCATCGCGTTCCTCTGTTTCTCGAGGGCATCCTCGAGCAAGATTTTGATAGGATCTCCTGCTCCCTCGTCTTTCTTTCCTTCCGCCATGGGGGGTCGTCGGGGTTGCGAGGTTGAACTCCTTATACCCTAGCCGCGTTGGGGACATGAAGAGAAAAACAGAGAAAGAGCAGACCCGCTCTGATACCACTGATCCGGATTTTATGCAGGAACGCAACAGAATACAGATATAACCATAGATACATAGATGCAGCGGAAATAATGCTTCATTTTATTAATAAAAGAATGACTGCAATAAGCTTACAAACATAATGGAAATAAGCTAGGGCGCTGGTAGCGTATCTCTGAGAAGAGATGTAGCGTACGCAGGCCTCTGAACTGTGTTACATTGAGGCTCGCAGGCCTATTACAGACATAATGGAAATAGATGAGCTAGGTACTGGCAGCGTATCCCTGAGAAGAGATGTGGCGGCTACCAGCCCCTGAACTGTGTTACAATGCAAACATGATGGAGATGGGGCGAGCTAGGGCACTGGTAGTGCTTATCTCTGAGAAGAGATGTATCGGCTCCCAACACCCTGAACTGTCTTACAATGAGGCTCGAGGACCTATTTATTGTTGAGAAACAATGTAGAATCTGAAACTTCCAAAACCCTAACCGTAGGAGATGAAGCGCCAAAACTGTGGGCCCCGTTTGGGTAAATTGGTGGTTCAACTTCCCGGGGACGTAACTTTGGCATCCGATCTCCGTTTGATGCGCTCAATAGCTCATTAGAAAGATCTATCCGAGGAGTACAATTTTTGAACGAGCAACATCGGTCCATGGACCCATGTTGCTCTCCGTTTTCCCAAAAAATGTCGTTTAGGGCCTCAAAACGGCTCCAGAAGTTTAAGACCCGAAAAACTGCTAAAAATAGTAAGTTGTGCCGAAACTTACAAACTGAAATAACTGATGGTGGGGGTTCAAATGGACTCGATGGGTGGCCACCAATATCCACCTGGATTATTAATGCCCCAAAACGACTCCGAGTGTGCAGGACCCGAAAACCTGCTATAAATAGTAAGTTGTGCTGAAGCTGAAAAACTGAAAGAATTGATGCTGCGGGTCCAAATGGAATAGGTGGGAGGCCACCGATATCCACCTGGATCAACTTGATAGCTCTCTGCACTATCGCTAACTGTCTCACTAGCAACCTGTGCACAAGCTTCTATTGGGACACCTTTCTCTCACAAGCTCCACACACAAACTTGTGCTTCCTATTGCTTTGTCTCACCCACTGGTGCTCACCAAAAAATGATTAAACGTGTGCCTTCATTCCTCCTTTTAAAGGCAATTCGAATGGATAAAATTAGTGAGTTCTCTAATTAAGAAATGATTTATTTTGGCCTTCTTCTGATTGCATGCACCACTTGTACAATTTGGATGATTATACAACTGATAGTACACTTCCCTTTAACTCCAATCTCAATTGGGTCTTTCTCAGAACTGACATGCATGAGTTATTTATGAGTGAATTATCAATTATCTAATTGATCACTGCATGTGAATTAAATCCAATTTAATTCACTTGACCTCTCACTAGTTCCTCCATCAGTTAGAACTAGTTAAACTGCTTTTGACTCAAATAAATTAAGTTAATTAATTACAACTCAAAATAAACTGCAACTGGACCCCCTAAAACTTAGAGATAACTCTACATGTCTCTAGTTTGGCCCTAAACTCGAATTGACTGGGTAACTAAGTCATCCCAACTCATTTAACTCGTACAAGATGTCATGTGATGTGGAATTCCAATTTCATTCTAATTTAATTAAGGGGAAATTAAATTAGAATCCCTTTTTGATGCCATTTTAAATATTTCTTGTTGTCGTTTTCAACAAGGAGAGATTTATGAAGGCAGGAGAGAGAAAGCTGTGAAGAGAGTTATGCCTCTAAGTAGAGACGAATTAAGGTGACTTCCCTCAAATTTTCAAGGATTTATGAAGAAAGCAAGCTACTTGCTCATGCAAATTTCTTGAAGGATCATTACGCTGCCACTTTCATTGAGTTTCCTTGGTTTTTGTATATGATTTTGTACATTGCAATAGTTTGAGTCTTAGAACTTGTCAATGATCTTCGCAGAGATTTGCTATTAAGATTTAGTTATTATTTCAATAAAATCAACCTATTCTTCAATCTGCATTTTTTGAATACCTCTCACATTTTGATAAATTTATTCACTATTTTTCACAACTTATGCTCTACAAGATTTCAAGATTTCGGCCTAAAATCCTGACTAGCTCATTGTTTATCTAAATATGATTTTTCTTTTGCTTTTTAATCGTGTTAATTTCCCATCATATTGTGAATATCTATTTACGAATGTATATATCAATTCTCTTTCTTTTCATTTAATGTTTTCAAAATTAAAATATAAAAAATCACAGTATTTTCCTTCTACTTTGTACATTCTGAGAAATTTGTCTCATTTTCTTGTTATGATAACAAGATTCGAGGAGTTGTACAGCTTAGTTTGTCCAACTAAAGTAAAACTACACACACACGCACACACACACACACAGAGGTCAATTTTATGTATGAAGGTCACGGGTCGAGTTAGGCCGAGGAAATATAAGCCCTAGACCCTAGAGGGTCGTGTTGTGCATGTGTTAGATACACGCCTATACATGTTATTAACGTGTATGGGGCTAGTCATGGCTAAGCTTAGGCTAGTAAGAACTACTCCATAGGACCAAAACCATATAAGTTCAGAAGGGATAGCAAGGTGCCTATGCACAAGCATATATACATATCATGTGCGTGTGTGTGTGTGTAGTCATAAGTAGTTAAGGATTGGGTTGAGTTTGTGTAAAGAATGGGAGGGATAACTTGATGAGATTGTATGCATGTTCACATATTTTATTGTGTTGGAGGCCTTGGGCAAAGGTCAATACATTCAAGCTTATATTGTGAGAGGGTTGGAAAAGTCTTAAGAATCCATAGGAATGGCATTAAGCCATAATAAACCATGTGATTGGGTGTTATGACCAGATGCACGTGGTAAAGGAGTCCAATGTCGTTGATGGCCACAAGACATTTTCTACCATTGGATGACTCTGATGGTTTGGTACCCCTGAGGTCTCAAAGGGAGCTAAGGGGGGAACCCACGAGACGACATGGCACGTGGGGCTAATTAACTAATGCTCTACGGAACAAGGCATAGTGACCCCAATTTATTTTATTACACATAAAGTGTGTTTTACAAAGGTTGAGAGTTTGGAAGGGCCCATGGCCTACATGGCGCATGTTCTGGAAGGAGAGTGACGTGGCTCCTCGTGGTGTGACACATGGAAGGTTGGCATTAGCAAACGTCACTCTAACAGTCAAGAATGATGACATCACCCTAACATTTAGAAAAGGGGGTGTCGCACACATAGTCCAAGATGTATGTCTTGGGATGGAGAGTTATTGTCGTCAATTAGCATGGGAAGGGATTCACGTCCCACTTCCCTAAGACCTCAGATGTTTCGTGCGGATGTGTTAACAATAAATGCTTGAGGATTTAAGTATGGGATTATGTGGCAAAGGAGGGACCCGCTTGACTTGGATTGGCTCATTATATTTATGGTGTGTTATGTTGAGGAAAGAGAGGGGTCCACATATGGTGACATGGCAAAGCCACGGTGGCAGCCACATGAGGATGACATGGCAATGTTTTCGCATGCCATGTGGGGTCCACATGGGTGCCACATGGTAGGGCCTAGTTCAAGGCAGAAGATTAATGAAAAACTTTAAATGACCATATATTTCTATCTGGGCATCAAATTGGGGTAACTTTATATCACTAGAAAGGCATTGATGAGATGAACATAATGACAAGGTCTATTTTTGGTTTTGAAGAGTTTGAGAAAAGTCGAAAATTTTAGACCCCATTTCCATGACTAGAACTTAGAGGTCAAGTCATCATAGTAACTGCCTCCTTACACCTTTAGTGTGGTCTATAGGTGGTAAGGGGTTGTGGTTACAAATAATTGTTTAAAAACATTTTAAGTCTAGGCTTGCAACACTTTAGACAGAGTTAAAAAGCAACTTCTAGAGTAGAAATTGCATTAAACCACAAAACCTAGAACAAGAAACCTTGATTTTAAATATTGAACACCTAAGTAAGATAATTCAACCCCGAGAATATATTCTTTTGAATCCAATAAATAGTTTACTAAGAAAATGACGAATTCATGGCAAGTTTTTGGAAAAATGAAATCATAATTATTTAATGAATGCATTAAAGGCATTATAATCTTATATTTTGAGCATAAAAAAATGGCAAACAAGGAACCATCGCCACTTAAAAATATTGAATAAGACAAGAAAAATCACCAAAACTTGCATTGGTGCCCTCAGTCTCTGCAAAAAGCACTTTTACTCCTTACCTCAATCGCTCCAATGATGAAATCTACATGAACCAACCACTATCATGTATGTGCAAAAGTTTTCTCGAACAAAGGCCAATAGCATAAGAATCCACACAAAACCCACTTCACATTTCCATCAACCCAATTCCCTTCCTCATCCACATAAGCAAATTCACTAGTTATACACAACAATTTGAAAGTAGAGAACAAAGATGAGTATTAACTTCCAATCAATAGCATGCATGCAACATATTCACAGGTGAGAAGAGGGAGACTCTACAACTAATAGCAATAGAACACCAAGAGGCATTGATACAAATGAGAAGAGAAAAGGAGAGATCAAGTTTCAATAGCCATGGAAAAACTCATTTGCAACCAACCCTACAAGGAACTATAGCAACGGAATAATTCATTTGTGGTACAAACAAAACGATACCTATAGCTCATCACTATATACCTATGGAGCTATTTGTTGAAATTTAATACAAAGTAAACAAAAAAAAAACATGCTTTTAACTATAGCAATGGAAAATTTCATTTGCAAAATGACAAGAAGAATACCTAAAGCCCAAACTACATCCCTGTAGGGTTCTTTGCCAACATTAAAACAAAGTGAACAATTTGGAGACATAACACACTTCACATTTCCACCCAAATTCTCTAAACCCACTTCATATTTCCACTAACAAAGTTCCCTTCCTCACTCAAACAAGGGGAAGGTTAGACACATAGTAATTTGAAAGTAGACAATAAAGGAGAGCACCACTTCCTATCAATTGCATGCATGCAATTAACCTATAAGTCAAAAGCATGCAACAAACACCAATGTGATCTCCAACAATGAAATTCTTCTCTTACAATACCAATTCAATTACAATCCCTACTATGTTGTGGTTGCAATCACATATGATTGAATGCTAATTAAAAACATGCAAAAAGTACTAATGATATGTGACGGTATTGGTAAGAAAAACAAAAAGACATTACCTCCAAAACCACTGGGCATCTCAAAAGTAGAGAAGAATAATTCAATATAGAAAGGGGAGGAAATGTACAATATGGAGCTATGATACCCCTAAGGGAGATCTTTAATAGAATGTACAACAAACTGGGCATCATGAGAGAATGTACACCCCCTCCAGCTCCTTGTCATTGACAACAACCTTACAAGGAAAATATCGTGAAAAAAAAAAAACAACCCGAGTTTGAACTATACAATGGGTAAATTCATTCACAACATGGTTAAAGTCATACCTAGAGCTTGTTGTTATATGTCCTTGCAAGAACATAAAAATGCATCAATAAATGGGTAGGAGGATAGAGTCTAGAAAGTGAAAGTGCTATTAATAAGTGTTTCTAGAATATTTAAAGGAGAAGTGACAAATTTTGTATCTCAACATTCTTGATAAATAGAACTTTCCACCTTTCAAAACTAGGGATTGTGAGCAACAAACAAAATGTCCTCTTTGAAAAAAAAAATGCCTACATTGTGACTATGTACTCCTTCACATCCCTTATGCTTGTAGCTCCACTTGTATGCATTTTCAAGAAATACAATGACATTAAGCTAAAGAGTCTTCTATAAAAGGCCTCATCACATTCTTAAGTAACATGCACTATTTAAAATCATTCATCAATATCTAGATCACAGAGTCAATGCAATGCAAGCAACAACTTCACTGATCTAGGGACCATTAAAACCAACTTGATGACCATAAGTATTAGTATCGTTAGTGTGATGACCCTGTGGATCAGTATCCTCAGGGTAAACGGTCACGAACCTTAAACTTCTGGAAGCAAATAGAATCAAGAAAATCAAACTAACCCAAAACAGTGTTTACGGGTTTCTTAAACGACATAAATTCACTACAATTTTGATAATATCCATATGAACACTTCAAAAGACCCTTGTTGCCAAAAGTGGATCGAGGTTCTTATCCGTTATAGGCCCATGGATGAAGTCATCCTTCGTAAATATGTGGAGTCTGAATCCATTGAAGATTTTGGTTAAGAAAGCCTATTCAGCCTAATCAAAATGCATGCTTCCATTATGTGGGACGCAGTGATTTTGGCCTCTTCTTTATTCAAAGGCATGGCCCTGGCTGGAAGGAAAATGGTAACAGAGTTAAGTTGGGAGTGGCCAAAACCTATACTTATAGATAATCTGATTTTTTTAGGTTGCTTGATAAAAGCTTCATTATTCTCAATCAGAGAACATGTCTGTGAATACATCAATTGAGGCCTAGCATAGAAATCTACCTAGGAGCTTGGATTATATGGGGAAGATGCCCTGGAATGAGAGGAATATATTGCATCCTTAAGTGATGTTCATGTAAAGATTGAAGGTTAACCAGACGAGATTATTTGGTCAAAGAGCCCAGTTGGCTAGCACTTACGATTCACGAATAATGTTTTCACCTGGAACAATTTGTAGAAAAGAAACAGATCTGAACTCAATAGATGCTCATTACGCAAGGTAGAAGGCAAGGTAGAAGAGGATAGTATGCATCATTTGCTTATATTCTGTCCTTTTTTCGCTATTCAAGTTTTGGAAAGAGATAGAGGGGCTTACAAGATATGTTTGTAGGGGTCCTTTTGCAGAAGACGGATTAAATCATTGGTGTGAAAATCATATTGTGAAGAGGTTTGAAGCTTTACTTATTAACATTGCCTGGGGAGTTTGATTAGCTTATTTGAGAATAAATTAACGCTAATAATCCAATGTACATTGCAAGGATTGAACATTCTTAGTTTTTACAAACCGTTCAAAGATAACAAACCACCAAGATTTTTCCACAAGATAGATTGTTGTGGAACTAATTCATAAATCAATGGCTTAGGATTTTTTTTTTATATGATGCAGCTCAGGACAGACTCAATTCAGTGGAGCTGGTAGAATCATTTTCAGAAAGCGAACACTAAAACTGGAGTAGAGAAAGGACTAACCATTAACAATTTTTCAGAGTTAATAATTAACAAATTTTCAAAGCTCATGACCTTAAACTTGACTCTCATGTGTAAGCAACATCCAAATTTATGTGATTCATAAGTGTCAATAAACTAAATGAAGAGTGCATGCACTACGAAAAGTCTAATGTTAAGATCCATTTTGAGGAAGTCGAGTTCATCACAACCAATTTTACTATCTTTTTTTCAACATGTGTACAGGAAAATGATTGAGATGACAAGTGTAAATCATGTAGATCCATTTTGAAGAATTCGAGTTCATCACAACCAATTTTAACATCTCTTTTCAACATGAGTACAGGGAAAGGACTGAGACGGCAAATGGTCTTTCCAAAACTGCTTTATGGTTGATTCCCGGAGGTTGGCACATTATTCAAGAGGAAGATGGCCAAAATTTTCGGAGTTGTTTCTCTAGAGGAATTGTCCGGACGGTCAAGGCCAGGTAACTTTTTTTTTTTTTAAATCTTGCTATAGCAGTGTTTGAGTCATGTTTTTTTTCCTTAAGTTGTCTGCTATGGTCTTTTTGAACTTTAAACCAGTCATATTTGGGAAGTTAATGATCTCTTTCTTCTTTCTCTCTTTTTTTTGGGTGCTGGTAACTTTTACACATGAAATTTTCGGAGTTGTTTATCTAGAGGAATTGTCCTGACGGTCAAGGCCAGGTAACTTTTTTTTTTTTTAAATCTTGCTATAGCAGTGTTTGAATCATGTTTTTGATAGTGGAAATGGATTCAGCACCATCCTCTAGGACACTCAAAATATTGAAGTTTCATAACTGTAACCTAGATTTACAAAAATCCCTGCCAAATTTCCTTAAAATCTTACCTAAATTTCAATAATTTTCAGAGCACAAAAGCAGTCTAGTTTGACTACTGCGAAATACTTGCTATATAAAGGACTGTTTTGTTTCGGAAATAGTGGCCATATGAGCACACAAATTTCTGGTTGATTGATTTATGTGTTCTGTCCAGGAGATAGTCTGGAAGACTTATCTTACCTAAATTTCAATAATTTTCAGAGCACAAAAGCAGTCTAGTTTGACTACTGCGAAATACTTGCTATATAAAGGACTGTTTTGTTCCGGAAATAGTGGCCATATGAGCGCACAAATTTCTGGTTGATTGATTTATGTGTTCTGTCCGGGAGATAGTCTGGAAGACTTACTTAAAAATACACAGAATTAGGAGGACGAAAATAAATGATGAGCAGCGAAAACTAGTGTTATGACCAGGAACAGTGGAGATGCGGGCAATCGAACCCCGTGCCTCTCGCATGCGAAGCGAGCGCTCTACCATATGAGCTACATCCCCTATGAAAAAATCAGAAATAAATCAAGAATTTTCAGGCGTTAGTCCCTTTGAAATTATGACCAATAAATCAAGCAATTTCAGGCGCTAGTCTAAGTGGTTGCGTCGGAGAGCAAGGGTTCAACATTGGCGTTGTCTAACTACTTTCCGTGTAAAAGTACAGCTAGAGATCCTACCGGGAGTCGAACCCAAGTCGCTGGATTCAAAGTCTCAAGCAATTTCAGGCGCTAGCCCCTTTGAAAAGATGACCAATAAATCAAGCAATTTCAGTCGCTGGCCCCTTTGAAAAGATGACCAATATATCAAGCAATTTCAGTCGCTGGCCCCTTGAAAAGATGACCAATAAATCAAGCAATTTCAGGCGCTAGCCCCTTCGATCGAAATGATGACCAATAAATCAAGCAATTTCAGGCGCTAGCCCCTTCGATAGAAATGATGACCAATAAATCAAGCAATTTCAGGCGCTAGTCTATGCGGTTGCCTCGGAGAGCAAGGATTCAACATTGGCGTTGTCTAAAAACTTTTCCATGTTAAAGTACATGCTAGAGGTCCTACCGGGAGTCGAACTCAGATCGCTGGATTCAAAGCGTCAAGCTATTTCAGTCGCTAGTCTATGTGGTTGCCCAGATAGCAAGGGTTCAACATTGGCGTTGTCTAACTATTTTTCCATGTAAAAGTACATTCTATAGGTCCTACCGGGAGTCGAACCCAGGTCGCTGGATTCAAAGTCCAGAGTGCTAACCACTACACCATAGAACCGCACGTGAAATGAGATAACTATATTCAGTCTGAACAAAGAATATTTGCAAAAAATAAGAATGTTCATTGCACACTATAGGGTTTTAAAATACCTCCAAGGACGGCACCTGGTTAAACCTGCGTAGACAAATTTCTCCCGACGGATATAACGAGGCGTGAATTCTGTCTGTGTTAAGGTCTTTTTTATTTCTCCATGGCTTTTAGCAGGATTTGAACCTGCGCGACCAGAATTATCTCCGTGACTGTCAGTATGCCAAACTTCTCATAGCGTTTTGGGATTTTTTTCAACTAATCCCCTCAGGATTCGAACACCCATTACACATAATGCTCTTCGCGGGCCGAATCAAGTGGTGGGGCCTCCATCTCCAGAGGACTTCACTTGGGAATTCTTCAACATCGGCTATGAAGTAGTCTTCTTGGAACCATGGCGGTGGCTATCGAGGGAGGTTTTGCAGCAACGTGTGTATACGCTGACCTTTTAAAAATAATATATTTCGGAAGTTTATAAACACATTAATTTTTTGTTTTTTTCTTTACTTAAAAAAAATAAAACATAAGATGCAATTAGCATGTAATTAGTCCGCTTAAGGGCACGAGGTTAAACGATTACCAAGGGTTGTGTCAGAGTTGTTCCCGTTAACTGGTTTAAGGCCTGTTGGTGGGACCCGCTAAGGAGACAGCAAGGCTTTTGGTAAACTATTTGAGTGTCACTTAAAATTTAAAAGTATTATTAGACAATTTGAGTGGGCTCAATGGTTAGAACTTGTGATTTTTTTTGGGAGGTCACATGTTCAAAACCAGCAGGGGGTAGGGTTGTCTTTGGCCAGTCATGATTAAGCTAGAGGGATAGACGTCCCATTGGAGTTTGGGATCTCGCTGGTCCAGCAGGGGGTAGGGTTGTCTTTGGCCAGTCATGACTAAACTAGAGGGATAGACGTCCCATTGGAGTTTGGGATCTAGCTGGTCTCCGGATGCCTTGGTCCTTGTGAAGTCATTTGTCACTAGTATATATGGCTTGCATATGGCTTGCACGCTGTTGTATATACCATTGTAAAATTTGATTTAATAAAAATAAAAATAAAAATTAAAGTATTATTGTTTGGTTGAATATTATTTTTGGGATTATTTAGCATGAGTTGAAATATGTTTAGATATTTGTCATTCAAACATTATTATTATTGACTTTCTATATATGTTGTTTGCATTAGGAGATAATATTTTTTTATTTTATTTTTTTTTATTTTTATTTTTTATTTTTTTTTTAAATTAGGGACGGGTATAAAGTGTATAGAAAATAAATAAATAAATTATATATATATATATATATATATATATATATATATATATATATATATATATATTTATTAATTCAATAAAAAAAAGTATAGTAGGATGTCAAAGATATGATAATTTTTCATAGATTTATTTATTTTATTCTATTTTTCTTATGAATGTTAAACAAATTTATTATTTGCAATTGAGGAGAAGATTGTATCTTTATTATTTTGAGAGAGTTCCATTCTCTTAGAACTATCGAATATGGAATTTCTTTATCATTATTTGAATCATCAGACTTCTGGGTGTGTTAATGTCTCTGCTACTGGCCAACACAATTATTGTTGATGTTGTTTCCTTATCCTTAGCCTGAAGATTATTCTGCATTGAGAAATGGGGTGGTACCACAATGGATTGCTCTAGATCTTGAGAAGTCGAGACTTATGGGTGTGTTTATGCCCCCGTTAGTGGCCAACACAATTATTATTGATGTTGTTTCCTTATCCTTAGCCTGGAGATTATCCTCCACTGAGGAATGGGGTGGTACCATAGTGGATTGCTTTAGATCTTGAGAAGTTGATGAGACAGGGGGTCTCTTTTGTTGATGAGCATTATCCTTTTGACTTTTCGAGGTCTTGCCACTTGAAGTGACCTTCTGGTCATGCCATCCTCGATTGGGTTTTCGCTGCTCTTGAGAGTTGTACGACCCCTTTTAGGAAGGGAAAACACTCTGAAGATGTCTTGGTTGTTGACAAAGTCTACACTTGAAAGTTGTGTTTTTATAGTCTAATGGCTGAGAGAATTTCTTTCCACCCCACTTGAGGATAATATTATTTGTCAGTCCTTCGCTCAGAACCAATTCAACACATATATGGACAAATGTGATGAAACCATAAGCCAATCTTTCGCTACATGTTTTGATGTAGCAACACAATGAATCACCATTTTTTTCTAAGATGTATGGCTGAAGGGCCATTGGAGGGGTAAGTTTGGGAGCCTTACCCATACCGGAGTAGCCAGAGATATCATGGAAAGAGGGTTAAAGTCTGGAAACCATGGTTGTATCAAGAGACCTTCTTGGCCCTAGAACCATAGCCCTTGGTAAAAATCCCTATGTCAGTCTTCAAGATCTTTGAAGACTACCACAAAATATCATTTCAAACAAATCAACAACTCTAAATTTGGGGACCAGTTCTGATGAACCTAGTCCCAGACAACAGATGTTGGGGGCCAAAAACCATTGAAATTACATATAGTCATTTGTTGCTTACAATCTACTACCTTCATCATTGTTAATATCTCATTCACCTCGATCGATGGTGTGTCTACTAAATGTTCCACCACAAAAGATTGACTTGAGACATTTTTTGGTGTTTGAGACTCTAGCTTTATGGCATATTTGAAAGACAATGGTTTAGATGTCGAAGATGCCCCACCACCTCTAGCACCTCCCCTCAAGCTTTCCACTACAAAGATAGTGCCATCCCTCACAATTCCATAATCTATGAGAACATTCCCTAGCGTCAGTTGTCTCCCTAGTTAGAGAAGCCTCACTTCTTCCTTCGGGATATTTCTCTGTTGATGAATGTTGTCGGTCAAAACTCTAACAACCTCCGATGTTGAGACAGTGAAACATAAGGAATCACCAAACATAAACCGAACAAAAATTGGAAATTTTTGCTACCCCAACTCCCTTCATTGTTTGTTCCACTGAGTGGGGACGTTTGTCGACCACTTTGTGTGTTTTACCAAACCCCCCACTAAGAATTTCGTTCATGCCTTTCAACAAGCACTTTGCCGACATCCTTACCATTCTTGTAATTGTTGAAATCAAAAACTCCCCGACACTAAAAGAACCCTCTGCAAAACGATGGACAGACCAGAAATTTTTGCCTCTAAAGTTGCATCTAAAGCTCCACTATCGAAGCCAAGGTGAGCTTATCCGCCTTGACCATGTTTCTCCATAAATTCCACTTGAGGGGCGGCATTGGCTTTGAGGGCTTCCACGACAACATTAGCCACCGCTCTAACCATCTCTTCATTGGTGTTGTTTATGAAAGTGGGACTAGGCTCATATACAACAGTCGGGGAATCACCCCCTTCTCCTCTTTGTGCCTTGATAATCTGGGAAACCCCTGGAAATCTGATATAGGCCTTAGATCGAGATGTCCATACTCACGGCGGAGCGAGATCTCCCCCAATCTCTGAATGTTGAGATCACAAGAGCCACACAGAAGCTTGGCAGTGACGATGGAAGCATTACAGAAGTCGGTGCTAACCCTAGCGCTCATGGTGGTGCTATCATTGTCTGAAGTGTTCTTCTGAATGTCTCACATTCACTATTAGAAAGGTGTTAAAATATTCAAAAATATATTTCCTTATTAATTGAGAGATTTTGTTATTTGAAGTATAGATCTAGTATGGGTGTAGATGAAACAAATTTTTTCAAATAATTTTTTTTTTAGAGTGTAAAATTTATGTGCATTGAAATATTTTATTTATGAATTGCATTGTATATATTAAAATGAGTTTTTTTGGTATTAATATATTTTTATTACTTAATCTTACATATTTTAAATGTCACATATTAATTTACATTAATAATTAAAGAAATTATATATTTCTCTTTTTATTTTTATAAGCAAGTATTTCATATTTTTTAACTTTCAATTATTTTTTTGTTTTTGGACATTGAATATTTTATTATATACAACATTAAAATATTTATTTTTAACATTTTTTTTTGTATATATGAAATTGAAATCAACATAAATTACTTAATATCAATATTCAAATAATTTATTTAAATTTTATTATGAAATATTTTTTGAAAAATTTAAGGTTTAAACATTTTATTCACTTTTTTATATATATTTTATGTTTTTAATTATATTTTTTTAAAGTTGATATGAAATTATATTACATCATGTAGAAATGAAATGATTTATTTATGACTCAAAGTCAGTAAAATATTTTTATCACATTGAATTGTAATATCAACAACAAATTAGGTAATCATAATAAAGTTAGAATTATTGATATTTTATAATATTTCTTCTTAAAACTAACTAAACATATAAAATTACTTTTACTTTTAATTAAATTAAATTAATATTACTTTTTTTATTTTATTTTATCTAGAAAAAAAAATTATTTTTATTTTAAACTCCAAGTAAATAGATATGGACAAAATCATATATCATTTTCATTATAATTATCCTCATTTTAAATTATAGAATAAACCTTAACAAAGCTAACATTGCTAACATTACCAGATATATATTATTAAACGAGTAGATTAAACGTTATTTTCAATATATTTAAATTTTATTTAAAAAATAAGCAATTAAAAGAACATATATTTATATTTTTTAATATATAAAATTAAAATAAAAGGATCATGTGAAGCCTTTTTATAAATTTTTCCTTCTTCGGAGTCTTTGATGCATGTGAGGGGAAGAACCATAAGACATTAAAAAGATGTCATGAGGTATTCAAATGCAACCATACCTTATCTAAGCTTAAAATTTATCATCTTAAGCTTTTCATAAAGAAGAATATTTTGACTATATATTTTTTCCACAAAATCTAAATCTTGTTTAATATTCACCTTGATCAACTTGTAGATATTTGATTTCTTTCCTCGTGATAGTTAACTCTGGAATTTTCAGCATGCTTTTTCTCAAATTTTTATTTATAGTATTTATAGTTAACAAAAATTTTGTAATATTTATTTTAAATTCAAATATATTTATTTTAATTTAATCGGTAAATAGATTTGTGTTTTTAGATTAATTTAAACATTTTACTATTTATTCAAAATTTAAAGATATTTACAATGTTAATTAAATTTGAATTTTTTTTATTTGACCTTTTTTTTAATCATTGATTTCTAGTGCGCAAACAAGTTTATATTGGTATGTCTTTCAAGCTTAGTTCTATCCTGGAGAAATGGCCAGTAATTTCCAAGAAATTGTATAAAAAAACAACCCAATTATTAAGGCTAAAACTTTTCCAAGGAGTAGACTTTGTTAGTACTCCCGAGAACAACATAGATAATACTTAATATAATGGTTTTTCCAACAAAACGAAATAGCCATAGATATTTACATATCAAAGTTAACAATCTAACAACAACTAACATACTTAAAACTAAACAATAGTGTCTATATAGAAAACTATCACACACTGCCAACAAAGAAATATAAGAGCCAATTTAAAGATGGACTTATTCGTCTAAGATTATCATTGGGTACTCTGAAGAGGATTTTGCATTAGCCATGCTGAGGGGAGGTACATTGATGACAACTTCCTCATTCTGATGAACATTGGAGATAGTATCTGAGTCTGAGACCACGAAGCGCTCCACTCTATTCAGTCTAACCACTATATCGTCCAGATCGTACCTTATGTCTGTGAGTATCCTCTTCAACTCCTTCTGAGCAACAAAGAGTTTGTAATTGCCTACTTGTTTGGCTCGAAGCACCATATTAAGAAGAGTCTCCATCTGTCGATGTGTTGATATATAATGAAGGAAATACAATCTTCTCTTTCTCAACTTTCTTGGGTCTAGAACCCATGTGAAATTGCCACTACAAATTTCTGAGACAAAATGATACATCTGATCCCCAAACTCCTTTGCTTCCAGAGTGATTATATCCTTTCTCACCTCCATGGGAGCGAAATCGAAGAAGTTTGTTGATTAGGGGATCATGTGTTTTGCTCAAAATTGAAAGTTCTTGAAATTGTACCGAACCAGAGCGACCGAAAAGGTCTTGCCGTTGCGATTCCGACGCCGCAAACGGTTCGAAAAATCGATGTCGTTTGAGGAAGATATCGCGTTCTGTTCGTTTTCCTAAACAGCTAAAATTTTTGTGACATGGTGACTGGGATGCCTAGTCAGCATGTAGGTACATCAACAGGTGGCATATAGTGGGAATATTCCCTTTTATCATAACCAATTGCCACTTAAAAATATTGAATAAGACAAGAAAAATCACCAAAACTTGCATTGGTGCCCTCAGTGTCTGCAAAAAGCACTTTTACTCCTTACCTCAATCGCTCCAATGATGAAATCTACATGAACCAACCACTATCATGTATGTGCAAAAGTTTTCTTGAACAAAGGCCAATAGCATAAGAATCCACACAAAACCCACTTCACATTTCCACCAACCCAATTCCCTTCCTCATCCACATAAGCAAATTCACTAGTTAAACACAACAATTTGAAAGTAGAGAACAAAGATGAGTATTAACTTCCAATCAATAGCATGCATGCAACATATTAGCAGGTGAGAAGAGGGAGACTCTACAACTAATAGCAATAGAACACCAAGAGGCATTGATACAAATGAGAAGAGAAAAGGAGAGATCAAGTTTCAATAGCCATGGAAAAACTCATTTGCAACCAACCCTACAAGGAACTATAGCAACGGAATAATTCATTTGTGGTACAAACAAAACGATACCTATAGCTCATCACTATATACCTATGGAGCTATTTGTTGAAATTTAATACAAAGTAAACAAAAAAAAACATGCTTTTAACTATAGCAATGGGAAATTTCATTTGCAAAATGACAAGAAGAATACCTAAAGCCCAAACTACATCCCTGTAGGGTTCTTTGCCAACATTAAAACAAAGTGAACAATTTGGAGACATAACGCACTTCACATTTCCACCCAAATTCTCTAAACCCACTTCATATTTCCACTAACAAAGTTCCCTTCCTCACTCAAACAAGGGGAAAGTTAGACACATAGTAATTTGAAAGTAGACAATAAAGGAGAGCACCACTTCCTATCAATTGCATGCATGCAATTAACCTATAAGTCAAAAGCATGCAACACACACCAATGTGATCTCCAACAATGAAATTCTTCTCTTACAATACCACTTCAATTACAATCCCTACTATGTTGTGGTTGCAATCACATATGATTGAATGCTAATTCAAAACATGCAAAAAGTACTAATGATATGTGACGGTATTGGTAAGAAAAACAAAAAGACATTACCTCCAAAACCACTGGGCATCTCAAAAGTAGAGAAGAATAATTCAATATAGAGAGGGGAGGAAATGTACAATATGGAGCTATGGTACCCCTAAGGGAGATCTATGATAGAATGTACAACAAACTGGACATCATGAGAGAATGTACACCCCCTCCAGCTCCTTGTCATTGACAACAACCTTATAGGGAAAATATCATGAAAATAAAAACAACCCGAGTTTGAACTATACAATGGGTAAATTCATTCACAACATGGTTAGAGTCATACCTAGAGCTTGTTGTTATATGTCCTTGCAAGAACATAAAAATGCATCAATAAATGGGTAGGAGGATAGAGTCTAGAAAGTGAAAGTGCTATTAATAAGTGTTTCTAGAATATTCAAAGGAAAAGTGACAAATTTTGTATCTCAACATTCTTGATAAATAGAACTTTCCACCTTTCAAAACTCGGGATTGTGAGCAACAAACAAAATGTCCTCTTTGAAAAAAAAAAATGCCGATACAACGACATTAAGCGAGTCTTCTATAGAAGGCCTCATCATCACATTCTTAAGTAACATGCACTATTTAAAATCATTCATCAATATCTAGATCACAGAGTCAATGCAATGCAAGCAACAACTTCACTGATCTAGGGACCATTAAAACCAACTTGATGACCATAAGTATTAGTATCGTTAGAGTGATGACCGTGTGGATCAGTATACTCAGGGTAAAAGGTCACAAACCTTAAACTTCTGGAAGCAAATAGAATCAAGAAAATCAAACTAACCCAAAACAGTGTTTACGGGTTTCTTAAACGACATAAATTCACTACAATTTTGATAATATCCGTATGAACGCTTCAAAAGACCCTTGTTGCCAAAAGTGGATCGAGGTTCTTATCCGTTATAGGCCCATGGATGAAGTCATCCTTCATAAATATGTGGAGTCTGAATCCATTGAAGATTCTGGTTAAGAAAGCCTATTCAGTCTTATCAAAATGCTTCCATTATGTGGGACGCAGTGATTTTGGCCTCTTCTTTATTCAAGGCATGGCCCTGGCTGGAAGGAAAATGGTAACAGAGTTAAGTTGGGAGTGGCCAAAACCTATACTCATAGATAATCTGATTTTTTTAGGTTGCTTGATAAAAGCTTCATTATTCTCAATCAGAGAACATGTCTGTGAATACATCAATTGAGGCCTAGCATAGAAATCTACCTAGGAGCTTGGATTATATGGGGAAGATGCCCTGGAATGAGAGGAATATATTGCATCCTTAAGTGATGTTCATGTAAGGATTGAAGGTTAACCAGACGAGATTATTTGGTCAAAGAGCCCAGTTGGCTAGCACTTACGAATAATGTTTTCACCTGGAACAATTTGTAGAAAAGAAACAGATCTGAACTCAATAGATGCTCATTACGCAAGGTAGAAGAGGATAGTATGCATCATTTGCTTATTTCTGTCCTTTTTTCGCTATTCAAGTTTTGGAAAGAGATAGAGGGGCTTACAGTATATGTTTGTAGGGGTCCTTTTGCAGAAGACGGATTAAATCATTGGTGTGAAAATCATATTGTGAAGAGGTTTGAAGCTTTACTTATTAACATTGCCTGGGGAGTTTGATTAGCTTATTTGAGAATAAATTAACGCTAATAATCCAATGTACATTGCAAGGATTGAACATTCTTAGTTTTTACAAACCGTTCAAAGATAACAAAGTTACAAACCACCAAGATTTTTCCACAAGATAGATTGTTGTGGAACTAATTCATAAATCAATGGCTTAGGATTTTTATTTTATTTTTATGATGCAGCTCAGGACAGACTCAAGTCAGTGGAGCTGGTAGAATAATTTTCAGAAAGCGAACACTTCAGAGTTAATAATTAACAAATTTTCAAAGCTCATGACCTTAAATTTGACTCTTATGTGTAAGCAACATCCAAATTTATGTGATTCATAAGTGTCAATAAACTAAATGAAGAGTGCATGCACTACGAAAAGTCTAATGTTAAGATCCATTTTGAGGAAGTCGAGTTCATCACAACCAATTTTACCATCTTTTTTCAACATGTGTACAGGAAAATGATTGAGATGACAAGTGTAGATCATGTAGATCCATTTTGAAGAAGTCGAGTTCATCACAACCAATTTTAACATCTCTTTTCAACATGAGTACAGGGAAAGGACTGAGACGGCGAATGGTCTTTCCAAAACTGCTTTATGGTTGATTCCTGGAGGTTGGCACATTATTCAAGAGGAAGATGGCCTCTCAGTCGACTGTTTTCATCCATTTTTCCTTAAGTCGTCTGCTATGGTCTTTTTGAACTTTAAACCAGTCATATTTGGGAAGTTAATGATCCTCTTTTTTTTTTGGTGCTGGTAACTTTTACACATGAAATTTTCGGAGAAATTTTCGGAGTTGTTTATCTAGCCAGAGGAATTGTCCGGACGGTCAAGGCCAGGTAATTTTTTTTTTTAAATCTTGCTATAGCACTGTTTGAATCATGTTTTTGATGGTGGAAATGGATTCAGCACCATCCTCTAGGACACCCAAAATATTGAAGTTTCATAACTGTAACCTAGATTTACAAAAATCCCTGTCAAATTTTCTTAAAATCTTACCTAAATTTCAATAATTTTGGGGGCACAAAAACAGTCTAGTTAGACTACTGCGAAGTTTGCTATATAAAAGACGGTTTTGTTCCGGAAATAGTGGCCATATGAGCGCACAAATTTCTGGTTGATTGATTTATGTGTGTTCTGTCCGGGAGATAGTCTGGAAGACTTACTTAAAAATACACAGAATTAGGAGGACGAAAATAAATGATGAGCAGCGAAAACTAGTGTAATGACCAGAAACAGTGGAGATGCGGGGAATCGAACCCCGTGCCTCTCGCATGCGAAGCGAGCGCTCTACCATATGAGCTACATCCCCTTTGAAAAAATCAGAAATAAATCAAGAATTTTCAGGCGCTAGTCCCTTTGAAATTATGACCAATAAATCAAACAATTTCAGGCGCTAGTCTAAGTGGTTGCCTCGCAGAGCAAGGGTTCAACATTGGCGTTGTCTAACTACTTCCCGTGTAAAAGTACAGCTAGAGATCCTACCGGGAGTCGAACCCAAGTCGCTGGATTCAAAGTCTCAAGCAATTTCAGGCGCTAGCCCCTTTGAAAAGATGACCAATAAATCAAGCAATTTCAGTCGCTAGCCCCTTTGAAAAGATGACCAATAAATCAAGCAATTTCAGTCGCTGGCCCCTTTGAAAAGATGACCAATATATCAAGCAATTTCAGTCGCTGGCCCCTTTGAAAAGATGACCAATATATCAAGCAATTTCAGTCGCTGGCCCCTTCGATCGAAAAGATGACCAATAAATCAAGCAATTTCAGGCGCTAGCCCCTTCGATCGAAATGATGACCAATAAATCAAGCAATTTCAGGCGCTGGCCCCTTCGATCGAAATGATGACCAATAAATCAAGCAATTTCAGGCGCTAGTCTATGCGGTTGCCTCGGAGAGCAAGGATTCAACATTGGCGTTGTCTAAAAACTTTTCCATGTTAAAGTACATGCTAGAGGTCCTACCGGGAGTCGAACTCAGATCGCTGGATTCAAAGAGTCAAGCTATTTCAGTCGCTAGTCTATGTGGTTGCCTCAGATAGCAAGGGTTCAACATTGGCGTTGTCTAACTATTTTTCCATGTAAAAATACATTCTATAGGTCCTACCGGGAGTCGAACCCAGGTCGCTGGATTCAAAGTCCAGAGTGCTAACCACTACACCATAGAACCGCACGTGAAATGAGATAACTATATTCAGTCTGAACAAAGAATATTTGCAAAAGATAAGAATGTTCATTGCACACTATAGGGTTTTAGAATACCTCCAAGGACGGCACCTGGTTAAACCTGCGTAGACAAATTTCTCCCGACGGATATAACGAGGCGTGAATTCTGTCTGTGTTAAGGTCTTTTTTATTTCTCCACGTCTTTTAGCAGGATTTGAACCTACGCGACCAGAATTATCTCCGTGACTGTCAGTATGCCAAACTTCTCATAGCGTTTTGGGATTTTTTTCAACTAATCCCCTCAGGATTCGAACACCCATCACACATAATGCTCTTCGCGGGCCGAATCGAGTGGTGGGGTCTTCATCTCCAGAGGACTTCACTTGGGGATTCTTCAACATCGGCTATGAAGTAGTCTTCTTGGAACCATGGCGGTGGCTATCCAGGGAGGTTTTGCAGCAACGTGTGTATACGCTGACCTTTTAAAAATAATATATTTCGGAAGTTTATAAATACATTAATTTTTTGTTTTTTTCTTTACTTAAAAAAAATAAAACATAAGATGCAATTAGCATGTAATTAGTCCGCTTAAGGGCACGAGGTTAAACGATTACCAAGGGTTGTGTCAGAGTTGTTCCCGTTAACTGGTTTAAGGCCTCTTGGTGGGACCCGCTAAGGAGACAGCGAGGCTTTTGGTAAACTATTTGAGTGTCGGTTAAAATTTAAAAGTATTATTAGAAAATTTAAAAGTATTATTAGACAACCTTAGTGGGCTCAATGGTGAGTTTTCTTTGGAGGTCATAGGTTCAAATCCGGCGGGGGTAGGGTTGTCTTTGGCTCGTCATGACTAAGCTAGAGGGACGTCGGGGGTAGGGTTGTCTTGGGCTCGTCATGACTAAGCTAGAGGGATAGACGTCCCGTTGGAGTTTGGGATCTAGCTGGTCTCCGGACGCCTCGGTCCTTGCGAAGTCATGAGTCACTGGTATATATGGCTTGCGGGTTGTTGTATATACCCTTGCAAAATTTGATTTAAAAAAAATAAAAAATTTAAAAGTATTATTGTTTGGTTGAATATTATTTTTGGGATTATTTAGCATGAGTTGAAATATGTTTAGATATTTGTGATTCAAACATCATTATTATTGACTTTCTATATATGTTGTTTGCATTAGGAGATAATATTTATTTATTTATTTTTATTTTTATTTTTTATATTAGGGACGTGTATAAAGTGTATAGAAAATAAATAAATAAATTATATATATATATAATTTTTTATTAATTCAATAAAAAAAATTATAGTAGGATGTCAAAGATATGATAATTTTTCATGGATTTATTTATTTTTTTCTATTTTTCTTATGAATGTTAAACAAATTTATTATTTGCAATTGAGGAGAAGATTGTATCTTTATTATTTTGAGAGAGTTCCATTCTCTCAGAACTATCGAATATGGAATTTCTTTATCATTTTTTGAATCATCAGACTTCTGGGTGTGTTTATGTCTCTGCTACTGGCCAACACAATTATTGTTGATGTTGTTTCCTTATCCTTAGCCTGAATATTATTCTACATTGAGAAATGGGGTGGTACCACAATGGATTGCTCTAGATCTTGAGAAGTCGAGACTTATGGGTGTGTTTATGCCCCCGCTAGTGGCCAATAGAATTATTGTTGATGTTGTTTCCTTATCCTTAGCCTGAAGATTATCCTCCACTGAGGAATGGGGTGGTACCATAGTGGATTGCTCTAGATCTTGAGAAGTTGATGAGACAGGGGGTCTCTTTTGTTGATGAGCATTATCCTTTTGACTTTTCGAGGTCTTGCCACTTGAAGTGACCTTCTGGGCACGCCATCCTCGATTGGGTTTTCGCTGCTCTTGAGAGTCGTACGACCTCTTTTAGGAAGGGAAAACACTCTGAAGATGTCTTGGTTGTTGACAGATTCTACACTTGAAAGTTGTGTTTTTATGGTCTAATGGCTGAGAGAATTTCTTTCCACCCCACTTGAGGATAATATTATTTGTCAGTCCTTCGCTCAGACCCAATTCAACACATATATGGACAAATGTGATGAAACCATAAGCCAATCTTTCGCTACATGTTTTGATGTAGCAACGCAATGAATTACCATTTTTTTCTAAGATGTATGGCCGAAGGGCCATTGGAGGGGTAAGTTTGGGAGCCTTACCCATACCAGAGTAGCCAAAGATATCATGGAAAGAGGGTTAAAGTCTGGAAACCATGGTTGTATCGAGAGACCTTCTCGGCCCCAGAACCATGGCCCTTGGTAAAAATCCCTATGTCAGTGTTCAAGATCTTTGAAGACTACCACAAAATAGCATTTCAAACAAATCAACAACTCTAAATTTGGGGACCAGTTCTGAAGAACCTAGTCCCAGGAAAACAGATGTTGGGGGCCAAAAACCATTGAAATTACATATAGTCATTTGTTGCTTACAATCTGCTACCTTCGTCATTGTTAATATCTCATTCACCTCAATTGATGGTGTGTCTACTAAATGTTCCACCACGAAAGATTGACTTGAGAGATTTTTTGGTGTCTGAGACTCTAGCTTTATGACATATTTGAAAGACAATGATTTAGATGTCGAAGATGCCCCACCACCTCTAGCACCTCCCCTCAAGCTTTCCACTACAAAGATAGTGCCATCCCTCACAATTCCATAATCTATGAGAACATTCCCTAGCGTCAGTTGTCTCCCTAGTTAGAGAAGCCTCACTTCTTCCTTCGGGATATTTCTCTGTTGATGAATGTTGTCGGTCAAAACTCTAACAACCTCCGATGTTGAGACAGTGAAACATAAGGAATCACCAAACATAAACCGAACAAAAATTGGAAATTTTTGCTACCCCAACTCCCTTCATTGTTTGTTCCACTGAGTGGGGACGTTTGTCGACCACTTTGTGTGTTTTACCAAACCCCCCACTAAGAATTTCGTTCATGCCTTTCAACAAGCACTTTGCCGACATCCTTACCATTCTTGTAATTGTTGAAATCAAAAACTCCCCGACACTAAAAGAACCCTCTGCAAAACGATGGACAGACCAGAAATTTTTGCCTATAAAGTTGCATCTAAAGCTCCACTATCGAAGCCAAGGTGAGCTTATCCGCCTTGACCATGCTTCTCCATAAATTCCACTTGAGGAGCGGCAGTGGCTTTGAGGGCTTCCACGACACCATTAGCCACCGCTCTAACCATCTCTTCATTGGTGTTGTTTATGAAATTGGGAATAGGCTCATATACAACAGTCGGGGAATCACCCCCCACCTCCTCTTTGTGCCTTGATAATCTGGGAAACCCCTAGAAACCTGATATAGGCCTTAGATCGAGATGTCCATACTCACGGCGGAGCAAGATCTCCCCCAATCTCTGAATGTTGAGATCACAAGAGTCACACAGAAGCTTGGCAGTGACGATGGAAGCATTACAGAAGTCGGTGCTAATCCTAGCGCTCATGGTGGTGCTATCATTGTCTGAAGTGTTCTTCTTAATGTCTCACATTCACTATTAAAAAGGTGTTAAAATATTCAAAAATATATTTCCTTATTAATTGAGAGATTTTGTTATTTGAAGTATGGATCTAGTATGGGTGTAGAGGAAACAAATTTTTCCAAATAATTTTTTTTTAAGAGTGTAAAATTTATGTGCATTGAAATATTTTATTTATGAATTGCATTGTATACATTAAAATGATTTTTTTGGTATTAATATATTTTTATTACTTAATCTTACATATTTTAAATGTCATATACTAATTTACAATAATAATTAAAGAAATTACATATTTCTCTCTTTATTTTTATAAGCAAGTATTTCATATTTTTTAACTTTCAATTATTATTTTTTTGTTTTTGGACATTGAATATTTTATTATATACAACATTAAAATATTTGTTTTTAACATTTTTTATTTTTATTTTTATTTTTTTATTTTTTTATTTTTATTTTTTTTTAATATGCGAAATTGAAATCAACATAATTTTTTTTTTGGAATCTATGCTTTTGTGATCCATCATAAAATTTGTAAAAAATCTTTCGGTAATAATCACATGCAATGGAACATTGTCGACGCATTTAGAACATGATTCAAATAGTTTATTTAAATTTTATTATGAAATATTTTTTGAAAAGTTTAAGGTTTAAACATTTTATTCACTTTTTTATATATATTTTATGTTTTTAATTACATTTTTTTAAGTTGATATGAAATTATATTACATCATGAAGAAATGAAATGATTTATTTATAACTCAAAGTGAGTAAAATATTTTTATCACATTGAATTGTAATATCAACAATAAATTAGGTGATCATAATGAAGTTAGAATTATTGATATTTTATAATATTTCTTCTTAAAACTAAGAAAACATATAAATTTACTTTTTCTTTTAATTAAATTAAATTAATATTACTTTTTTTATTTTATTTAGAAAACAAATTATTTTTATTTTAAACTCCAAGTAAATAAATATGGAGAAAATCACATATCATTTTCATTATAATTATCCTCATTTTAAATTATAGAATAAACCTTAACAAAGCTAACATTGCTAACATTACCAGATATATATTATTAAACGAGTAGATTAAATGTTATTTTCAATATATTTAAATTTTATTTAAAAAATAAGCAATTAAAAGAACATATATTTATATTTTTTAATATATAAAATTAAAATAAAAGGATCATGTGAAGCCTTTTTATAAAATTTTCCTTCTTCGGAGTCTTTGATGCATGTGAGGGGAAGAACCATAAGACATTAAAAAGATGTCATGAGGTATTCAAATGCAACCATACCTTATCTAAGCTTAAAATTTATCATCTTAAGCTTTTCAAGTCATAAAGAAGTATATTTTGACTATATATTTTTTCCACAAAATCTAAATCTTGTTTAATATTCACCTTGATCAACTTGTAGATATTTGATTTCTTTCCTCGTGATAGTTAACTCCGGAATTTTCAGCATGGTTTTTCTCAAATTTTTATTTATAATATTTATAGTTAACATAAATTTTGTAATATTTATTTTAAATTCAAATATATTTATTTTAATTTAATTGGTAAATAGATTTGTGTTTTTAGATTAATTTAAACATTTTACTATTTATTCAAAATTTAAAGATATTTACAATGTTAATTAAATTTGAATTTTTTCTATCTATTTTATTTGACTTTTTTTTTTTAATCATTGATTTCTAGTGCGCAAACAAGTTTATATTGGTATGTATTTCAAGCTTAGTTCTATTTTGGAGAAATGGCCAGTAATTTCCAGGAAATTGTATAAAAAAACAACCCAATTATTAAGGCTAAAACTTTGCCAAGGAGTAGACTTTGTGAGTACTCAGAACAACATAGATAATACTTAATATAGTGGTTTTTCCAACAAAACGAAATAGCCATAGATATTTACATATCAAAGTTAACAATCTAACAACAACTAACATACTTAAAACTAAACAATAGTGTCTATATAGAAAATTATCACACACTGCCAACAAAGAAATATAAGAGCCAATTTAAAGATGGACTTATTCGTCTAAGATTATCATTGGGTACTCTGAAGAGGATTTTGCATTAGCCATGCTGAGGGGAGGTACATTGATGACAACTTCCTCATTCTGATGAACATTGGAGATAGTATCTGAGTCTGAGACCACGAAGCGCTCCACTCTATTAAGTCTAACCACTATATCGTCCAGATCGTACCTTATGTCTGTGAGTATCCTCTTCAACTCCTTCTAAACAACAAAGAGTTTATAATTGCCTACTTGTTTGGCTCGAAGCACCATATTAAGAAGAGTCTCCATCTGTCGATGTGTTGATATATAATGAAGGAAATACAATCTTCTCTTTCTCAACTTTCTTGGGTCTAGAACCCATTTGAAATTGCCACTACAAATTTCTGAGACAAAATGATACATCTGATCCCCAAACTCCTTTGCTTCCAGAGTGATTATATCCTTTCTCACCTCCATGGGAGAGAAATCGAAGAAGTTTGTTGATTAGGGGATCATGTGTTTTGCTCAAAATTGAAAGTTCTCGAAATTGTATCAACCCAGAGCAACCGAAAAGGTCTTGCCGTTGCGATTCCGACGCCTCAAACGGTTCGAAAAATCGATGTCGTTTGAGGAAGATATCGCGTTCTGTTCGTTTTCCTAAACAGCTAAAATTTTTGTGACAGGGTGACTAGGATGCCTAGTCAGCGTGTCGGTACATCAGCAGGTGGCATATAGTGGGAATATTCCCTTTTATCATAACCAATTGAATCGTGCCACGTGGCTGATTCTGGGCCATTGATTTGGTTGTACGAAGTTTGTTTCTGGACCGTTGGATGGAGTTGTACGTGTTTTAAGTGGCACCATTGGATGGGTGACATGTGGCAAGCTCGGAGGCTACCACGTGTCCCCAGGAGGTTAGACCAAAATTTATGTGAGGTCCGGGGGGTTCGACCCCGTGACCTCCGGCCTGCACGCCAAGACCTGCACCAGTCGGACTACCATGTGTTTCTTAACATATATGTCTGTCGCTTTAATTTAAATTGTAATGTATTGCAATTTGGAGGGGGGGGGGGGACCGCCAACAGTCTCAACCCGGTGGCAGCCCCAAAGCATGGTCACATGAATTTTTAAAAAACCGTGACATTAAAGTGTAATCGATGGTATTAAACCGTAACTCTGGTGGCTCTATCAATCCTATTTACATGGCTAGTTGCTCTGACGGTTATGTATTACTCCGACAGTTCCAAACAAATTGCGGCATTACACTCCAAGCTATCACATGCGATGGTTTACCATTTTGTCCGCGCGGTTAGTTGTAACACGAGTTTTACTCCGGGGTTAAATGAGCGAACTCCAGTTCTGCTCCAATTTATTGTAACCACGGGGTTTGTGGGGGTTGGCATGTGGCCACCCCCACCCCTAACCATAATGTTAAATGCATGCGGTTTAAACTGGCAGGATAATTAGCGTTGCACCAATTTTCGGATTTTTTGCTATTTTTAGCAGCAGTTAAGTGCAGTCTCCACTTTTAGTGGAGTTTTTCTAGCTAATATTGGGAAAAACACTTTGGGAGGTCAATTTTCAACCAATTTGGGTGAAACAAGAGTCTACTAGAATAATTTGAGCATTCTGGAGCTATTGGTGTAGAGAAAATAGCCATTAGAGGCTCGTAAACACATGTATTTTCAATTTTGAGCATAATGACAAAGAGGGACATGCCATTGGGAGCTAGACCAACAGATGTAGCCCAGTAGGGGTGAACTGCTTCATAATGCCTTCTGTGTAAAACTTATGTGTGATGTTATTTCTCTGTTATACACTGTTGTACAATGTTATTTAGGCTTGTTTTCTTGCTTAAAACTCACAAATTCATCTATGTTTCATGGTTAAAATACTCATTCCTTAAGCAAAAAAATGGAGACAAATTGTACATGTTTTTATTACTGAAAGGACACTTAGCATAGAAAAATAATACACACTTTTCACATTAGGTTGGTATCAGAGCTAGAGTTTAATCTCTGGTGTTTTCGTGTGCAAAGATTTGTTTAATTGTTTGCAAGGTTTTTCAAGCTTACAAGGCTCAAGCTTAAGAGAGGAGAAGGCAAATTGGTGGAAGCAAGAGGTTCTCAAAGTGAGCCACAACAAAGGAGGGCAATATTGCCACATTTTCCACCACCTAGTTCACCTCCAAAAGAACCAGAAGAAGTTATAAGCATGCCTCCAGGAGAAGAAGAAATCCATGAAGAGGTGGATCCCAAAGAAGAAGAAGAAAGAGTGTTCAGGAAAGCATTACTTGACATGACTAAAATAGTGAGATTCCTTTATCAAGAAAGGAATGAGATAATAGAAGGAGAAGGATCCAAACTTCACAAGGAAGGTCGGGGATCATCAGGAGGCCACAATGATGAAGATAAATCAAAGAAGGGCAATGGAGGAAATGGAGGCAATGAAAAGTCACCATCCTCACCCTCGTCATCATCATCCTCCACTTCATCTTCAATACAACATGCACACAAGTCAAAGAACACTGGTAAACACCCTTTTCTAAAACTTGATGTTAAGTTTGAATTGTCAATGTTTGATGGTGAATTCAATGCAGGAAAGCTTGACAATTGGATTAGGCAATTGGAGGTCTATTTGAGAATTTAGAACCTTCATGATGATGATACCAAAATCCAACTAGCTTCATTGAGGATGGAAGGTGCAACTCTTGTTTGGTGGGAAGACAAGACAAAGGAGGAGATCAAAAAGCATGCTAAGATTATTCTATCATGGACTGATTTCATTACTGCAATAAAACAATAGCTTTATCCATTAGCTCACATGCAGAAAGCCATAATGAATTGGCAAAATTTTAGACAATTGAAAGGACAAAATGAACAAGACTACACCCAAGAATTTAGGAGAAGAGCTCTCTTATTAGGGGTAGATTTGCAGAGCCAAGATACTTTGCTCAAGTACATAGGAGGCTTACATAGCTACCTAAGACATACTATTCTCATGTTTAACCCTACAAGCTTAGATGAAGTTTGTGTTCAGGCCACACATCTAAAAGTAAGAGGGAAAAACATTACTGATGAGAGTATGAAGAAACCTTTTAAGGGAAAAAAAAATAGAAGACCTCAAAAGGTAAGGGCAAAAAGAATGCATCTGTCAAGAAAGAGGGAGAGAAAGTGGTTTGTAAACATTTTTCAAGAGAAGGCCATGAAGAGAAAAATTGTTGGAAATTACATCCTGAAAAGAGACCCAAGTATAACAATAACAAAGGGAAGCAGAAAACTGTAGCTACAACTCAACATGAATTAGGAGAAGATTCAGGTGATGAAACTAAAATTACAACCATGGGATTGAAGAACATGAAGGGGAAATAAATTGAAACAAAACCTAGTACTAGTACTTCAAACTGTCACATACAAGTTCCAAATGAAGAAGAGAGAATTGAACTGTTTCATGTGAGGGTCATATCCAAATACACCAAGATTGACACACACAGTGGGTCACAAGAAAACTTAATCTCTGAAGACTTGGTCAAGAAACTTAATCTTGAGACCATTCCACATCCAAAACCATATCCACTTGGGTGGATTTGTAAGGATGCAAATTTACAGGTTTCAAAGAAGTGCATATTGCGCTTTGCAATAACTGCACATTTTGTTGACACAATTGAATTAGATGTGGTTCCGCTTGATATTACAGGTGTTGTGTTGGTGTATGATAGGAAAGCAATCTTCCATCGACATGAGAACAAATACCATTTATTCAAATATGGCAAGGAGTACATTGTTAGAGCACATCGCAAGAAGACAAATATTGCAATGGTAAATGCTGGACATGTAAAGACGTTGGTAAATTCAAGTAAGAATTTTGTTCTTCTAATGATTAAGCCTAAAGCTAATGTGAATCATGAATCATTTGAAGATTGTGATCCTAATTTGAAATCATATTTATATGATGTAGTTGATGCACATCATGAGATGTTTCAAGAGCCAACAGGATTGCCTCCTAAAAGGGAGATTCAACATGAGATTCAGTTGCAACAAGATTGTCCTCTAATTCCAAACATCAGCATGTATCACATGTCGATAATGGAGAATGCTGAAATAAATAGGCAAATCAAGGACTTGTTGGACAAGGGACTCATAAGACCAAACACTTCGCCATGCGGTTCACCCATAATCTTGATTCTGAAGAAAGATGGGACTTGGCGCATGTGTGTTGACTTCACAGCTTTGAACAAGATAACGGTAAAGAATCGATACCCACTCCCAAGGATAGATGATTTGCTAGATCAAATGAAAGAAGCAAAGTTTTTCACTAAGTTAGATTTATGAAGTGGATATCATCAAGTAAGAATTGCATAAAGTGATATATGGAAGACTGCATTCAAAACCAAACAAGGACTCTTTGAGTGGTTGGTTATGCCATTTGGTTTGTGTAATGCACCAACAACTTTCATGCATGTTATGAATAATGTTTTGCATCCATTTCTTTATGACATTGTGATTGCGTATTTAGATGATATACTCATTTTCAGCAAAACAAGGGAAGAACATGTCTTGCATGTGAAAAAGGTGATGTTTTGAGGAAAGAGAAATTATTTCCTAAGATGTCTAAGTGTGAATTTGGAAAGACTTATTTAGTTTATTTGGGAAACATTGTAGGAGGAGGAAAGTTGAGAATTGATCCTTGTAAAGTGGAAGCCATTGTGAATTGGCCCACTCCCAAAACAGTAACCGAGGTAAGAAGTTTCTTAGGCGTAGCTCAGTATTGGAGAAATTTTATTGCTAACTTTTCTTCCATAGAAGCTCCTATGCATGCAGTGACAAGTGTGAAGAAAGGCTTCAAATGGGGAGACAAACAACATCAAGCTTTTTAAGCTTTAAAAGACAAGATCAGTTCAGCTCCGGTCTTTGCATTACCGAATTTGAGACAACCATTCGAGATACAAATCGATGATAGTGATTATGCCATGGGAGCAGTACTTTTGTAGCATGGTAAGCCTATCGCTTTTCATTCTGAAATAGTCAATGGTGTTGTAACTAATTATCCTACATATGAAAAAGAGTTGTATGCATTGGTACTAAGCGTCAAGAAGTGGAAACACTACTTGATGGGTAAAGAGATGATTATACATACCGATCACCAACCATTACAGTACTTGCAGTCGCAAACAAAATTGTAGCAATCACGACATTTCAGGTGGATGGGATTTCTTCAACAGTTTCACTTGGTTATAAGGTACAAGAAAGGTATTTTCAATAAAGTTGATGATATGCTTTCAAGGCCAATTATAAGTGCTTCTAATTTACTTAAAAATGATTCTATTTTACACGAGAGTTACATAGAACAGTATGCATCTGATGCTGATTTTCAAGATGTGTATGCTAGTTTGAGTGAAGGGAATAAAGTTGAGAAAAATGATTATCACATGCATAACAATTTGCTATTTCATTTGGGCAAGATGTGTATACCACAAGGAGAGAGACTTAGTGTCATGAGAGAGAATCATTCGTCTCTTATTGCTGGACACTTTGGGGTAAGCAAACAGTGGCGCATCTATAGAGGTATTGCTATTGGCCTCGCATGATAGGTAGTGTGTCACGTTTTATAAGAGGTTGTTCTATGTGTGCAACAAGTAAGCCTAGCAATAGGAAGCTTGGGTTGTACACGCCACTACTGATACCATCAAGGCCATGGGAAAGTGTCTCCATGGACTTTGATGGAGGTCTACCTATGTCAAGAAAACAACGTGATTATCTTTATGTAGTTGTGGATAGATTATGTAAAATGTGTATACTTATGCCATGTAAGAAAACCATTACTATTGAACAAACTGCTGAAATTTATTTTCAACATGTATGGATTCATTATGGCTTGCCAACTTCTATTATTAGTGACAGCGATTCCAGGTCCGTTGGGAATTTTTAGTCCAATCTTTGGAAGATGATGGACATAAAGTTGAAAAAGAGTACTAATTTTCATCTGCAAATTGATGGCCAAACCGAGGTGGTGAACAGAACCGTTGTGCATCTATTGAGAGGATATTGCAGCAAACATCCCAAGTTGTGGGATGAACAATTGCATTACATTCAACACGCTTACAACCGGGAAAGCACTCTTCTACAAATACTTCACCTTTTGAAGCCTGATTTGGGTATTTGCCTAAATCGCGATTAGACTTCATCTTTGAGAAGGATGTTGCAATTGATGGGCATAGTGATATTGACAAGGCTCGAAAGTTCATTGAGAAAATTCAGATTATCCATCAACAAGTTCAAGAACAGCTTGAGAAGAGTCAAAGAAAATATAAGGAAAGGCATGAAAAACATAGAGTTGATCACAAGTTTCAAGAAGGATATGGAATATGGTTGCACATAAGCAAAGAAAGGATGCAAGGAGAAGGTAAAAATCTCAAGCCCATTCGCTATGGTCCATTCAAGATCATCAAACAAGTTGATAATAATGCATTTCAACTTGACTTTCCTTCATATATGAAAATGTATTCTGTTGTCAATGTGGAAAATTTACGTTTTTATGAGCCTCCTTTGATTGATGATCAAGGGAGTGATATTCAGTTGCCATCTTGATCAGAACTGGATCAAGGACCTAAGGATTAGCTCAAAATTCAAAGTTACAGGATTGGGTTGAACCCAATCTTGTTGCATAGGTCTCGTCTTCCTAATTCTGGCACCGCAAACGGTTCGAAAAACAGACACCGTATGAAGAAGTTATTGCACTTTGAATGTCGAGTGGGTTCGGCAGAGCACGAACTGGCCAACCCTCCTCCCATAGAACCTCATCATATGACCAGTGTGGGAGCTTAATGTTAAGAGTGCTTAAGGAGCCTAATCTCAGGTTTAATATTTAATTAAGCTTCATTTAAGTGGAGTTTAATATGGCGGAGATTCTGGAGGCGCTCCCAAATTTAGGCGGACTTCCACTTTTAGTGGAGTTGACTCGCAGTTGCCCTAAATTTAGTGGAGAAAATTGGGGTAAATTTGTTTTGGTCATAAATCTCTCATTATTGAAACAAATTTGATGCAATTTTGGTCAATTTTGGGTCTCTTCGACCTTCTGGAGACTTTGGGATAGGTTTAAGGTCGAATGGAGGTGATCTTCAACAGTTTTTGCTTCAAGGAAGATGAAGGAGCCATCAGGGCCACCATGAGACAAATTCAATTTGAGGCCTAACTAGGGGAGTTAGAGTCCTTTTCTAGAGCTCCAATAGTCTAAATTGGATAATGCAGATGTTCTAAATCTGATGAAATGGTTTGCAGAGCCTGTAGAGAACATTTGAAGGCTGAAATTATTCAGTAATGTTCCAAGGGCCATTATTGACAGCGTTTGCCAACAACAGTGCTAAAAACATCATTTTGAATCTATTTACATAGGTTTCAACAAGTTTTAAAGACTTTTAGAGGTCGAAAACTCAACAGAGAAGTTTTCTTTGACCCTAGTGCCAAGGGGTGTCGATAGATGATTGAGGCGAAACCAGAGAAGACGAAGGCTATTTTTGATGAACCATAAGTTTATCTTGAGTATTTTAGTCATTTTGGAACCAATGGAAGTGGTTTCAGAATATTTTGAGAACTTCTAGAGCTCGAAAATCTGATGTGAAGTTCTGGGCAGCCTTGGGCAAACCGTGGAGGATAGCCTATTTGGGGAATGCAATGCTCGATTTGAGCAATTTATCAGTTGATATTTGATTTCTAATGTGTGTTGGATACAACAGTAGTGGTTTCAGTGACAAACATAATTTTGAGGGAGTTTGTGCCATTTAGAAGCTCAAAGTAGCTTAGTGCACCGATAGAAGGAATTGTGTCAACAAGAGCCTAAAGTGGTTTTTTAGAGTTTGGACAGCCAATTGAGGGATATTTATGGTATTTTTAGTCCTTTGGATCATTTTTGTATTCATTGGAATTAAGTATTTACTTTGTAAAAAACTTACCATAATCCCAAAGAGCTGAGTCATGATGACCAAGCTCAAAGGAGACGTAGCCCATGAGATTTCGAGTGAACTCCTAGATTAAAATTGTTGTTTTGTTTGAATGATTATTTGTTGCATTATGTTGCTATCATACATGTTAAATTACAGCAAGAACAAATGAAGTTAAGACACATAAACAGTAAAAATTCATACACCACTATCAAGTAAATAATTCTGAAAAATTGTCAAGTACAACCTAGATCATTTTAATGAAAATTGAGTGGTAGGTTCTTGAAATACATACAAGTTATCCAGACCATTTTCAGATTAGGTTGGTACCAGAGCATATTTTCTTGCTTGACAGAGCACTTGATTTCTTGATTGTATAGCTTGAAAGGTGTTTAAACAGTGTAAAAGATTGACCGTTTTATTGTTTGCAAACTGATTGTTGTTTGATTTTGCTTGAGATTTGGGGATAACTACTGAATAGATAAATCTTAGAGAGAAAAAAAAGGAAGAAAAGGCATGAAGGCATATTCCTTACCCCAAGGGATCTCAAGGTCACTTTTGGAACAAACCCTCTTGACGATTGTTGTTAAGAATCTCTTGGAGTTTGTTTGTTGTTTAGCTGCTTGAATAATAGTTTGTCTTTACAGCCATTTGGTTCAAAAGCTTTGTTATTTGTTTTGAAAGCTTTGAGAACTTTGTTGAAGTTCCTTTTGTTCATTTACATCATAATGACAACTTCTACAAGTGAATTTTCCTCCTTCACAAGATTCTTCAATGATGATATGAAGCATGACTTTATTATATTGAAGGACATGGTTTAGATTTTGTTTAAGGATAAACGAGAAAGCACTGAACTTCGTGAACAATTGTTTACCATGAAGGAAGAGAAGGAAGAAATTCTTCAAAGATTGCATGATATGGAGAGGAAACTCCATCAAGCCCAAGAGGCTTTCACCAAGAAAATGCATGAGGAAGAGGTAATCCATTCTAACTTGTCTTCAGTTTCCTCATTAGAAAGATGTGTTGGTTCTTTCGAAAAACATACAAGGGTAATAGGGTCCAAATTAATGATTAAAATGGGCTATGAAGGCAAGGGATTAGGCAAGCATGCACAAGGTATGGTTGAACCTGTTTCGGTTGAGGAACGACCCAAGAATCTTGGTCTTAGTTATGTGAAATTTAATGGCGAAGACTCCAAAGCCATGAAGGCATGTGAGGCTATTTCAAAGAGAAATTTTGTTCCTAGTTCTAAGATTCAAACATGTCAAATTTGTTTCAAAGATGATTTCCATTGCTTTAAGCCTTTGTTGCAGCAAGAAGATGGTAGACATGCAGCTTATGGCGAGCATGCAAGTTCAAACAGTTTTCAAGACAAGAACGATGATGTTAGTCTGCAAATGAAAGCTGTAACCTCTACTAGTTCATCTCCTTAAGAAGGCAAAAAGGATGAACATTCAAAGCAGCACAAGAGGTATAAATCTTCTTATGATCAATTTTATTGTGTTTCTGCAAAGAATGATAATTTTACATGCTTAAATGGAAGAAATATTTGCTGTACATACTATGGTGGATTTAACCATGTTGTTTCGAGATACTGGATGAGGAAGAAAGCATACAGGAAGCAGATGAGACAAAGACAACTTTCTAAGAAGGTGCATAAGTTTTGCACATATTGCCAAAAAAAGGGACATGATGTCTCTCATTGTTGGACTTTGCATCCAACTAGTCATCCAAAGCACATGCAACAAGAGGACAGAAATATTGGTGCAAGTGGAACTAATGATTCCATTATCGATGTGAAAATGGAAGATTCACATGAAGAATTGTTGTAGCAGCAAAAATCGCCATGGAGGTGGCTTGGAAAGAAGTGGATGGACTTCTCAACAGAGTAAGAAATACTCCTTTGTACATATGCACATTTTGGTTGTATGCATGTATTTTTGTTCAAAATTTTGATGCAAGATTGCATATAAATGCAGTTCAGTTGAAGGAATTTCTTTGTTGTTGCAAAATTTCGTCGTGGAGGTGTAAAATATGAGTATGATACTCACTTATATTGCAACAATATCTTTTAGTTCATCTCTTTAGCCACCCACATGTTTTTGGGATTATGTACTTGTTGGTACTTGAAAGGAAGAGTTGAAGGTATACATGTGCATGGAAGTTGTATGTGTAAATAACGAACTGTAAATAGGTTCATTGTACATTGATACATACAAATGTGTTTGTCAAGATGAATCATGTTGTTTATCGACTTGTGTTGATTGTGTCGCACATGTTTTTCGACTTGTGTCGATTGTGTTGCACACTTTTTACATTGATTTTGTGTCAATTGTATAGCACATTTTATGACGACTTGTTGTTGATATCGCATGTTGCACGACTTATGTTTGAGCCACCTTGGATCATTGATCAAGGAAGCAATGTTCAGTTTCCTTCTGCAAATTTCTCGCCAGAAATTTTCTGAGTGAGGGCAAGAAAGGCAGCTCTTGACAGGAGGATCAGCGCATCGAGGAAGGAAAGTGTGGATTTCTTTCTAGTTGTGGTTAAAAGTCACTAGCCATGCAAGGCAAGTGTTTGGAGGCTGAAGAGAAGAGGGTGCATTACTCTCATTTGCTGTACATATCAGTTTCAGTAGTCCAAGAGAGATTTTGGGGTCCAAAGCTTCTCATTTGGGAGGTGTGATCAGAACTGGATCAAGGACCTAAATGGAGGTGTTCTTCAACATATTTTGCTTCAGGGAAGATGAAGGAGCCATTAGGGCTACCATGAGACAAATTCAGTTTGAGGCCTAACCAGGGGAGTTAGAGTCCCTTTCCAGAGTTACAATAGTATAAATTGGATAATTAGTATGTTCTGAATCTGATGAAATGGTTTTCAGAGCCTGTAGAGAACGTTTGAAGGCCGAAAAGCTTCAGTAATGTTCCAGGGGCCATTATTGCCAGCTTTTTCCAATAGCAGTGCATGGCTTAAAGAGAGTTGTTTGAGACCATTTACAGTGAACCAATGGTCATTCTTGGATGAAAGCATCATTTTGAATCTATTTACAAATATTTCAGCAAGTTTTAAAGACTTTTAGAGGTCTAAAACTCAGCAGATAATTTTTCCTTAACCCTAGTGCTAGGGGGTGCCGATAGATGATTGAGGCAAAACCGGAGTAGCCGGAGGCTATTGTTTATGAAAAAAAACTCTATCTTGAATATTTCAGTCATTTTGGAACCAATGGAAGTGGTTTCAGAACATTTTGAGAACTTCTAGAGCTAGAAAAGCTAATGTGAAGTTGTGGGCAGCCCTGGGAAAACTGTGGAGGATAGCCTATTTGGGGAATGCAGTGCTCGATTTGAGAAATTTATCAATTGATGTTTGATTTCTAATGTGTTTTGGATATATAAGTCATGGTTTCAGTGTTAGAAACAGAATTCTGAGGGAGTTTGTGCCATTTAGAAGCTTAGAGTAGCTTAGTGCACCAACAGAAGGAATCGTGTCAACAAGAGCCTAAAGCGGTTTTTCAGAGTTTGGACAGCCAATTGAGGGACATTTATGGTATTTTCAGTCATTTGGATCAGTTTTTTATTCATTGGAATTAAGTATTTACTTTGTAAAAAACTTACCATAATCTCAAAGAGCTGAGTCATGATGACCAAGCTTAAAGGAGACGTAGCCCACGAGATTTTGGGTGAACTCCTAGATTAAAATTGTTGTTGTGTTTAAATGATTATTTGATGCATTATGTTGCTATCATACATGTTAAATTACAACAAGAACAAATGAAGTTAAGACACATAAACAATAAAAATTCATACACCACTATCAAGTAAATAATTTCGAAAAATTGTCAAGTACAAGCTAGATCATTTTAATGAAAACTGAGTGGTAGGTTCTTGAAATACATACAAGTTATCCAGACAATTTTCAGATCACATCTATAGAATATTTCTCTCAAGAATTTCTGGAAGAGCTCAAGGAGGATACCATCCTTGACAGGAGGACACACACTTCGAAGAGGGGAAGTGTCGATCATCTTCGAATTTGGCTCAATGGAAACAAACCAAGGCAAGGTGGATGGAAGTTGAAAAGGTGAGGGAGTTGTACCCTCATATTTTGAACAACTAATTAAAGTCTTTTGGGGTCCAAAAGCTTCCCAATGGGGAGGTGTGATCAAGAGATCACGTGTTTTTCTCAAATTTGAAAGTGCTCAAAACTGTACCTAACCCGAGCGATTGGAAATGTCTTGTCGTTGCGGTTTCGGTGCCGTGAACGGTTCGAAAAACCGATGTCGTATGAGGAAGATATTGTGTTCTGTTCATTTTCCTAAACAACTAAAATTTTTGTGACAGGGCGACTGGGATGCCCAGTCATCATGCAGATACAACCATCAGGTGGCATGTACTGGAAATATTTCCTTTTCTCATAACCAGTTGGATCGTGCCACGTGCCTGATTCTGGGCCATTGATTTGGTTATACAAAGTTTGTTTCTGGACCGTTGGATGGAGTTGTACGGGTTTTAAGTGGCACCATTGGATGGGTGACACGTGGCAAACTCGGAGGTTTCCACGTGTCCCCAGGAGGTTAGACCAAAATTTATGTGAGGTCCGGGGGGTTCGACCCCGTGACCTCCGGCCTACACACCAAGACCTGCACCATTCGGGCTACCATGTGTTTCTTAACATATATGTCTCCCACTTTAATTTAAGTTGTAATGTATTGCAATTCGGAGGGGGGGACCGCCAACGGTCTCAACCCGTTGGTGGTCCCAAAGCATGGTCACATGACTTTTTAAAAAACCGTGACATTAAAGTGTAATCGACGGTATTAAACCGTGACCGCTGGCGGTCCCAAAGCATGGTCACATGACTTTTTAAAAACTGTGACATTAAAGTGTAACCGACAGTATTAAACCGTAACTCTGACGGCTTCGTCAATCTCGTTCACATGGCTAGTTTCTCTGGCAGTTATGTATTACTCCGACAGTTCCAAACAAACCGCGACATTAAACTCCAAGCTATCACATGCGATGGTTTACCATTTTCTCCGTGTAGTTAGTTGTAACACGAGTTTTACTCCGAGGATAAAGGAGCGAACTCTAGTTCCGCTCCAATTTATTGTAACCACGGGGTTTGCAGGGGTTGGCATGTGGCCACTCCCACCTCTAACCGCAATGTTAAATGCATGAGGTTTAGACTGGTGGGATAATTAGCGTTGCACCAATTTTCGGAGTTTTTGCTATTTTTAGCAGCAATTAAGTGCAGTCTCCACTTTTAGTGGATTTTTTCTAGCTGATATTGGGAAAAACACTTTGGGAGGTCAATTTTCGACCAATTTGGGTGAACAAGAGTCTACGTAAACTAATTTGAGCATTCTGGAGCCACTGGTGCAGAGAAAACAACCATTAGAGGCTTGAAAACACATGTATTTGCAATTTTCAGCATAATGACAAAGAGGGACATGCCATTGGGAGTTGGACCAGCAGATGTAGCCCAGGAGGGGTGAACTCCTTCATCATGCATGTTGTGTAAAAGATACATGTGATGTTATTTATCTGTTATACACTGCTGTACAGTGTTATTTAGGCTTGTTTTCATGCTTAAAACTCACAAATTCATCTATGTTTCATGGTTAAAATCCTCATTCCTTAAGCAAACAAATGGAGACAAATTGTACATGTTTTTATTACTAAAAGGACACTTAGCACAAAAAACTAATACACTCTTTTCACATCATTTGCAATCGATTCCCACCTAAACAACCTACGGTGTCTAGATGAAGATACCTCCAAAGCACTCCCTTGTGATTAGGCATTCTTTGATAAGGGGCCATATGAACTTGACCTATATTCAACACAGACGAAAACAATTTGGACTAACAAAATTAACCAACTACAACAGTTGGTTGGAGATATGACACTTGTGAAACACAAAAGGACAATATGTGGTTGACAGACTGAGTGAAATTCCCCCGTGTTACCACAAACCACAAGTCATCAAGAAACCTTTGAAGTATTAGTATGTGATCAGAAAGGGCACAAAGACCATTACCTACCGAAACTATGGATTGGCACACTTCACTAGAAATCGTTAAGACAAGAGGATCAGAGTGTATGGCACCTTGGAATATGAAAAATGACCTAGGGATGACGAGATGATAAACAAATTTAAAACAATATGGAGAAGGATCTGATATACCATACTCCACACACCAGTATAGGACAGTTAAACGGAATCCTAGAGGGGTCTAGGGACTGAGGTGTTGTCGCTAGAAGGACAATGGCCAATTCAAAGGAGGGTCCAGACCCTGTATTGTAAAGAAATAACACAAAAAAAAAAAAATTGTCAGCTATATGAAACTAAATAAGTTGCGTAGATAAACTTATGACCTTATAATGACTGACTATGGAATACAATGACGACCAACATTTAAACAAGAATTTTCCAAGCCCTCTCAGAATCTCATGTAAAAACAATAATTTAAACGACCATCCCTTAACAATGAAAAGACCAACTAAGAAACAATAATGTAAACCAAAGTGTTATGCTAGCAAGTTTTGAAAGACTTTAACCACTCTTGTTCGCCACCCTAAAACGCTAGCAGAAGTTGTATATATAGTTGCATTCATAACATAACATTTACTTGGTAAGAGCCAAAACCTCAACAATTTCTAGAATGATCGCCATGTGTGTTGCTTCCCCTAGGACTCTGCCATCCCAAGACAGTAAATCATAGTGAACTCATTTATGAACCTGCTTTGGGTGTCAGGAGAATTCCTTACGACATCCAATCCATCGTAGGGGAGGTGATCCATACTTGAATCGACAAAGCACAATGAATGTTTTAAACCCTTGGCAAACTCAAAACCCCGAAGTCCCATCCTCGTGCATTTAATTTGAAGGGACCTTAATGTTAAATTATCATAACTTGAGGCGATGTTAAGCCACGTGTGTACCATGCAAGGCCAAGTAGAGAGCAAGGCTCTTTCTCCAAAGGTCGCCTCCACCTTCACCAAACAAGAAATTTGCATGCCAATTTTCACTTTGTCCAGAAAATTGTTGCTGAAAAATTGCTTCATGTTCCTTTTCAATGTCATATTGCCAATAAGACACCCCCATCGGGGACCATTCTCCCTAACCTTGTAATGATTTTCAACACTTTATTTGTCTTTATAATTCATTTCACTTGATACTTTATCAATCATCCAACCGTCCTTTAGAGTTCATAATCTCTTTGCTAGAGCCTAGTTGTATATTGACTAATTAAATCACCCCTTTTGTGTCTGCTTTGACCAATGAACAATAACTTCCTTCAATTTAATCAATATGTTTTTCATATTCCAATTTCGACAGTTTCAGTTGATATATATATATATATATATATATATATATATATATATATATATATATATTAACACGCAATTTTGGGATTATTATCATTTCACCTATTAGATTTGGGTCAAAATATTGTTTTTAAAGTTCACAATCTCTTTGCTAAAGTCCTCTAGAGCTATATTAACTAACTAAATTGCTTATTTGTGACTTCCTTACCAAAATTTGATGAACAAAAAATCCTTCAATTTAATCAATATGTTTTTCAATTTACAACATGTCTTTCAAATTACAAGTTCAACAATTTAGATTGATTCAAATGTTATGAATTATACATAGATTACAATTTTGAATTGAAAGATGCAATTTTGGGATTATTGTTCATTTCAATTATTGGATTTGGGAAAATATCTTAAAATAAGCAATTCAGTTGGTAAATATCCTATATTGAATTGATCATTCCTTTGTATCATTAAACACCACAAATTAGACCTCGCAAAAGGAATAAAGGATCTTCAAGTTATCACTTTTTATAACAATTAAACCTCGCAAAAGGAATATAAGATTTTTGAGTTATCACTTTTTATAACAATATATTATTTTCATTTGTGATGTTCCTAAGTATTATTTTTTCCTATCTTTTATTTTGAAAAAAAAAACAAAGATGATATATGTCATCAACTCATATCTATAAAAAAGAAGAAAAGAAGAAGTTAAAAATGATCAGTTTTTTACATCAATTAATATTTTACACCTCATAACTATAATATTTCAAAACTAAAACTAATAAAAGATTCAAGATAATCTAGAATTGAAGACTAGGTACTTCATTACTATTTTTTTCACAAATACAAATCTATATATTCCATATGAGGAAACATATATTTGTCCATTTCATTAAAGTTAATCATGGGCGGGGAGGGTTTCATACATTCTTCCCAACCACATAACTCCAATTGACAATATCTACTTCATTATATATCTTCAATATAATAAACATTGTATACATAAACATTAAAGATCAATTGAGTTTATCTAAGGTAGTTGGGTAAAATGGTTGTTAAGAATAATTATAACCAAAATATTATTAAAAATAACATTAATAAAACAAAAAATAAACTCAACTATAAAACAACATAAACAAAATAATTATAAGTGAATGTATAATCTACATAGAACAAAATTATAACCAGTATAGATTCATCTTAAGCATGAACTTAATATAACCAAAAAAAGATTAAATTTCTTGATATGCAAACTTCTTTTAAAGTGCAAAATACATTTTTCTTTATTTAAATTATATTTTTAAATACTATATAAAATACATAACTTAAATTTATAATCCAAAAAAATTATTAGACTTTTAAAAATAAACCACATATATCTTTAAAAAAAAACACATTTCATTTTTCCTTTCTCACACTAAATATTATTATTAGGAAAGATTACGTACTTATATCAATAATTTATGAAAAATAAATATTTATTCCGAGACGCATTAATCTAAATGTAAATACTTAACAATCCATATCTGAATTAATTAATTAAATATATAAAATAATTATTTATTCACATCCATGTCTAGACGCATTAATCCAAGTGTAAATAATTAACGATCCATATCTGAATATGTTTGATGTGATAGGGAGATTATAGGTATGTTGCCAATTTAAGTATAAATTTATATATATATAGTATATAAATTTTATATTTATTTAATATAATATTTGATATCATAATATATAATTTAAAATATGAGTTTAAAAGTAAAGGTTTATTATAGTTTAATATTTGTTTTGTTTTAATTTTAAATATTAAAATTGTTTTCTAATTAGATTTTATATTACATATTTTTTCTTGAATTTGATTTGAATATATTTATTTTTTTAATTATTGTAAAATAATTTCTGTATTTTTTAATTAAATTATTTCTGTTTTTTCATATACTAGTTTTCAATTTTTATTAACAAAATTTTTAGTGGTAAAAGCTATCATAATATAGTTGTCAATTAATAATGAGCATAACTAACACTCGTTACTATTTATAAATGTGAATTTACTCATCATTGTTATTCAAAGAAAACCATGCTATATAAAATAGCTTATTGGTGGACATTTTCTCTCACCATGCCATATAAAGTTTTTGCCTGAGATAATTTGTAGAAAAAAAAACAGAGCTGTACTCCATAGATATTCATTAGGCAAAGTGGAAGAGGAGAGTATTCACCATTTGCTTATGTTATGTCCATTTCACTCTTCAATACTTGGAAAGAGATAGAGGGGTTGCGAGATTGAAGAATGTTTGTAGGGCTCCTTCAGTAAAAGACTGATTAAATAATTGGTGTGAAAATCATACTGTGAAGAGGTTTGAAGCTTTACCTATTATCATTGGCTGGGGAGTTTGGTTAGCTTGAAATGTTAACTTATTTGAGAATAAATTAACACCAATGATGTGTATAGCAAGGATTGAACATTCTTAGTGTTTTTAAAACAGTTCAAGATAACAAGCCAACCCCAAGATAGATTGTTAGATTGTTATCGTTGTTGTGGAAGTAATTGATAAATCAATGGCCTGGGATTTTTTTTGGATGATGCAGCTCAGGGACAGTCAGTGGAGCTGGTGGAATAATTCTCTGGAAGGGATTATCATTACTTCAAGTTTAAAGCTGGTCTAGAGAAGGGATTAACAATTAACCTTAAAGTTGAGTCTCTTTCTTGCTGTTGAAGAATGTGTATGATATCCAAATTTATGCAAATCATAAGGTGTAATAAACTAGTGAGGGTGCATGCACTCTGGAAGGTCTAATGTTAATATCTAACTAGATGAGGGTGCAAGCACTATGGAAGGTCTAATGTTAATATATATTTTGAGGAAGTCCAATTCATGACAACCAATTTTAGCAGCTCTCTTCAAATGTGTACAGTACAGAGAAAGGATTGAGATGGCAGATGATCTTTCCAAAGCTGTTGTCTTGTTCGATCCTGCCCGTTGACACATTAGTGAAGAGGAAGATGGCCTCTCAGCTAACTATTTTCATTCATTTTTCCTTGAAGTCTTGTGCTCTAGTTTTTGCGGGCATTAAATCAGTCATATTTGGGAACTCTCACAAACGAAATTTTCTGTATAAATTCTTGCTTTGAGGACTGCTCTGTTCTGTAACTAGTGGTCATATGAGCGCGCAAACTTCTGGTTTATTGATTTTTGTCTGAGACATAAACGGGAAGTATTATGTAAAAATATACAAAGATTAGCAAAAGCAAAAACACAGATGAAGAGTAAGTGTTTTTGAGCAACGAAAACTAATCAACATTTCGGTATCTCTTGTGCTTGTTGCGCTGAGAACATTTACACATGAAAATGTATGTACTTTGTTATAAGAGAATTGGTTTGTTTTCTAGTTGTTTTTAACGGGAGTTTTTTAAAAGGTTTTTGATTTATTTTTCAGATTTCATTGGTTTAAAATCAAGTAGGAATTTTATTGAAATTACAAGTTTCATTGGTAAATTTTTCCGAAAAATATCTTAAAAAAATTAAAAATCCACCAAAAACTCTTTAAAAATAAAACAGAACTCTCTTTGTTTTGGTCGGAGCAGCTAATTGGTAACGCATAAACTTAACTCCGTTTGTTTTGGTCCAAAAAAAAGTCACACAACTCCGTTTGTTTTGGTCTACGGAGCAGCTTAATTGGTAACGCTAAATTTAACTCCGTTTGTTTTGGTTTACGGAGCAGCTTAATTGGTAACGCATAAACTTAACTCCGTTTGTTTTGGTCCAAAAAAGGTCGCACAGAGTTTGGTTACGCATAAACTTCTGGTTTACTGACTTTTGTTGGCAGAAACATCGCAGTTGCGGGGAATTGAACGCCCCGCGCTCAGGTGTTGAACCTTTTTCCGCATAAAAGGTTGGCTAAAGGTCCTACCGGGATTCGAACCCAGGTCGCTGGATTCAAAGTCCAGAGTGCTAACCACTACACCATAGAACCCCGGATGAAGCAATAAAATGGAGATTACCTACGAATTTGGATTACATGGAGATAATGCCCGAGAATGAGAGGGATATATTGCATCTCTAAGAGATGGTCATGTCAGGATTAAAGATTAATATTGCATCTCTCGGTGGTGGTCATGTCAGGATTAAAGATTAAGCAGTTGAGTTTGTTTGGTTGAAGGGTCCAGTTGGTAAGAATTATACTCCTAATATTGGGTATAAGTTCTTTGTGAAAGTAGGCTTTTGGGTATCTCAATCAATTGTGATTGGTGATATGGAAAATGAAATGTTCATTAAAATTAAGGGTTTGCATTTGGCTAGCATTTAAGAATAACGTTTTGTATTTTGGATAATTTGTAGAAAAGAAATAGAGCTGGATTCAATAGATGTTCATTATGCAAGGTAGAAGAGGAGAGAATTCATCATTTGTTTATGTTTAAGTTTTGGAAAGAGATAGAGGTGTTACAGGATTTAAAAATGTTTGTAGGGGTCCTTCTCTAGAAAATTGTGAATAAATAATTGGTGTGAAAACCATACTGTGAGAAGGTTTGAAGCTTTACCTATTAGCATTGCCTGGGTATTTGGTTAGGTTGAAATGTTTATTTATTTGAGAATAAATTAACACCAATGATGTGTATGACCAGGGTTGAACATTCTTAGTTTTTTTTAAACAGTTCAAAGATAACAAACCCCTAACATAGATTGTTATTGTTGTGTGGAAGCAATTGATAAATCAATGGCCTGGTCAGTGGAGCTGGTGGAATAATTCTCTGAAAGGGATGATCATTACTTCAAGATTAACAATCTTCAGAGCTCATGACCTTAAAGTTGACTCTCTTTCTTGCTGTTGAAAGAATGTGTATAATATCCAAATTTATGTAAATCATAAGATGTAATAAACTAGATGAAGGGTGCATGCACTATGGAAGGTCTAATGTTAATATCCATTTTGAGGAAGTCAATTCATGATAACCAATTTTAGCAGCTCTTTTCAACATGTGTACAGAGAAAGGATTGAGATGGCAGATGGTCTTTCCAAAGCTACTGTCTTGTTCGATCCTGGGCGTTGGCACATTAGTGAAGAGGAAGATGGTCTCGCAGCTGACTATTTTCATTAATTTTTCCTAGTCTTGTGCTCTGGTCTTTTCGAGCTTTAAATCAGTCATATTTGGGAATTAATGATCTCTTTTGTTTGTTATGCATAGAACACTCACACATGAAATTTTCTGCATACATTCTTGATTTGAGGACTGCTCTGTTCTGTAAATAGTGGTCATATGAGAGCACAAACTTCTGGTTTATTGATTTTTGTCTGGGACATAGACGGGAATAATTATGTAAAAATATACAAAGATTAGCAAAGCTAAAAATACAGATGAAAAGCAAGCGTTTTTGAGCAACGAAAACGAATCAACTTCTGGTTTACTTGACTTTTGTTGGCAGAAACACTGGAGATGCGGGGAATCGAACCCCGCGAGCGCTCAGGTGTTGAACTCTTTTCCGCATACAAAATAACTAAAGGTCCTACCGGGATTCGAACCCAGGTCGCTGGATTCAAAGTCCAGAGTGCTAACCACTACACCATAGAACCCGATATGAGATTTTCAAATAATTTCAATCTAAACAAGGAATATTTACAAAAGATAAGAATGTGCAACGTACTCTAGGGTTTTAGAATACCTCCACGGACGCCAGCCCGATATAATGAGGCCTGACTTCTCGCTGTGTCAAGCCTTTTTATATCTCCACGAGTCTTTAGCAGGATTTGAACTTGCGCGACCAAAATTATCTCCATCACTGACAACCTGCATAACTTTCATTGCGTTTTGGGATTTTTTCCTATCATTCCCAGCAGGATTCGAACACGCCTGGACACATAATTTTCTTTGCTGGCCGGATCAAGCGGTGGGGTTTTAATCTCCAGAGGACTTCACACGGGGATTCTTCAACATCGTCCATGAAGTGCTTTTCTTGGAAGCATGGCAGTGGCTATCCATGAAGGTTCTGCGTTATCGTGTGTATATGCTGATTTTTTTAAATAATATATTTTGAAAGTTTATAAAACATTATTATTATTATTATTTTTTTAAACATAGCATGCAATTAGTACACCTATCAATATAATTTTAATCGTTTGCACTGGATATACTTGTTGAATTAGCTCAATTAGTAATGTAACTTTTTTAAATATAAAAAATGGAATTGGTTAATTGTGTAGTTTAAGGAGGTAATGTTTTTGTAGGGAGATTAATGGAAGTTTTGGCATGATTTTGATAAAATTTAGTAGAATTTTTTGGAAATCTCGGTTATAATTATTAAGTTTTGGGATTTTGGGTGCCCAGAGAGTATTTAATGGTGTTGAATCCATTTTCACCATCAAAAAAGCAATTCAAACACTCCCCCACTCAATGTTTTGAAAAAAAAATGGTTGGATTCCGGGAAGAAATGGTCCGATTCCTGCAAGAAATGGTCATTCGCATGAGATTGTCGCGTCAATAGACAACACCTTATTAGTTTACTTTATGGACTAATTTCAATTCTTTATTATTATTTTTCATAATTTTAATCATTTTGATAATAAATAAATCCAAAAAAAAAACAATTAGACTAATTTTCATTAAATTGTTTATAATCATATATATAGAGCATATAAATATAACATGCATATTTTATGAGTAAGAAACTATTTTATAAATTAGCTTAGATCTATCTTAATACTGAATCTATTAAGTGTTGGAGGGATCGAATCTCTTGAGGTGCAAACCTCTATTTTGAGTGCAAAAATTGAGGAAAGGTTTGTACCTCGAGAGATTTGATCCCTCTGGACACTCGATAGATTTGGGATTAAGATGGATCTAGGTTGGTTTTAGTCATGTGTGGCTATGGAAAATTTGTTGAACGTATAATTATTTTGATCATTTTAAATATGCTAAATATGTCTAAAATTAACCTACTCATTTTATTTTTAAATTTGCTCAATTAACTCAATTTGTTGAGATAATTGATCTAAAAGGATTGTATTAGTTTGTTGTGCTAAGTGTCATTTTAGTTATAAAACATGTACAATTTGTCTCTGTTTGTTTGCGTAAGAAATGAGTAATTTAACCATGAAACATAGATGAATTTGTGAGTTTTGAGCATGAAAATAAGCCTAAATAACGCTGAATATCAGTGCATAATAGAGAAATAACATCACACATAAGTATTACACAGCATGAATGATGAAGCAGTTCACCCCTTCTGGGCTACATCTGTTGGTCGAACTCCCAATGGCATGTTCATCTTTGTCATTATGCTCAAAATTGCAAATACATATATTTGCAAGCCTCTAATGGTTGTTTTATATGCACCAGTGACTCTAAAATGCTCAAATTAGTCTAGATAGACTCTTATTTTACCAAAATTTGTCAAAAATTGATCTCCCTAGCCATTTTTCCAATCACAGCTACAATTTCTCCACTAAATGTGGAGAACTGCAGTTAGAATAGTAAATTCTGCCTAATTTAGATGGTGCGCTAAAATCTCGCTTGTTAACAAAAACTGTAGCAATAAATTTCAAGGTTTAGGGGCGGGGTGGTCACAAGCCGACCCCCCTTAAACCCCTCGGTTTATTAACCACCAACAATAGATATCTTATTGAGAGCCATGATGTAAGCTCTTTGTGCGCATGTGTGACGGTCGACGCAGCCATAGTGAGATATTACGGTTTTGTAAGCGTGGGTATCTGACCTCCCGCGCAAGCGCATTCGATGCCATGGTTATTTATGTTTGTAGTATGTGGCCAGCTTTGAGTTCTTGGTCGATAATTAGTGGCAATTTAGTCATTGCTGGTTTTAACCTTCGGGATTATTGCGCCGAGAGGCGCATTCTACAGCCCAGTATGACCTCGATGTGTAAGTATGTTGGAAGCCAAAAAAAAATGTCGGCTTGAACAATAACTTACATAAACATATAAATCATATAAATGAACAATTAAAAATTTATTAAAAATAAATTTAAATGATATAAACTTAAAATATGAAGAGTTTACTAACACTCAAAAAAGAGATATGATAAATAAATAATATATGGTAAATACGTAAAAATATAAATAAACCATAGGTATGGTAAATAAATAAAACCTCTTTTTATATTACTCAAGAGGTATGGTAAATAAATAAAAATATAAATAAACTAGAGGTATGGTAAATAAATAAAACCGATTTTTATATTTACTCAATAAACCACTTTATATTTACAAAAACTCAAAAACAGGTTTTATTTAGGTGAAGCCTATGGGACAAATTATTATTAATACCATGGGCCAAATACCATGGGACAAATTGTTAATAATACCATGTGCAAATACCATGGGCCAAATAATATATTTATAAAATAGGTATGGTAAATAAGTAAATATAAAAGAGGTATAAAGAGGTAAGGTAAATAAATAAAAATATATCAAATACGATTAGAAATCAAGATCTAATTATATATGAAGTATAAGGGTCAAATACCATGGACTAAATTATTATTAATACCATGCAAAAAAACATTATTAACCCTAACATTAATATTAAAATATTAATGTTATTAAATTTAATATGTTTACATTAATACAATATTAAATTTATTATATTGTAATATATATTAATATATCATGATATATGATAGAGGTGGAGAAATAGGGGGAGTGGCAAGGGAGATATGGAGATAAATTGAAGGAGAAGGGAGAAGAGGAATGAAGAGAGAGAGAGTGAGAAGAGTGAGAGAGTTAGAGAAGGGTAAGAGAGGGAGAGGAAGACATAAAGATGGAGGTGGGAGAGAGATAAGGAGAGAGGGAGGGAGAAGGAGAGAGGATTGGAGGGTAAAGAGTGAGAGAGAGAGAAAGAAGGGGGAAGGGAGAGGGAGGTAGGAGAGAAAGGATGAGAGGAGGAGGAGAGAAGGAGGGATAGAGATATGGAGCTGGAGGCAGAGCGGGGAAAGGAAGAAGAAATACATAGAGAGGGAGTGACAAGGGAGAGATGGAGAGAGAGTGTGTATGCTTATGGGTGGGATAAAGATACATAGGAGTGATGGAGACAAGGGGGGAGAGAAGGAGAAAGGAGGTGTGATGGAGACAAGGGGGGAGAGAAGGATAAAGGGATAGAAATAGTAAGATAGTTGGAGAGTGAGATAGAGTGATGGGGGAAGAGAGAGGATTGGAGGACAGAGAGAGAGAGAAAGAAAGAGAGCTAGGGGGTCAAATAGAAGGAGGTGAGAGAGGAATGATGAGAGAGAGGAAGAGAGTGATGGGGGAAGAGAGGATTATAGGAGAGAGAGAGAGAGCGATAGAGATGGGGGAAGATAAGGGGAGGTAGGAGATAAAGGGAGAGAGAGGAAGGAAAAGGGAGGGGACTTGAAAGAGAGGAGGAGAGAGGGAGGGATAGAAATATGGATTTGGAGGGGGAGAGAGGGAGGGATTGAGAGATGGAGAGAGAGAGAGATGGGGGAAGAGAAAGGGAGGTAGGAGAGAAAGGGAGAGAGATGAAGGAAAGGAGAGGGGACTTGAAAGAGAGGAGGAGAGAGGGAGGGATAGAAATATGGATTTGGAGGGGGAGAGAGGGAGAGATTGAGAGATGGAGCTGGATGAGGAGAGAGGGAGGGAAGAATAAATACATAGAGAGTGAGTAGTGGAGAGAGAGGGGGAGTGACAATGGAGAGATGAAGAGGGAGTGTGTATGTTTTGGGGTGAGATAAAGAGACAAATAAGGAGATATGGAGAGAAGGGGGGAGAGAAGGAGAGAGAGAGGCATATGGTAACAAAGTTGGAAGGTGAAGATAGAGAGAGGGGGGGGGGGGAGAGAAAGGAAGAGAGAGGGTGAAGAGAGGTAGGGAAAGAGATATGAAGATGGAGAGGGAGAGAGGGGGAGGTAAGAATAAAGACATAGAGGGTGAAAGGTGGAGAGAGAGAGAGAGAGAGGGAGTGATAAAGAATATGGAGAGAGAGGGAGAAAGCGTAGCAGGAAGGAAGAGAGATAGAAGCAAGAGAGAGAGAGAGAGAGAGAGAGAGAGAGAGGAGGAGGAGGGAGTGATAGATAGATAGATAGATAGATAGATTGGAGAAAGAGAGTTTATGTTTTGGAGTTGATATATAGAGATAGAGTGAGATATAGATATAGATGTAAGGTGAAGAGAAAAAAAATAGATGGAGAGAAGGAGTGAGGGACAAGGAAATTGATAGATATGGAGTGAGAGAGTGTGTGTGTATGGTGGGGTGAGATAAAGAGAAAAAGAAGGAGATATGGATGGATATATAGATATATATGGGGGAGATAGGGAAGAAGGTTTCTTGTAGTAGATGCATTGATTTCAGTGTAGATGGTGATTTCTAATCCTATTTGATTTCTTGCACTAGATGAATTGATTTTGGTGTAGATGTTGATTTCTAATGATATTTGATTACTTACACTAGATGGATTAATTTTAATGTAGATGATTTCTAATCCTATTTGATTGCTTGCACTAAATGCATTAATTTCAGTGTAGATGATGATTTCTAATCCTATTTGATTGATTTCACTAGATGCATTAATTTTAATGTAGATTTTGATTTTTGGTTATATTTGATTTCTTTCACTAGATGAATTGATTTCAGTGTAGATTATTTTTAATCCTATTTGATTGCTTGCACTGAATGGATTGATTTCAATGTAGATGGTGATTTCTAATCCTATTTGATTTCTTTCACTAAATGCCTTGATTTCAGTGTAGATGGTGATTTCTGATCTTATTTGATTGCTTGCACTAGATGCATTAATTTCAATGTAGATGTTGATTTATAATTATATTTGATTGCTTGCACTGAATGCATTGATTTAAATGTAGATGATTTATAGTCCTATTTGATTCCTTGCACTAAATGCATTTATTTCACTGTAGATGGTGATTTCTAATCCTATTTTATTGCATGCACTAGATGCATTGAGTTCAGTGTAGATGTTGGCTTTAAATCCTATTTTCCTGCTTGCACTAGACTCATTTATTTGAGTGTAGATGTTGATTTCTAATCATATTTCATTACTTGCATTATATGCATTGATTTTAGTGTAGATGTTGTTTTCTATTATTATTTGATTTCTTGCATTAGTTGCATTGATTTCAGTGTATATGTTGATTTCTAATTTGATGTATGATGGTAAATTAATTTTAAAGTCATTGGATTAATAATGTGTGTGCAATGACTTCAGTGTAAGCACAAAAAATTATTGACAATGTACATTGATTTTTGCGTTATAGTAATTCAACCTATTAATATTGGAGAGCAACAGAGACAAGGTATGATGTTTACTACAATAGCTTGAGCTAAATATTTAAATGGTTTACGATTCCAGCTGTCCTTTTCAAATAATCAATATGAAAATATGACAAAACTAACATGGGTGAAAATAAGAATAGTAGAAGAAAATAGTTTGAAATCGATCACAATGAAGACTTCGTAATTGACTACATTCTTATTATTCACAGTTTCTATCATTCAATATTATTGCATTGTCACTTTGCGTTCAAAATTTTATTTCATCATTAAAGTTATCTTACAATATTTATCATCTCAACAAACTGAGGTAACTAATCAAATTTAAAATTAAAATGACTCAATGAATCTCAGACATATTTAACATATTTAAAATGGTTATGTTAATATTAGATGTATTTACATATTATTGATAAAATTAAGCATATGTTCATCATATTATCGATAGATTTTCCTTGGTCGCACACGACTGAAACCAGCCTAGATCCATCTTAACTCCGGATCTATCAAGCGCCGAGAGGGATCAAATCTCTCGAGGTGAAAACCTTTCCTCAAGTTTTGCACTCAAAAAGAGGTTTTCACCTCGAGAGATTTGATCCCTCTCGGCGCTTGATAGATCGGAGTTAGATGGATCTAAATTTAGTACCTCCGCGTTGAATGGTTAACATGGAACTGACGGTATAAACTGCGCACATGTGATAGGTCGACCCGACTGCCGAACGTTATGGTTTGTTAAACTGCGGGTATGCAACCTCCGACGCAAACTGCACATTCGATGCAACGATTATTTAGGTTTGTAGTATGTGACCGCTTTGGAGCTGCCGGAGTCGATGGTCATAACCGTTAGTAATTGCAGTTTATGTCGGGGTTTTATTAATACATGTGACCACAATTATTGGGGCCACCGGCGGGTTGGGATCGTCGGTGGTCCTCCCCTCTGATTTGCAATGTATTCAACTTCAAATGCATCTGACGAACCTATATGTTAAGTCTCATCTGATAGAGGAGTTGGTCGAAGTTGTGGGCGCCCTGGAGGTCACGGAGTCGAACCCCCCGGACTCCAATATAATTTTGACCCTCCGTACAGGGGACACGTGGCAGCCTTCGGGCTGGCCACATGTCACCCATCCAATGGTTCTCACAAAAATTCGTACAAACCCAAATCAACGACTCAAAAACTAACACTTGGCGAAACCTGGTTGGATTGAGAAAACAAAATATTCCCAGAATATTCTATTTTTGCTGACTGGGCATCCCAGTCACTCCTCTCACAAAATTTTAGCTATTTAGGAAAACAATCAGAACGCGATATCTCCCTCATACGACATTGGTTTTTCGAACCGTTCACAACGCTGGAATCATAACGATGAGATATACCCAGTCGCTCAGGTTCAGTACAGTTTCAAGCACTTTCAATTTTGAGCAAAATACATGATCTCCTGATCACACCTCCCCATTGGGAAGCTTTTGGACCCCAAAAAATTTGGTTACCTGTTCAGTAGATGAGGGTACAACTCCCTCACCTTTCCAACTTCCATCCATTTTGCCTTGCTTGGTTTATTGCCTTTGAGCCCAACTCAATTGTAGTCGACACTTCCCCTATTAGATGTTCGTGTCCTCCTGTCAAGGATGGTATCCTCCTTGAGCTCATCTAGAAATTTTGGTGAGAAATCTTCTATAGACGGCAGCTGAACATCACTCCCTTGATCATCAATCAAAGGAAGCTCATACAAACCTAAATTTTCAACATTGACAACTGAATAAATTTGCATATATGAAGGCAAGTCAAGTTGAAATGCATTATTACCAACTTGCTTGATGATATTGAATGGACCATAGAGAATGGGCTTGAGCTTTTTACCTTCTCCTTGCATCCTTTCTTTACTTATGTGCAACCATACCTCATCTCCTTGAAACTTGTGATCAACTCTATGTTTTTCATGCCTCTCCTTGTATTTTCTTTGACTCTTTTCAAGCTGTTCTTGAACTTGTTGATGAATAATTTGAATTTTCTCAATGAAATTTCGAGCCTTGTTAATATCACTATGCCCATCAATGGCAACATCCTTCTCAAAGATGAGTTCTAATGCCGATTTCGGCAAATGCCCAAAGTAGGCTTCAAAAGGTGAAGTATTTGTAGAAGAGTGCCTGGTCTGGTTGTAAGCGTGCTGAATGTAATGCAGTTGCTCATCCCACAAGTTGGGATGTTTGCTGCAATTCCTCTCAATAGATGCACAACGGTTCTGTTCACCACCTCGATTTGGCCATCAGTTTGCGGATGAAAAGCAGTACTCTTTTTCAACTTTGTGTCCATCATCTTCCAAAGATTGGACCAAAAATTCCCAATGAACCTGGAATCCCTATCACTAACAATAGAAGTTGGCAATCCATAATGAACCCATACATGTTGAAAATAAAGTTCAGCAATTTTTTTAGCAGTAATGGTTTTCTTACATGGCATAAGTATACACATTTTACTGAATCTATCCGCAACTACATAAAGATAATCATGTTGTTTCTTTGACATAGGTATACCTCCAACAAATTCCATGGAGACACTCTCCCATGGCCTTGATGGTACCAGTAGTGGCATGTACAACCCAAGCTTCCTATTGTTAGGCTTGCTTCTTGCACACATAGAACAACCTCTTATAAAACGTGACACACTATCTATCATGCGAGGCCAATAGCAATACCTCTGTAGATGCGCCACTGTTTTGCTTACTCCAAAGTGTCTAGAAATAAGAAACGAATGAGCCTCTCTCATGACACTAAGCCTCTCTCCTTGTGGTATACACAACTTGCCCAAATGAAACAACAAATTGTTATGCATGTGATAATAATTTTCCTCAACTTGATTCCCTTCACTCAAACTAGCATACACATCTTGAAAATCAGCATCATGTGCATATTGTTCTATGTAACTCTCATGTACAATATAATCATTTTTAAGTAAAGTAGAAGCACTTATAATTGGCCTTGAAAGCATATCAACAACTTTATTGAAAACACCTTTCTTGTACCTTATAACCAAGTGAAACTGTAGAAGAAATCCCATCCACCTGAAATGTCGTGATTGTTGCAATTTTATTTGTGACTGCAAGTGTTGTAATGGTTGGTGACCGGTATGTATAATCGTCTCTTTACCCATCAAGTAGTGTTTCCACTTCTTGACGCTTTGTACCAACGCATACAACTCTTTGTCATATGTAGGATAATTAGTTACAACACCATTGAATGTTTTAGAATGAAAAGTGATAGGCTTACCATGCTGCAAAAGTATTGTGCCCATGGCATAATCACTAGCATCGGTTTGTATCTCGAATGGTTGTCTCAAATTCGGTAATGCAAGGACCAGAGCTGAACTAATCTTGTCCTTTAAAACTTCAAAAGCTTGCTGCTATTTTCCTCCCCATTGGAAGCCTTTCTTCACACTTGTAACTCCATGCATAGGAGCTTCTATGGCATAAAAGTTAGCAATAAACTTTCTCCAATACTGAGTTGCACCTAAGAAACTTCTTACCTCGGTTACTGTTTTGGGAGTGGGCCAATTCACAATGGCTTCCACTTTAGAATGATCAATTCTTAACTCGCCTCCTCCTACAATGTGTCTCAAATAAACCAGAGAAGTCTTTCCGAACTCACACTTTTACATCTTAAGAAATAATTTCTCTTTCTTCGAAACATCAAGCACCCTTTTCACATGCAAGACATGTTCTTCTCTTGTTTTGTTGAAAATGAGTATATCATCTAAATACAAAATCACAAAGTCATTAAGAAATGGACGCAAAACATTATCCATAACACACATGAGATTTATCGGTGCATTACACAAACCAAACGACATAACCAACCACTCAAATAGTCCTTGTTTGGTTTTGAATGCAGTCTTCCATATATCACTTTCTGTAATTCTTGCTTGATGATATCCACTTCGTAAATCTAACTTAGTGAAAAAATTTGCTTCTTTCAGTTGATCAAGAAAATCATCTATCCTTTGGAGTGGGTATCGATTCTTTACCATTATCTTGTTCAAAGCTCTGAAGTCTACACACATGCGCCAAGTCCCATCTTTCTTCGGAATCAAGACTATGGGTGAACCGCATGTCGAAGTGCTTGGCCTTATGAGTCCCTTGTCTAACATGTCCTTGATTTTACTCTTTATTTCAGCATTCTCTATTATCGACATGCGATACATGCCGATTTTTGGAAGAGGACAATCTTGTTGCAATTGAATCTCATGTTGAATCTCCCTTTTTGGAGGCAATCCTGTTGGCTCCTAAAACATCTCATTATGTGCATCAACTACACCATATAAATCTGATTTCAAGTTAGAATCACAATCCTCAAATGATTCATGATTAACATCAGCTTTAGGCTTATTCATTAGAAGAAAAAAATTCTTACTTGAATTCACCAGCCTCTTTACCTGTTCAACATTTACCATTGTAATATTTGTCTTATTGTGATTTTCTCTAACAATGTACTTTGTGCTATCTTTGAATAAATGGTATTTGTTCTCATGGTGATGGAATATTGCTTTCCTTTCATACAAGTAAGGACTGACCAACACAATACCTGTAATATCAAGCAGAAGCACATCTAATTCAACTGTGTCAACAAAATGTGCAGTTATTGCAAACCGCAATATGCACTTCTTTGAAACCTATAAATTTGCATCCTTACAAATCCACCCAAGTGGATATGGTTTTGGATGTGAAATGGTCTCAAGATTAATTTTATTGACCAAGTCTTTAGAGATTAAGTTTGCTTGTGACCCACTATCAAACAATGTGTCAATCTTGGTATGTTTGGATATGACCCTTGCATGAAACAATTCAATTCTCTCTTCTTCATTCAGAGCTTGTATGTGACAGTTTGATGTACTAGTACTGGGTTTTGTTTCAATTTCTTTCCCCTTCATGTTCTTCAATCCCATGGTTGTAATTTTAGATTCATCACCTGAATCCTCTCCTAAATCATGTTGAGTTGTAGCTGCATTTTTTTGTTTCCCTTTGTTGTTCTGATGTTTGGGCCTCTTTTCAGGATGTAATTTCCAACAATTTTTCTCTTCATGGCCTTCTCTTGAACAATGTTTACACACCACTTTTTCTCCCTCTTTCTTGACAGATGCATTCTTTTTGCCCTTACCTTTTGAGGTATTCTCTTTGTTTTTACCCTTAAAAGGTTTCTTCCTACCCTCATTAGTAATGTTTTTCCCTTTAGCTTCTATATGTGTGGGATGAACACAAACTTCATCTAGACTTGTAGGGTTAAACATGAGAATAGTATGTCTTAGGTAGCTATGTAAGCCTCCTATGTACTTTAGCAAAGTATCTTGGCTCTACAAATCTACCCCTAATAAGAGAGCTTTTCTCCTAAATTCTTGGGTGTATTCTTGCACATTCTGTCCTTTCAATTGTCTAAAATTTTGCCAGTTCATTATGGTTTTTTGCATATGAGCTAATGGATAAAACTGTTGTTTTATTGCGGTAATGAAATAATTCCATGATAGGATAATCTTACTATGCTTCTTGATCTCCTCCTTTGTCTTGGCTTCCCACCAAACAAGTGCTGCACCTTCCATTCTCAATGAAGCTAGTTGGATTTTGGTATCATCATCATGAAGGTTCTAAATTCTCAAATAGACCTCCAATTGCCTAATCCAATTATCAAGCTTTTCCGCATTGACTTCACCATTAAACATTGACAATTCAAACTTTACATCAAGTTTTAGAAAAGGACTTTTACCAATTTTCTTTGACTTGTGTGGCTGATGTATTGAAGATGAAGTAAAGGATGATGATGATGAGGGTGAGGATGGTGAATTTCCACTGACTCCATTTCCTCCATTGCCCTTCTTTGATTTATATTCATCATTTTGACCTCTTGATGATCCCTGACCTTCCTTGTGAAGTTTGGATCCTTCTCCTTCTAGTCTCTCATTCCTTTCTTGATAAAGGACTCTCACCATCTTAGACATGTCAAGGAATGCTTTCCTGAACACCCTTTCTTCTTCTTTGGGATCCACCTCTTAATGGATTTATTCTTCCTCTGGAGGCATGCTTAATGTTTCATCTTCTTCTTTTGGAGGTGAATTAGGTGGTGGAGAATGTGGAAATCTTTCCCTCCTTTGTTGTGGCTCACTTTGAGAACCTCTTGCTTCCACCAATCTACCTTCTCCTCTCTTAAGCTTGAGCCTAGTAAGCATGTGAAAACTTGCAAATAGTTAAAAAAATATTTTCACACTTAAACACCAGAGAATAAACTCTAGCTCTGATACCAACCTGATCTGCAAGGACTGTATTAGTTTGTTGTGCTAAGTGTCCTTTTAGTTATAAAACATGTACAATTTGTCTCCGTTTATTTGCTTAAGGAATGAGTAATTTAACCATGAAACATAGATGAATTTTTGAGTTTTAAGCATTAAAATAAGCCTAAATAACACTGAACAACAATGTATAATAGATAAATAACATCACACATAAGTATTACACAACATGCATGATGAAGTAGTTCACCCCTCCTGGGCTTTATCTGTTGGTCCAACTCCCAATGGCATGTCCCTCTTTGTCATTATGCTCAAAATTGTAAATACATGTGTTTACAAGCCTCTAATGGTTGTTTTCTCTGCACCAGTGGCTCCAGAATTCTCAAACTATTCTAGATAGACTCTTATTTTACCCAAATTGGTCGAAAATTGACCTCCCTAGCCATTTTTGCAATCACAGCTACAATTGATCCACTAAATGTGGAGAACTGCAGTTTAACTTCAGTTAGAATAGTAAATTACACCTAATTTAGATGGCGCGCTAAAATCCCGCCAGTTAACAAAAATCGTAGCAATAAATTTCAAGGTTTAGGGGCGGGGTGGTCACAAGACGACCCCCCTTAAACCCTGCGGTTTATTAAACCTCTACATTGAATGGTTAACACAGAACTGACGGTATAATACTAGGCGCATGTGACAGGTTGACCCGACCACTGAATGTTACGGTTTGTTAAACCGTGGGTCCGCAACCTCCAACACGAACTGCGCATCTGATGCCATAGTTATTTAGGTTTGTAGAATGTGACCGCTTTGGTGCTGTCGGAGTTGATGGTCATAACCGTTAGTCGTGGAAATTTATGTCGGGGTTTTATTAATACATGTGACGACAACTATTGGGGTCGCCGGCGGGTTGGGATTGCCGGCGGTCCCCCCCTCCAACTTGCAACGTATTCAAATCCAAATACATCCGGTGAACCTACAGGTTAATTCTCATCCGATAGAAGAGTTGGTCGAAGTCGCGAGCGCCCTGGAGGTCATGGGGTCGAACTCCTCGAACTCCAATATAATTTTGACCCTCCGTACAACTCTGGGCTGGCCATGTGTCACCCATCCAATGGTTCTCACAAAAATTCGTACAAACCCAAATCAACGACCCAGAAACTGACACTTGGCGAAACCTAGTTGGATTGAGAAAACAGAATATTCCCGGAATATTTTATTTCGCTGACTGTACATGCATGTTGACTCGGCATCCCAGTCACTCCTGTCACAAAATTTTAGTTGTTTAGGAAAACGATCAGAACGCGATATCTCCCTCATACGACATCATTTTTTCGAACCGTTCATGGCACCGAAATCGCAACGACGAGATCTACCCGGTTGCTTAAGTTCGGTACAGTTTCGAGCACTTTCAATTTTGAGAAAAATACATGATCTCCTTATCAATAATAGAGTGTGTTAATAACTTGATCATTTTAAATAATGCTAAATATGTATAAAATTAACCTACTCATTTTATTTTTAAATTTGCTTAATTACCACAATTTGTTGAGATAATAGAGTGATAATAACTTGAATGATGAAATACAAATTTTGAATGCATGGTGTTGAATGATAGAAAATGTGAATGATAAGAACATATTCAATTACAAATAGTTTTCATTGTGATCGATCTCAAACTATTTTCTTCCATTGTTCTTATTGTCGCCCATGTTAGTTTTGTCATATTTTCATATGGATCATATGAAAAGGGTGGTTGAAATCATAGACCATTCAAATCTTTAACTCAAGCTATTGTAGTGAACATCATACTTGTCTCTCTTGTTCTCCTATATTAATAGTAGCTTTCTCCAAAGTTGATCATTATGACTTATGGAGTGTTAAACTTTCAATGGTAGTAGTTTTTGTTACTTCATTTGAATGTAAAGTGACTAACAATGTTGAATGATGGAAAATGGGAATAATAAGACTATAGTCAATTACAAATAGTTTATAGTTTCAAGAAGCAAATATTTCACTTAAGTGAACATTTTATTTAAGATGAAAATGCAAGTAATTTACTCATGGTTCAATTATTGCAACACAGTAATCAATGCATGTCATCAATGATTTTTTTTGTGAAATCAACGCACACTATTAATCTAACTAATTTGAAATTAATGTGCATCATACATATAGTTACATGAAATCATAAATCAACATCTACACTCAAATAAATACATCTAGTGCAAGCATTCAAATATAATAACAAATCAACATCCACACTGAAATCGATGCATCTAGTGCAAGCAATCAAATGGGATTAGAAATCAACATCTACACTGAAATCAATGCATCTAGTGCAAGCAATCAAATAAGATTAGTAATCAACAACTATATTGAAATCAATGCATCGAGTGCAATCAATCAAATAGGATTATGAATCAACATCTACACTAAAATAAATGCATATATTTCAGTGGATAACAATGTATATCCTCTTCCATCTCTTCCCCTTCTCTCTCTCTCTGCTTCTCCCTCCCTCTATGTGTCTCTCTCTTATTCCCTCTCTCTTTCCCTAACATCTTTATCTATATCTCCCTCCATCCCTCCTTTTTTTCTATATATATCTCAACCCCACAAACATACACACTCTTGCTCTCTACATATATCTATCTTTCCCTCCCTCCCTCTCTTTTTCTTTCTCTTCTTCCCCCTCTTTCCCCTCCATATATATATATTTATCTCACTTTGTATCTCCTTCTTTGTCTCTCTATCTCATCCACCAAACATACACACTCTCTCTCCATATCTATCTATCTCTCTCTCCCTCCCTCTCTCTCTCCCTTGGAAATCCCTCTCTCTATTTCCACCTTTCTCTCTCTATGTATTTCTTCTTCCCTCCTATCTCCCCCTATAAATTTTTCTCTTTGTCTCTCTAATATGAATATGAGCAAACTATTTTTGTTGTGTTAGCTCCCTCATCAGTATTAAAAAAATGCGTTTAGGATCGTTTCAAATTAGTCAGTTATGTGAGGGTGTATGTGTCATGTTTTGGTGGGTTTTTATGAGAAATTCATGAGTTAATTAGCTGTTTAAAACACATATATAGAAAGAAAATTGTAGAGAAATAACACACAGCAAACACATTACTCAGTAGCTGATAACAAAGTTTACCCCTCTTAGGCTACATCTCCATGGATCTGCTTCAACTAGCTAGGCCCTCTTTGGATTAATGGTAAATTATCTTATTACATGAACATATAGTGTTCCAATGGCTTTTAAACCTAATCCATTAGATTCAGAAGATCCAAAAACCTCAAAATAGACTCTTCAAGCTCTGTAAATGGTCTTCAAGTGGACTAGGCATGACCTCCTCTCATAGTGGCCCTCGGCTTCTTTAATCTTCAAAGTGGAAAAATCACTTACAGAAGTGTTCCAATGCCTCTACAACTTGCACCATCATGCTCAGAGCATCCAAATAATCTAGGAATGACTCTTTCTGAGCCCAATTTGGTTGAAATGTACCAAAGTTATGGCTTCCTCAATATTTCCTAGAAATACTCCACTAAAACTGGAGAAACTCTAGTTAGCACTGCCAAATGTGGAAGTGGCGCTGAAATTAGGGGACCCGCCAAACTAGAAGCCAAATTAATCTCAGGATTAATGAATATTAAGTGCATTTAACTAGGATTTTAGCGTTAAGCACACAATTAACAAAAATATGATTTAAATTCGGATTAGCGCACATAAAATGGGATTAGGGTTAATTAACCCATATTTAAAGTCTAATGCGTACATTAGTTTTGGCCCTCCACCGCGATTCTGGGCCACGATCCTGTGCGTTGGGGCTGGCCCCCATATGCCTCCGCCTAAATCTTGTTGAAAACATAAATATGCATCGGGTCCAATGTTTACCAAGAACTTCCGTGGTGGTTTAATGATATGGCTCGTGGTTAGTGTGGGGGAGGTCGCGGGTTTGACCCCGACCTCCGCCCTTCTGCCAATAATTTTTCCACTGCCCATAAATTTAAATAATTTGACCTTGGACTTAAGAAATTTCGGACTTGACCATAATAAAATTTGGACCTTGGAAGGGGGCACGTGGTGGCCTCTTGGCTAGCCACGTGTCCTCATGCCATTGGTTCCTCCACAAACCAATTAAATTGCAACAAGTCACAACCAACCACAATTAGACACTTGTCATAGTGTCATTGGGTGAAATGAATGAATATTCCCAAAATATTTCTTTTTGCTGACTAGTATGCCATGTCCTCTTTCTGTACTTTTCTGCAATTTTTTTAGTTGTTTAGGAAAACGAACAACAAGCTTTATATTCCTCATACAAACTTTGTTTTGAGTGAAACAAAGTCCGCTATATTTCTGGCGACGAGACCTATCTGGTCATTTTGGTTTGGATTGATTATGAGCACTTTGATTTTTTAGCAAATTTTCGCCCCCAATCTAGATTCCGATCACTCCTTCCCACTGACGGGCTTTTAGACCCACAAAATTTGGTTATCTGATGCGAGCTAAATACTATTCTCTTTCCCAAGTTCTATCAACTTGATTCTACTTGGAAAAATCTCCATGACAACCACTTGGGTTCACTGACATGCCTTGTCTTGCAAATGGCTTTGCACTTCAACCAATGTCCTCCTTTTGTTGTTGACCCAATCCAACACTTGTTGGCTGCTTGCTGATTGATAAGACACCTTTCTATACCAAAGCGATCCCTCGGTGCTTGGAAAGCTAACTGATGGCCTTCCCATTGAGAATATTGTTCCTCCTTTGCACAAAAATGCATTCGATGCAAGCTTCTCCTTGGAAACCACTTTTTGAAGTTAAGCCCATCTGAGTGAACTACAACAACGAGTTCCAATACCAGTAATAACAAGAAAATAAATGACTATTATTTTTACCTCCACAGTTCTAAATTCCACATCTGGAAGAATGCATTCACCATCTCTTCCACTTCTTGGCGTCAACACATCAAATGGTCTACAATGGCTATTGTTTTAGCTGCAAACGTTTTGGTATCTTGTCCACTTTCTACTTCTTGATTCCATCATCCTCGAGTTCGACATGCTGCTCATGCCATGATTTGAGAATGAAGGTTAATCATGAGCCTCTTGCTCAAGATTGGACCTTCCAAAATCCTGCGACATCTTATCACAAGAAAAAGCCATTAATCTTGAAAAAAACATCATTCAAGAAAAATAACTTGATGAGATATCCTTTTTCTCCTTCAAAGTAACAAATGTCACACCTGTGAACATCGCCATGTACTGTTACATCTTGGTGTACAAACTTATTGACCAAACACAAGTTGACTAAACATGCCTCTTCAAACAATTGACTGTCTTGTCAAACAAAAAAATGTACAAATTTCCATCTTTGCGACATCTAAGTGTGTCAACATAACTCTATTTTTCCAGCATCTTGCTTCATGCAATATGCAACATAATTTCAAGAGAAAATAAATGCATTCAATTGGAAAAGAAATGCATCAATCGTCAAAAGAAATGCAATGCCTTAATTGGTTTAGAAATCTAACCATCTCTTTCCAAACCATTTCAATGGTGATTCTTTCAGCTACATGATGTGAATCATCTAGACCCACATCGATTATGGAATCCTCTTTTCCATTCTTGTCAAGATCTTTCTCCGCCTTCTTCAAATTTTGTGGATGACTTGTTGGATACAAAGTCCAACACTTGTCTACAAGATGACCCTGCTTATGGCAATGAGTGAAAAACAATTGCATCTTCTTTTCAACATGGTTTTCCTTGTCTAATGGAACTTTGTCTTTCTATCCCATTTTTTTAGAAAGTTTCTTGTGCATGGAAAAATTCTTCCAACATCTCAAATTAGTATGGTTATTCAAACCCCGAAAGGAACATGTAAACTTTCTCCAAATCTTATGTGAAGATTTACCATGTTTATCATAATAAAAAACAACTTGATTAGAGGCAGATTTATACCTTGCACATTCACCTTTGTCACCTTCTTGAAGAGGTGAATTTGATGAAGTAGTGCCTCTCTTTGGAATACCAACAATGGATTCAATGACTTTAGAGCTTTCAACATCCTCTTGTTTGTCATTCTCTTTAGTTGCATGCTTATGAGCATCTTCTTGCAAAGTGGGTGTAAAACGTTTGCATTCCTCATGAACACAAACTTCACAAGCTTGAGGTAATGAACATGAAATGAAAGTCCTTCTTGTAACACCTTCATGTGCCTCCTTGGCTTTGGAGCATTCTCCATCATTTTTTTCATAACCAAGACCCAAATACCTAGGCCTTTCCTCAACAAAAATTGGCTCAACTATGCCTTGTGCATGTTTGCCCAATCCTTTACCTTCATAGCCAATCTTCATCAATAATTTGGACCCTATTCCTCTAGCATGTCTTTCAAAAGCACCTACACATTCATTTTGAGAAGAAATAGAAGATAAAATTGTATTGCATACCTCTTTTTCATGTACATACTTGGCTAGTGTTTCCTTGGCATCATGGAGTTGAGTCTTCATCTCATGCAACCTTGCTAGGTTTTTATTTGTAATATGGAGCTAAGTCTACATCTCATGCATATTTTCAAGAAGTTCTTGTTTCTCCTCCTTCATGGCAATCAACTGGTGTTGAAGTATAATGCTCTCACTCTTATCTTCATACATCTCTTGCACCATATCATTCATGATGTAGAGATTTTTCAACATCTCTTTATCAAAGAGTCTTGCTAAGGAAGATGGATTAGAAACAATGCTTGATGAAGCTTCCTTCACACTTGTAATGCATAAAAATATTTTTTGCTATGATTTGAGAGCTAAGTCCTCAATCTTGACCTTCTCCTTACACACATAAACTTGCACACAGTTAAATTCTCCTTGTGCAAATACAAAACCAATACCTAATTCTCTAGTTAACCTTGGAAAACCATCTCAGCGCTAAAATGAGCTCTGATACCAACTTGATTTGATATGGGAAAACTAGTTTTGTTGTGCTATCTCCCTCATCAATATTAAAAAAATGGGTTTAGGATCGTCTCAAATTAGCCAGTTATGTGAGGGTGTATGTGTCAGGTTTTGGTGTTTTTTTATGAGAAATTAATGAGTTAATTAGTTTTTTAAAAAACATGTACAACAATAAAATTGAAAAAAAATAACACACAACAAACACATTACTTAGTAGCCGATAACAAAGTTCACCCCTCTTGGGCTGCATCTCCATGGACCTGCTTCAACTAGCTAGGCCCTCTTTGGATTAATGTTCAATTATCTGATTACATGCACCTACAGTACTCAAATGGCTTTGCAACCTGCTCCATTGGATTCAGAAGACCCAAAAACCTCCAAAAACACTCTTCAAGCTCTGCAAATGGTCTTCAAGTGGACTAGGCATGACCTCCTCTCCTGGTGGCCCTGACCTTATTTAATCTTCAAAGTGGAAAAATCACTTACAGAAGTGCTCCAACGCCTCTACAGATTGCACCATCATTCTCAGAGCATCCAAATCATCTAGGAATGACTCTTAATGGGCCCAATTTGGTTGAAATATGCCAAATTTATGGCTTCCTCAATGTTTCCTAGAAAAACTCCACTAAAACTGGAGAAACTCCAGTTAGCACCGCCAAATGTGGAAGTGGCACCAAAATTATCAGACCTTCCAAACTGGCCACCGAATTAATCTCGGGATTAATTAACATTAAGCGCATTTAGATAGGAGTTTAGCAGTAAGCGAGCAATTAACAAAAATCTGATTTAAATTTGGATTAGCTCACATAAAATGAAATTAACACATGTTTAAAGTCTAATACGTGCATTAGTTTTGGCCCTTCACCATGGTTCTGGGCCACGATCCTTTGCATTGGGGTTGGCCCCCATACACCTTTGCCTGAATCTTGTTGAAAACATAAATATGCATCGGGTCCAATGTTTAACAAGCACTTCTGTGGTGGTCTAATGGTATGGCTTGTGGTTAGTGCAGGGGAGGTCGCGTGTTTGACCCTGACCTCCGACCTTCCACCAATAATTTTTCCACTACCCATAAATTTAAAGAATTCAACCTTGGACTTAAGAAATTTCAGACTTGGCCATAATAAAATTTGGACCTTGGAAGGGGGCACGTGGCGGCCTCCGAGCTAGCCACGTGTCCTCGTGCCATTGGTTCCTCCACAAACCAATTAAATTGAAACAAGTCACAACCAACCACAATTCAAAACTTGTCATATTGTCCTTGGGCGAAATGAAGGAATATTCCCAAAATATTCATTTTTTTTGACTAGGCTGTTGTGTCCTCTTTCTCTCATTTTCTGTAATTTTTTTAGTTGTTTAGGAAAACGAACAATGGGTTCTATATTCCTCATACTGACTCTGTTTTGAGTGAAACAAAGTGTGCTGGATTTCTGGCGACAAGAGCTATCCGGTCGTTCTAGTTTGGAGTGATTCTGAGAACTTTTATTTTTTGGCAAAATTTTGCCCCCAATCCAGATTTTGATCATTCTCCCTCTCTCCTTCTCTCTCTCAAGTCCCCTCTCTCTTCATTCCTCTTTTTTTCCATTCTCTTGCACCTCCCTCTGTTACTTCCCTCCATCACTCTCTCTCTCTCTCCACCCGCCAAATTTGTCACTAATTTGGGATATTTTAGTTTAAGACTTTAAAATGAATTGCATAAAGAGCATGAAAATAACCATATGAGCAACGTACATAAAGAAAGTATACACATGAATGAATGACAATATGGAAAATTGTGCCAGAACTTGATAACAAAATTCGTCCAAAGAGGGACTACGTCTCCAAGGTTGCTTCTCGTGGAGAGGTATTTTATATTATCTCTGTAAACTTAGCAAAATACATGGCAATACCTCAATTTTGGAGATGCCTAAAAAATGTGTTGCTAAGATCCAAATTATTTCTGCATCAATGGACTTGTCTCGAAAAATTGCGAAAAATGAATATAAACACCATATGGTTCTATTACCATCACTTTTGGACCCATCTAGGCTCCACTACATCAAAATTCATGCCACACAAACTAAAACTCTATGTAATTAGTGCAAGCTTGTCTAGAAATTCATTCCCACGGATGGGCGCCAATCTCCCCTGGTAGATGAATAAACTCTGCTTAAATAATATATTCGTGGGCAGTTCTTCCAAGGGAGTCCGTTGGAATACTGGTTGATGAAGGTTATATTAAGGTGTTCATTTGGGGAGAGGTGCTAGGGTCAAACTCATGAGCCTGCCTGTTGAGCTGCATATTTGTCCAAATTTTTACGATTTTTATCAACTAAATATATACTTGTACCTGGTGTTTTTAATCGTTATTAATCCATTATGTTGTTAATTAGAGAAATTTAGAAACAATAGCTATTATTCTTGTTATTAGTTAATTTAATGAGTGTTTTTAATAAATTTCTTCTTGGTTGCAGGAAGGCTCGGTGCAGGAATGCAGTTGAGTACAAATGCACCGAATGCATAAAAGCAGCTGATGGGTAGTTGAATTGATGTAGGTGAAAATATCCAATTTTCGACCAAATGGAGAAAATCTCTAAATTCCGAGACGTGGGTTGTGTTCAGAGCACCATGTTTCCTATAACCCATAACCATTTGGCAAAATTCGGCTTCATGAAAGAGTTATCGTCAGGAGAGACATGAATATTTGAATGGTGGAAAGACTTCACAACATGCTCCACTTGTAGATTGCATTCGTACCAGATGGCCTAGAGTTGTATGTTACAGCAGCCATTGCAAGAGAAATGGCAGGTGGAACAACACCTCGAATTCAGCAAGATCTGCAAAACCTCGAGCTATATTGCCTTTGTTGGAGAATTTAGTTATGAGTGTTGAATCAGTGGGATACAAGTACCGGATTCTTCAGTGGACCACCAATCTCAAAATACAATGGACCAATGCCTTAAATTCATCTCCTACCTTCAGTATTGGGGGGCCCAGGTTCTTTCGTATTGATAATTTACGGTTTGAACTTGGAATGGCCCTTTTCCTTTATGGTGCACTCTTGCGTGAGTGTGGTTTGGAAATGTTGAATTCAAATTTTGTTGAATTTGCTACCCTTTTTGGAAAGGCTGCAGGAGTTTATCAGTACCTGTCCCAAGATGTACTGCCCCCCCATGGAACCTAAAGCTTCCACCATGCACTCCATATCAAAGCCAAACCTTCCAGACATGTCCAAGAAAAAATGAGTCAGATAATGATATGTGTTCTTGTTTATCTGAACAAGTCAATTGAGATGACTCCTTGAGCAATATTCCAGCTTCACAGTGTATATCAAGCCACTTATCAATTCCTAGAGAATACCATGCCTCTATGAATGAACGCATGGGGTTTTCTTCTGAAGCCAGTGAAGAACAAGGAAACTCAAGCATGAGAAGTGAACCCCTGATTGAAATTGGACATGAGTTACAGTCAATTAAAGAAGCTTTCAATATAAATCATGGTCATAGACAGCTTAAAGGGCACAACCGAAGAGCGTTCCTTTCTAGTGCGACATCCAGCATAGATGATGGCCATGTGCTAACTACTAGAGGTGCTAATACTCGCGAGGGGCTAAAAGCATTGAGTGTTAGTTCTCATTATAAGCAGTGATGTTTCCGAAAATTTAACACCAACATCATCAGCTACTGGACCTCGATGTAGAGAAACAGAATCTCCAACTATATTACCTGAAAGATCAAGATTGGGTAGTTTGACTTTATGGAGGCGCCAACCTGAGGACCGGAATACCGTGCTTAGGATTATTTCCTCTTCAGTATCAGACACAAGGAGTGAAGGACCCAAGACATAGGATCAGATGAATGAAGCAGATTCAACTGCATCTGACACTGTTGGATTCATCGAGTAATACAACTAAGGTGAGCATCTCATGGATCAATTTGTGGAGGCTATCTACTATTACAGTGCCATTTTGGAACGCATCTTTCAGCAACAGAAGAATCCCACAAAAAGGGGAACGGATTCTTGAATTTGACATTCTGTCAAAACCACTTCTCATTTTTGCAATTTTTTAAACTAATAATTTCTATATTTTTCTTGGTTGAAGCCCAAGTTTGTAATTAAAAATGTATATATAACAGTTGCTGGAAGGAGAAATGTAGTAGCTGTAGAGGGGAAGAAGTCGATAGATGAAGATATAGAGTAGCTGCAGAAGGAGGAGGATTAGATAGATGGAGTGATGGTTAGTGTTGTGCATAGATATAGGTAGTAGTTGTGCATTAGAATAGGAGAGGATGTGCGCATCAGCTAGGAGGGAGTCATCCATTAGAATGAAGGAGCCGACATGAGATAAAAGGAGCAATCAAATCGATTTCTTAGATGTAAAAGTCAACTTTCTCAGACTTAGAATTAAATTAATCTCTTCTGATTTATAGATCCGGCATCAAATTTCCCAGCACAATAATTGTAATGCAACAACAGATAATGTATTTATTGATTCATATTTGATTAGATGTTCTGATTTAATTTATTTTGGCTTTTGCATTTGTTTTGTTTTCATATAAGAATTGTAATTTTCTTTTTAAACTTTGAGTTAATTTAGGACTTGCTCTAGGGAGTGGCAAGGATCCACCACAACCTGGAGCCGAGTCCTCATTCTTCATAGCTTTAGGATTTGTTTAAATTGTAGAATTATATTTTGTTTTAAATTGTTTTTTAAAATAGTATTTAATGTTTCTTAATTCTACTTAGATCATTGTTTTGTTTTTCAATTTTTGAGTTTGATTCAGGAGTCAGAATAGATTTTAATACTTCGAGTTTAGTCATGGTTTGCCTTACTTAATTTGTTTGAATATTTGCAGATTTAATGTTCATTTGATTTAATGTTAATAATTTTAATTAGAATTATTTTTGTTTTTTTGTATAAATCATTTCTTCATAATAGCTTTTGATTGCTTATTTGATTGTGTAGGTAGCACTGAATTAGTTTTCATTAATGATTTATCTAAGCGTGATTTAGTTTTAGTTAGTGAGTGCCATGATTTGGACTTAGTTTTTATTATAAGTTGTATACCTTTGAAGAGTGAGCTCATTTGTAAATAAACTTGTTTCATTTAGATTTAAATATTTGAATTGAAGATTTCTCATAGATTAATTGTAATGTTATTTTTAATAGGATATCTTAAATGTTATTTTACATAAGAGAGAAGTAGTTTTCTTCTAGCAATAGATAGAATTGGCTTGTGTTAATTTGAATTTTGAATTTGTTATGAAGAATAGTTAGTTTAAGGTGTGAGTTTTCATTAGAATAGTGTATGTGTCTTTTTGTTTGTTCAAGATTAATTTCAAGTATTAGTTTTTAAGTTAATTAGATTAAGGTTTTCAAGATATCATAGGGGATTTAAATTCAAGTACAAGAATGATTGAGGATTTCTTCGTATTTCCTTATAGTTTAATTGCATTATGGAGTTTTGCACGAAACGAAATTGGTTAAGTAGGTTTCCTTTTCATGATTGCTTATTTGCCAGCAAACGTGTGTTTCATTCCAGTATCTAGTCTATCATTACAAAGGAACATATTTATACTCTGATTAGTAAGCCGAGCCAATACACAGTACAACTTGTGTTTACGACTCCCGGATTGATAATTAATATTGAGAGGTTTAATCCAACAATTAAGCCGACCAACATTTTGGAGCCGTTTCCGGGGAGTTGTATTTTGGCTCAGGTAAAATGTTTCTTATAGAGTTTCAAGGGTATTGCAGGACGTCAGAGGGCGGAGAGTGTACGGTAAGATGTGAGTGAAGAGCCACGCATCCACTATTGTGGGGTTGCTCCAAAGTCTGGCCATCTTGCTTATCTCTTGAACTTTTATTTTCTTATCTTGCTTATGTGTAGAAGTAGAAGCAGGCTTTAGACTTTTAATTTCTGAATTGTTTTGTTTTCAGTAGATTAAATATTGCTTTGATTTGGAATTTTCCTTTCATGCAAGCATGGTGAGCTTTATTTCAGTCAATTTTTTTTTTTAAATCCATTTATCTTCATAATCCAGTCTTCAATGATATATCATTCTTGGGGTACTGTAAGAACCCTTACGTACTAATCCATGTGATGAAAAAATGTACCAGTTTTCTCGTTGAAGACCAAAAGATGGTATTTTGAGGAATCATTCAATGAGGAGATTTTATGCTGCTATAGAGACGAATAACTCATCCGATGAAGAATTCACAAGTGCTGAATTTAATATCTTGTTTGAACATAAATTTAAATCTTTGATTTCGAAATTGGATGATTTGCAAGAACAAGAGAAGGAAAAAGAACCACTACTTATCCTTTGCGCCAACTGTCGAAAGAAACATTGCCTTGGAGAGTGCCCACTTAGCAGTCTGGAAGTTTGCAAAATTTGCGAGGATGATCATGCAACCGAACATTGCCCATCACAGCCACAATTACAAAAGGTACCCACAGAATCAAGTAAGGAATCGAATCATCCGCCAGGTATAACTCAAAACCTAACACCATTTGATACTTGGAATAACAATTATTTTCCTGATTAGGTTCCTGAGCAGGTTCCTCAGCATGTTTATAATCCTGGACTTTCATGGCAAACTTATGATCCTCCTCCAATTGAATATCCAACTTCGTGGCCACAGTGGCCCTCTCCTTGGATGTCATCCTCTAGCCAGATATCTCCATGGCCTCAAGAATCGTTTGGATCTTTCTCTCTAGGGAAATCTCCCATGCAAATTCAATCGTATGAGCAACAACAACCACAATTCCTTTCCAATGCACCATTAAGTTATCCTCCTCTATGGTCCCAACTGAATATGAAACCTTACCTTAACCCTCATATATACCCTAACCCTAATCCTTACCTTAGTCCATACCCTAACCCTAGTCCATACCTTAACCCATACCCTAGTCCTAATCCAAACCCTAATCCACGCCCTAGACCCAACCCTAATTCTAATTTAAAACCTAGACCTAACCCTAGTCCAAAGCCTAATCCTAATCCAAATCCAAACCTTAGTCCACACATTAACCAAAACCCTAGCCCAAACCACATCCTAAACCCTAATCTAAACCATCAGGTTGCACAACAGTTTGAACCACCTATTCTTCCCGTTGATTCCCCTATTGAACAAAATGTCACACCCTCCATGTTGGAAAAGGGAATGAATCTCGAAACTTCCCCCATTATCGTAGAACATTTACCCCAAGAAGATATAATTCAAAGAACACAAGAGGAGCAATCTTTCATTGGAACTTATTCTAAAATTTTTGTTGAAACTCAAAACCCTAGAATCTCTCTCAACCATTATTGTCAGTTTGAAAAGCAGATATTTGAGCCCGAACTTGAGGGATTTATCTTTTCTCTTTCACCAGATCCTTTTTTCCTCCAGGGGAGTGACTATCAAACTGTAGAATATTTACATCAGTGGGAAAAACATAAATATGTGGATTCCATTGAATCCTGGTTTCGAGCAGTCGTCAACACATCTTATTTCCTCAGCATTCATAAACTCTTGGTACCATATCAATTAAAGAAATTGGTTTCTCATGCTTTCGTATGTCTTGAAGTCTATTATTTAAAACTAAGCGTGAGTATAATCAGCATTTTGTTACGCACATGGCTTCATTGGAAGTACTCATATACTTGAAAATGACTCTTTCGCCTCTTAGGGTAAAGTAGGGTAGGAGAATAAATGAATAAAGCAGTTACAATGCTATTAGGGTTTTGAATTTTAAATAATGCATGTTAAAACTACTATTGATCCACATTAGTTGTGAACACACACATTTGTGACAAATCTTGTTGAGTACAATTCACTCTAATACCTCATGATTTTTCAAAAGTAACCATGATTAATCACTTTAATAAGTTGTCATCTCAGACATATAATTTCAGTTTCCCTTAGAAGGTACTATTGGAAAACCCCTATGGTGGACCACTCTTGCAAAGATCATAATGAGCTATTTAGGAGAACACTAGCATTCTTAACTCAAGAATATTTCGGTCATTGTCTGGGATATCTTTAAGAAGTCTTCAGGGTAGAGGAATTAGCCAAAAATGATTAGTCTTTAAAAACTTTTCACGCCATCCTGTACTCTTAAGGAGTAGATATGTCTCCCCACTTATTAAGTAACCTTTAAGGTTAATCATAATCAAAGCTTACAAAAATTTAGGGAAGGATAGGAGGTCTCGTGATGAGCCGACCTACCACAATCATAGGATATAGCATGCATGACATTACTACTACTGGTCACCAAGCCAGAGTAATGGATTTCAGCCAAAAAGCTGGAAGACAGAAGGTCTCATCATGAGCCGGCCTGTTCATCCATGTTACTTCTTGTGAGTGGAACTGCCATCAACTCGTTACCAAGCCAAGACAGTGGCCTTCATCTAAAAAGTCAAATAAGCAAAACTCTGAATCTATATCTAGTAAGTGGGATACTGACATTTCGCTAGGTTAAAAGACCAACAAGTAAACTCAAGCACGATAAGTGAACCTCTGATTGAAATTGGTTATGAGTTACAATCAATTAAAGAAGCTTTCAATAGAAATCATGGTCATAGACAGCTTAAAGGGCAACCGAAGTGTGTTCCTTTCTAGTGCGACATCCAGCATAGATGATGGCCATGTGCTAACTACTGGAGGTGCTAATACTCGCGAGGGGCTAAAAGCATTGAGTTTTAGTTCTCATTATAAGCAGTGATGTTTCCGAAAATTTAACACCAACATCATCAGCTACTCGACCTCAATATAGAGAAACATAATCTCCAACTAGATTACCTGAAAGATCAAGATTGGGTAGTTTGACTTTATGGAGGCGCCGACCCGAGGATCGGAATACCATGCTTAGGATTATTTCTTCTTCAGTATCAGACACAAGGAGTGAAGGACCCAAGACATAGGATCAGATGAACGAAGCAGATTCAACTGCATCTGACGCTGTTGGATTCATCGAGTAATACAGCTAAGGTGAGCATCTCATGGATCGATTTGTGGAGGCTCTCTACTATTACAATGCCATTTTGGAACACATCTTTCAGCAATAGAAGAATCCCACAAAAAGGGGAATGAATTCCTGAATTTGACATTCTGTCAAAACTAATTCTCATTTCGGCAATTTTTTAAACTAATAATTTCTATATTTTTCTTGGTTGAAGCCCAAGTTTGTAATTAAAAATGTATATATAACAATTTCTGGAAGGAGAAATGTAGTAGCTGTAGAGGGGAAGAAGTCGATAGATGAAGATATAGAGTAGCTATAGAAGGAGGAGGATTAGATAGATGGAGTGATGATTAGCGCTGTGCGCAGATATAGGTAGTAGTTGTGCATTAGAATGGGAGAGGTTGTGTGCATCAGATAGGAGGGAGTCATCCATTAGAATGAAGGAGTCGGCATGAGATCAAAGGAGCAATCAAATCGATTTCTCAGATGTAAAATTAGACTTTCTCAGACTTAGAATTAAATTAATCTCTTCTGATTTGCAGATCCGACATCGAATTGCCCAGCACAATAATTGTAATGCAGCAACAGATAATGTATTTATTGCTTCATATTTGATTAGATGTTCTGATTTAATTTATTTTGGCTTCTGCATTTGTTTTGTTTTCATATAAGAATTGTAATTTCCTTTTTAAACTTTGAGTTAATTTAGAACTTGCTCCAGGGAGTGGCAAGGATCCACCACAACCTGGAGTCGAGTCCTCATTCTTCATAGCTTTAGGATTTGTTTAAATTGTAGAATTATCTTTCGTTTTAAATTGTTTTTTTAAATAGTATTTAATATTTCTTAATTCTACTTAGATCATTGTTTTGTTTTTAAAATTTTGAGTTTGATTCATGAGTTAGAATAGATTTTAATACTTCGAGTTTAGTCATGGTTTGCCTTACTTAATTTGTTTGAATATTTGCAGATTTAATGTTCATTTAATTTTTTCATTTGATTTAATGTTAATAATTATATTTATTTTTAATTAGAATTTTTTTTTTTTTTGGTATAAATCATATCTTCATAAGAGCTTTTGATTGCTGATTTGATTGTGTAGGTAGCACTGATTTAGTTTTCATTAATGATTTATCTAAGCGTGATTTAGTTTTAGTTAGTGAGTGACATCATTTGGACTTAGTTTTTATTATAAGTTGTATACCTTTGAAGAGTGAGCTCATTTGTAAATAAACTTGTTTCATTTAGATTTAAATATTTGAATTGAAGGTTTCTCATAGATTAATTGTAATGTTGTTTTTAATAGGATATCTTAAATGTTATTTTACATAAGAGAGAAGTAGTTTTCTTCTAGCAATAGTTAGAATTGGCTTGTGTTAATTTGAATTTTGAATTTGTTATGAAGACTAGTTAGTTTAAGGTGTGAGTTTTCATTAGAATAGTGTATGTGTCTTTTTGTTTGTTCAAGATTAATTTCAAGTATTAGTTTTTAAGTTAATTAGATTAAGGTTTTCAAGATATCATAGGGGATTTAAATTCGAGTACGAGAATGATTGAGGATTTCTTCGTATTTCCTTATATTTTAATTGCATTATGGAGTTTTGCACGGAACGAAATTGGTTAAGTAGGTTTCCTTTTCACGATTGCTTATTTGCCAGCAAATGTATATTTCATTCCAGTATCTAGTCTATCATTACAAAGGAACATATTTATACTCTAATTAGTAAGATAAGCCAATACGCAATACAACTTGCGTTTACAACTCCTGGATTGATAATTAATATTGAGAGGTTTAATCCAACAATTAAGCCGACCAACACTGCCCTTTTAGTGTGTTATGAAATGGAGTTTAATTTAAATAGGTTTTACCCAATATTTATTTCACATAGCAGTTATGGCCCAAATATTGGATTGTTGGCTAGTACCGCCAAGGTTGGGGCTTCGACCCCCAAGCTGCTACCACCACCGAAGTTTTCGAGAAGACCAACTTGTCCAACCACAGGGTGCCACATGGTGCCTAGTGAATGGGACACATGGCGGCCGTGGATTGGTCCATGAAACTGCCAATGATATGCTACCGAGATGAAATATGAAGGTGACATGTTACTCGGGTAGGATGCCACGAGTTTCCTTTAGGGGTGCCACGTGGACTTCTTTATGGGTGCCACATGGCACTATTAGTGCCATTCTTTTGGTGTTCCTTCAAAATTTCAGAAGGTTGTATCTTCTACATACAAGGGAATTTTCAGGTACCTTTTGCACCATTGGAAATCTCTCGTCGATCTCTACGACTTGGTGTCATTTTTGCTGAGATTTGAGGACATTTAATTTTGAGCCTTTTTTATCCTCCTGTATTAGAGAAATTTTGAAGTCTAAAATGGGCCTCAAAACAAAAATGTACAACTGAAATCAACTTTGGAAGAACCAATAGGATTGAATATGATGATGACAACCATGGGGGAAAATTCACCATTTTTGGAGTAAAAACAGTAAAAATATTAAAAGAAACAAAAAAACTATTTTTCCAACTTGTATTTTCAACTCATATCCTTACGATTTTACTCGAATTTCGAGTGGGATCATTCATTGGATGCATAATTTAATTCCTCATTCAAGAAGTACCCATGTTGCATACTTTTGATGAACCATGCTACACGAAAAATGAGAAATACAGGAAAAAAGCTATTGCAATCACATTTTTGCATGTATTTCTCATTTTTCGTGTAGCATGGTCCATTGAAAGTCCGCGACATGGGTACTCCTTGGATGAAAAAATAAATTTTGCATCCAATGAGTGCTCCCACTTTAAATTTAAGTAAAACCATAGGGAGATAAGTTGAAAAGGTAGTTTTTTTCTTTGTTCCCTCTAAAATTTAATGATGTAATCTAATATTATTTTATTATTTCCACTATTATTTTATAATATTCCTTAGGAGACCCATTTTAGACCTTAAAATTTCTCTAATGGATCATTCCTCCCCACTGAGAAGCTTTTGGGCCTCCAAAATCCTTATCAAACAACAAATAGGTGAGGGAATTTCTCCTTTACTTTTCGCTTCTCTATCCACTGTGCCTTGCTTGGATCCATTCCTTTCAAACCCACTCTATGGTATTCCATAGCACTTCGTTGTGAGGTCCTTGTCCTTCTATCTAGGATGATGTATTTTATCAACTCATCCAATTACAGTGGAGAAAATTCATCTACTAATGGAACTTGACCACTCTCCTCTGGATCCATGAACACGGGAGGCTCATAAAGTTTCAAGTTTTATATATTGACCACATTATACATTTGCATATAAGGTGGTATATTAAGGCATAAATTATTTGTTCCAATATTCTCCAAGATAGTTAATGGGCCATATCTGAGTTTCTTGAGATTTTTACCTTCCCCTTTCAACCCGTCTTTGTTGATGTGAAGGCATACTCAATCACCAACCTAGAACTGATGATCAAATTTGTGTTTGTCATGTTGGGATTTATACTGTGCCTAACTCTTTTCCAACTATTACTACAATGTATGATGTACCATCTAGATCCTCTTAATGTACTTGAGATCTTTATCCTCATCATTGTGTTCATTCAAATAAAAAAAAAATTCCAAAGATTAAATCTAGTGGTGACTTTTGTAGGTACCCAAAGAATGTCTCAAATGGTGAACTCTGGGTGGAAGGGTGGAAGGACCAGTTGTATGCATGTTGGATGTAACATATTTTTTCATCCCACAACTTAGGATGCTTGTTGTAGTACCCTCATAGCAAATAAACCATTTTCATGTTGACTACCTATGTTTGTGGATGAAAAGTAATACTCCTCTTCAACTTGGTGTCCACTATTCTCCACAAGCTTTTCCAAAACTCCCTAAGGAATCTGGAATCTCAATCCGAGATAATGGATGTGGGAAGTGCAAAGTGGACCCATACATGTTGAAAGAAAAGGTGAGAAATTTTCTTAGCAGTGATATGCTTTTTACATATAATCAAGATAGACATCTTGCTAAACCTATCCACTACTACATACAAGTAGTCATGAACCCTTTTTAACATAGGCACCCCCCCTATAATATCCATGGAGATACTCTCCCAAGGATGATAAGGAATAGGGAGTGGTGTGTACAACTCCAATTTTATATTAGTGGGCTTACATGTAGAACACGTCACACACCCTTTTACATACTTGGTTACATTTTCTTTCATCTGAGGCCAATAACAAATCATGTGTCAATGAGCCATAGTTTTTCCCACCCCAAAATATCTAGATACAACAGAAGTTTGAGCTTCTCGAATTACATGCACTCTTTTACTTGTAGGAATTCATAACTTGCCAAGATGGTAGAGTAACTTTCCATGCAAATAATAGTTCTCCACCTATGAACCATGGGTTAGCCTTTTATAAATGTATTTAAAATCCTCATCAATAGCATACTGTTCAATTTTAACTATCATAAGATAAAGAATCATTATTCAAAATAATAGATGTATAAACAAGATGCTTAGAAAGCATATCTTTTACTTCGTTACTTGTACTCTTCTTATACTTGATTCACAAATGGAATTGTTGAAGAAAACCCATCCTTTTGAAATGACGAACTTGCTACAACGTGGTATGTGACTAGTGGTATTGTAGGGGATGATTGTCTATATGTATGATAGTCTCTTTACCTATCAAGTTATGCTTCCATTTCTTGAAACTTTTAACCAAGGCATACAACTCTTTTTCATATGTGGGATAGTTAACAATAGCTTGAGAAAAGGTTTAAGAGTGTTAAAAAATAGGCTTGTGATGATGCATTAATATTTCACTCATGACATATCCACTGACATCAATCTCAATCTCAAAAGGCTCTTGAAGGTATGGCAAGGCTAATACTAATTTTGTGTTGATATTCTCTTTCAAGGTGTCACAAGTCTTATGTTTCTTTCCTTCCCACTGATAGGATTGCTTCACATTTTGCATGTTCACATTTGGACGAGGGGTATCCTGTTGAAGATGGATCTCATGTTGAATTCCCCCCTTAAGAGGAAACCACCTGATTCTTGAAATATTTCATTATATTTATAAACAATATCAAACATTTCCTTCTTGTGAGAAGGATCACACCCTTGGAGAGCATCAGATGTCTCAACATATTTTTCTCTCACAACCATGATCACAGTTTTCTTGCTAGATTTGATGAGTCTCTTCATCTATCCTGCACCAACCAGAGTTGAGTTAAATTTCATGCTATGAGCTCTGACAATATATTCAAGTCCATCCTTAATGAGGTGGTACTTGTTCTTGTTTATGAAGAAAAATTCCTTTCTATCATATAAGTATGGGCTTCCCAAAACTATGTCACAAATGTCAAGTGGGACAATATCCAAATCAACCTCATCTATCAACTTTGAAGCAATAGTAAATCTAACTCTACACTATTTGGTGAGATTTAGTTTTTCATTGTCACATACCAACCAAGAGGGTAAGGTTTAGGAAGAGGTATTGTTTCCACACCCAACTTCTTAACATTTGTTTCTAATATTAATTTAACTTGAGAAGCTCGATCAAATTTAGTATCTATTTTTCTGTGTTTAGATACAACTCTTATATGGAATAATTGCTTCATTAGAGAAATTTTGAGGACTAAAATGGGCCTCCTAAGAAAAATTTACAACGAAAATAAACTTTATAAGAACCAATAGGATTCAAGATAATGATGTCAACCATGGGGGATGATTCACCATTTTTGGAGTAAAAAGTAGAAAGATTAAAAAATAATAAAATAATAAAATTACATTTTTAACTCGTATTTTCAACTTATCTCCCTAAGGTTTTACTAAAATTCCGGGCAGGAGTACTCATTGGATAAAAATTTTAATTCCACATCCAAGAATAACTCATGTTGCATACTTTCGATGGACCCTACTACACGAAAAATGAGAAATACATGGAAAACATTATTGCAATCATGTTTTTCATGTATTTCTTATTTTTCATGTAGCAATGTCACTCGAAAGTATATAAAATGGGTAATCCTTAGATGAAGAATCAAATTATGCTTCCAACGAGTGTTCCCTCTCGAAATTTGAGTAAACCAATAGGGAGATAAGTTGAAAATACGATTTGAAAAATAGTTTTTTTCTTTTTTCCCTCTAAAATTTGATGATGTAATCTAATTTTATTTTATTATTTCCAATATTATTTTATAATTTCTTTAGGAGACCCATTTTAGACCTCAAAATTAATCTAATGCTTCTTCTTTCATGATCATAAGACACATTTGTAGAACTTGAACTAGCATGAAAGGAACTTTTACCTTGTACCCCCACAACTACAATATTTATCTCATCACCTAAATTAGAACCCATGTCTTGTTGCATTGTAGCAAAAAATGTATGCTTCCCTTTGCCACCAAATTTCTTAGGCTTTAGCTCAGGATGTAGTTTCTAGTAGTTCTCATCCTCATGCCTATATTTCTTGCAATGAGTGAAAGAGGGATTTCCTTCTTCTTTCTTTGTTGTAGTTGTCTTCCTACCCTTTCATTTTCCTTTGAACTTTTTGTTTTGGAACTTGGATGTAGGATTCCTTATGTGATCTTCTTGTACATTATTTCCTCTCTTTTCAAGATGAGTTGTTTGCGCACACACTTCGTTTAGATTAGTGGGATTAAATAATAACAACGTGTGATGAATGTAATTGTGTAAAGAACCAATACATTTCATCAAAGTTTATGGTGATTCTAAAGTAATATTCAATGGAAATTACTTCCTCCCAAACTCTTATATGAAATTTTGAACACTCTGACCTTTACCCTGTCTCAAATTTTTCCACTCCATCATGAAATTTTGTGTGTAATACAACAGATAGAATTTTCTTCTTAATGTAGATGTAAATTCAGACCATGACGAAAGGAGTTTATCATTATGTTTGCTACCTTTCTGAAGTTTTCTCTCCCACCATACAAGGGTTGTGCCTTCCATCTGAAGAGAATTTAACTAGATCTTCACCTCTTCCTATTTTATTTGTTGTACATGAAAATAAACTTCGATCTGTCTAATCCAATTGTTCAACTTATCTACATTAGCTTCTCTATTAAACATTGGAAAATCAAATTTTACATCTAGTTTTAATAATGGGTTTTTAAAAGCATATTTTTTATGACAATTTGAATGATGAGAATGAGAAGAAGAGGAAGAGATTGAACTTGAAGATGGATTTGGAGTTCAAGATGGTTTCCTCCCAATCCCTGGTTCACTGAAGAATTATCCTTTCCTTTGGCTTCGTACTTCTTTTGCTGATTTTCCACTACCTCTTAATAATTTTCAAACAATATTTCTACCATATCTAACATCTGGTAGAGAGTATTGCGGAAAGCATTCTCGTTCTATGTATGAATGTATTCATTCTCCATTTTCCTTTGAGATGCACATCCTATCTCAGGGTTGAAAGTCTTAATTTTTCCTTCACCCTCTTTGAGCTTGGCCCTATTAAGCATTCATAATCACAATTCACATCAAATAATACCACTCGGATACCAACATGATACGAGATATTTTATCATATTACTTTAAAATAAATTTCATAAAGAGCATGAAAATAACCATATGTGCAACATAAATGAAGAAAGTATGCAGATGAAGAAAAAAAATATAGGAAATTTCACCATAACGTGATAATGGAGTTCGTCCAAAGAGGGACTATGTCTCTAGGCTTGTTTTTCGTGGATAAACCTTTTATATTATCTCAACAAAATTTTGACAAAATACATGGAAATACCTAAAATATAGAGATGCCCCAAAAAAAAGCTACTCGGATCCAAATTATGTTTTCATCAATGGACTCCTCTCAAAAAATCATGAAAAATGACTATAAACACGATAGGTTTGGTTACCATCACTTATGGACCCCTTTGGTCTCCCTTGCCTTGAACTTCATGCCACACAAACTTAACCTCTCTGTAATTAGTGCAGGCTTGTCTCAAAAGTCATGCATGGATGGGCATGTTCCCCCCAATAGATGAATAAACTTGCCTTAAATAATATAATTGTGGTTGGATATTCTAATGGAGTCTGTTGGAAAATTGGTTGGTGAAGTTTATATTAAGGTATTCGTTTTGGGAGAGGTCCCAGGGTTAAAACCGTGGGCCTCCCCTTTTAGTGTGTTATGACGTGGAGTTTAATTTAAATAAGTTATGACCACTATTAATTTTATGAAGCAGTTATGGCCCAAAATTTAGACCGTTGGTCGGTACCACCGAGGTCGAGGGTTCGACCCCTCAACCGTTACAACCACTGATGTTTTTGGGAAGACCAACTTAGCCAAACGCAGGTGCCACATGGTGCCTAGTGATTGGGACACATGGGGCTTGTGGGTTGGTCCATGTCATTGCCAACGATATGCCACATGGAGGTGCCATGTCAACCAAGGAGAGTGCCACAGGTTACCTCATGGGGTGTCACATGGAATCCTATATGGTGTCATGTGGCACTGTTATATGGTGTCATGTGGCACTGTTAATTTCCTTCTTTTGTTGTTCCTTCAGACCTTCAAAAGGTTGTATCTTCTTGATATAGAGGCCTTTTTAGGTGCCATGTGATCCATTGGAAAGCTGTCGTTGAGCTCTACGACTTGGTGCCATTTTGTTAATATTTGCGAACTTTAAATTTTGAGCCTTTTCGGATCCTTTTTTGGTTTTTACAACCACTGATGTTTTTGCGAAGAACAACTTGGCCAAATGCGAGGTGCCATGTGGTGCCCAGTGGTTGGGACATGTGGCACATGTCGGTTGTTCCATGTCACTGCCAAAAATATGTTATTGATATGCCACATGGAGGTGATATGTCACCCACGGAGAGTGCCACATGTCACCTATATGGTGCCATGTGTTACATCCTGGGGTGATCAGGAGCTCAGGACCAAGTGTCGTAAAATGGTCAAAAATGAAGGTGCTCAGAACTTGTTTGAACCTGAACGACTGGATAGAGCTCGTCTTCCTGATTCCGGCGCCACAAACGGTTCGAAAAACGGTCGCCGTATGCAGAAGTTATTCAAGTTTGAAGATTTCTCAATTTCCATAAAAAAATGCCAAATTTGACTTATGGAAAAATTTTATTAAAAAAAGAATATTCCACAGAATATTCTGGGAATATTCCATGGAATATTCCGCAGAATATTCTGGGGAATATTCCATTTTCAGCCAATGGAAGGGCGCCACGTGGCTAGCCCGGAGGCCGCCACGTGGGCCCCAAGTCGGATTGAAAATGTGTTTTAAAAATTTTGTTGGGGCTCGGCCGGATTCGAACACAGGACCAGATGCATATAAACCAAACGACTTTACCAATAGACCACCGTGCGTTTGTTGATTTATGTTACAAACAAAGTCGTATTTAAGGTTTGTTGAAGTTTGGGCGGGGCCCGAAAGGGGGCCAGCCCCTAAGGGCCAGCCCCCTCTACATAGCACCGGGGCCGAGAACCACCGCCATATTTCATCGGCGCGCAGTTCGGCGGATTAAAACTTTGGATATGGTTATTTGGTGGGTTTTAATATAAATCATTTGTATTTATTTGAAACCGTTTGCATAGACCGCCGAACATGTGAACGCGGTTTTTTATAACCATAATATTTATTGCCCAGAGTTAACCGTCTGCCATTTTTAGCGCGCGCCCGATATATTTGGAGTTGCTGCCACTTTTAACTGGAGTTAACTCCAGTTCTCCACATTTAGTGGAGATTTTTTAGCCCAAACAGGCAGTTTAGTAAAGAGGCCATAACTTCTGCTAGGAGAGGCCTTTGAAGACGAATTTTTTTTTTGATTTTGGGTGTAGAGAGCATTCTGGAGCTGTTGGAGGTGTCTGCAGAGCCATCAGGGCATTCTATCTGCGAATTTTACAGCGCTTTTGACAGTGGAGCCATCAGAGCTAAAGGGAAAGAGTGCTGCATTGGGTTACCTTCCTCCAATGGAGGTGAATTTGTAGTCAATTTATACTGATTTGGATCTTCTGAGTCTGTTTTAGCAGTCTATTTTTCCATTAGAGGAGTTTATACAGATGTAATCTCATTTGAAGCCTTTAATCAAAAGAGGACTGAGCCTAATTAGAGGCTTTTGGACCAGCCGAGGTAGCCCAAGAGAGGGGTGAACCGCTTAAACAAATATCTGCTGTTCATCTGTGTATTTTGGCTGTTTATTTCCAGATTCTGATAGTTTAAACAGTAAAATTTCATAAGCATGCTTTTCCAAAACAAGTTTATACAGTAATCAAAACTTGTTATTTTAACATCAAACCTCTACACACCAATTGCATAACATATGCTCTTGCTTATTCACACTCAAAACAGATCAATGAACACTTTGAATTTAAAAACAAAATACTTTCATTGATCTTGATATTTGTGTTTACATATTATTTCCTTAGGCAGAGTCTGTAGAGGGCCAGGTAGCCTCTGGAACTCATCCTCTCTTTAGAGGTGACATGTCCAGTGAATGCCCCTACAGTCCATCTCTGTATAGGAAATAGTTTATTTTCACATTTTCAGAGGTCACTTGGAGTGTATAGCTCAATTTGAAATTATTGGAAATGGATACCTTGCACCCTCAAACAAGTACATTCCATTTTCAGATCATGGGGTGCCATGTGGACTCCTCTAGCAGTGCCACATGGCATTGTCAATGCCCTTCTTTTATTATTCCTTTAAAACTTTAGAAGGTTGTATCTTCTTCATATGTAGGCCTTTTGAGGTGTCATTTGCACCATTGGAAAGATTTTGTCGAGCTCTATGACTTGGTGACATTTTTATTGAGATTTGAGGATTTTGAATTTTGAGCCTTTTTGGATCCTCCTAGATTAGTCACTATCTCCCCCTCCCCATCCATCTCTCTCCCCCTTCCTCCCTCCTTCTCTCTCTCCCCTCCTCTCTCTCTTCCTACCTCTTTCTCCCTTTCTCTCTGCCCATCAATCTACCAATCTCTCTCTCTCTCTCTGTCTCTCTCTTCCCTCCTTATCTCCTCTCTCCCTCACTCTCTCTCCATCTCTCGCTTGTCACTCCCCCCCCCTCTCTCCACCTTTATCTCTTTATGTTTTTGTTATTATCTCCCTCTCTCCTCCTCTAGCTTCATCTCCCCCCCTCCATCCATATGATTTAGAATTGTCACTATGTGTAATCAATATTATATGTAAGGGATAATATAATAAAACTATTATGGAGATGGTTATTATTATAATATATTGGAATAATAATAATCAATATTATCGATTGAAAGGAGATCATAGGTCATGATGGATATTACAGTCTCAACAATAGGACCATTCGGGACTATATTCATTGGAGATGTTTATATTTCACCCTCAAGGCCTTGAACCAGGCAAGGATCTATCCTAGAGAGATGGTGGAAATCAGAGCCAACATCTATAAGCAAGTATTGATGACTTGCAAGTTCGTCATGGAGAATGCAGATTCCTCTTCTCATAGCATTGAAAATGTCGATGTCAATCATATCATGGACATGCTTCTAGAGGCTCTCGAATGCATGTTGAATTCCTTCAACTAGTGAAACAAGGTTGAAGAGAAAGCTCATAAATACATCTATTCGTTACCGAATTCCAAGCTTGAACTGGTACATATCAAAATTGAGTATCTGCAAAGTGAATTCAAGATCAAAATGACAACCATTCACTGCAAGCTGGAGGAGATGGAGGACATGTTTGTCACAAGATTGCAACTATAACTAGTAGAGTTCAAAGCTAGTGAAGATGCGGCAAGGAAAAAAGGGAACAAAGTTCAAGATCCAGAGCATCAAGACTAATCTATGAGCTCCAATTTTGAAGAAGTGCCTAAAATGGAAGGCTAGTTTTTTGGACATTTTTTTCTTTGTTTTAGTTTATGATGTTATGTAAGAATTTATTGTATCTAGGAGTTTTCTAAGAGTATATAGTAGGCATCAATTCATAATTGTAGGAAAAACATGTCATAAGCATTGGCTTCCTATGTATTGGACATTTGAAAGTAGAAATATGGTTGAGTTGGACAAAATATGTAAGGGTTCTGACCCGAAAACCAGATTTACTTTTTAATAGAAATCTCTAAACCATCTCTTTGATAAAAAATCAATATTATTGATTATTATACAAATAATAATATATAAAGAAATAACATGTTAATGAAACAATAATATGCTAAATTTACACTATAGAGAGACCAATTTCTTCTCATCAAATTGGTAGCTTTGTGCCTTATATTTTACATTTTGTATTTTAGATTTTAGATTTTACAATTTACATCTATATATGTTTTAATTTTAATATTAATTAAAACATATGAAGCTGGCATTTATATTATTTTTTTAATATGAAGCTCACATTTACTTTTGAGCCTATTGGTGGGGGCTTTTGAAGAGACATCAGGACATTTGGTAAACCTGGTAACAGATGTATAATGCAAGGATACGATTACTACTTTATTGTGGGTTAAAATTTAAAATATTATTTGTTGGTTGATATTAATTTTGGGAGTATGTTTAGAGTCTATTTTTAAATTTGTTTACCATGAGTTGAAATATATTTAGATATTTTTCATTGAAATATCATTATTATGTACTAATTACAATTTTTGTTGCATTCAAGTTTTATTTGAGGTGTATAGAGTAGCCTAGATCCAACTTAATTCCATATTTATCAAGCATCGAGAGGGATCAAACCTCTCAAAGTGAAAATCTCTTTTTTGAGTGTAAAACTTGAGGAAAGGTTTACATATCGAGAGGTTTTGATCCCTCTTAGTGCTTAATAGATCAGGATTAAAAATTAATCCGAGCTAGTTTAAGATATATATATATATATATATATATATATATATATATATATATATATATATATATATATATATATGATGCAACCTTAGCTACCTTCTACCCATAGTATGTATATAAAAATGCATATGTATACATTTTCCCAAGATCAAACACCCTCATTTCTGATATAACCCTTAATCAGGTCGATTTCCCTTCTTCACAACTATGGTTAAAACCCCATATAGAATATCCGTTTAATTAAATATAACTCCTATGTTTGCGACTTTGGTTAAAAACCAAAGTGCCAACATATATATGTTCAGGCCCACAATCTATACTCGATGCACCTTTACCGTCGATCTATCCGCAACCATTATATTTGACGGATATCACACTCGGAGGAGCACGATACCATACCATTAGATAACGTGTGATATGGGTGGTTTGGACTTACAACGTGGCGCCTCCATGTTATTTCGCAACCTCCAAAATTTTACCGATTACTACCCTTAGGGGTCGTAGGATACCGCTCGCGGGTTTCCAAAACCATTTCCCCATTCCGCGTTCAACTCGACTCAGAGTTCCAACCTCGCTTTACCATTCCGCCTTTGACTCACGGTTCCTTAATAATGTGGGTTTCCAAACGCACAGGATTTCGTCATGCTTCCGCTGCGTCACCTCTGATTCACGGTTCTAACCAAAATGTGAGGTTCCGCCTATCACAAAACCCACTTCATGGTTTCAATCCTGAGACTTATGCACTCACGCTCCGATCCCGAACATGGTTCCAAAAAATACGAGGTTCCACACGAATATAACAAATTGAAGTGCGGTTCCTTCCTCGGTTACTCCTTTACGCATCAACCCTCAGAAATTTCTTCAACAACAATTAACTCGGATCTTCATAGATCCCAAACCCCTGTCTGTGCTACACTTAGCTCCGGATGTAGCACTCCGACCACCCTCTGGAACTAACAAGATCCTACCAGCCATTAAGTCTCATTTTTGCAGTAAGACTTATTCCTTCATCAGAGTTTATCCAATTAGGGTGTTATTACACAGGCATCATAATTATTCATTCACAGATTACTCAGCGCCTAGAAAAAACAAAACAAGTCACACTACATTCAACTCTTCATTAATTGTATAGATACAAATAAACGTTATATACAATCTGGATCTAGCCTAATGTATCCTTACATGGCCCTTTTCTCTTCCTTTCTATCTATGACCGTAGGCTTACAATCGAATTCCTTCAATCATCTATCTAACTCTCACCACCCTCTATCTTCTCATATGTAGGCTTACACATAAATATATTTACATAATTATGGATTACTCCGAATTCGTGATCCTCTTCATAAATCACTCAAATAATTCCTAAAATCTCTTACTCCACTTTTGACTCAACCAATTCCTAATTTAGACTTTGAAATCCCTCAAATCCTCACTCTTCCTAGGATTACAACTCACGACATATTCTACATAAATCAATTTACATTCAAACTCAACTTAGGAAAATAAAGAAAACAATTAAGGGAACCCACTCCCTTTAGTAAATGTGAAATAAGACTCATGGGTCTTATAAGCTTTGAAGAATGCTCCCGCATTAGACTCCCCAGGTTGAAATAATTCATGGATTCCTGTTCATGAGTCACCCAACTGCTTCTGCTGTAAACTTCATCAGATTTCATCTTCCAACTGGATGTCTGTATTTTTCTAATTACAGGTGTATTTGGTGCATTCCCTCCTTTTCCTGGATACCAAACTCTGTGTTGTGGATGTCCTTCTGCTCTGCTGTCATGATCATCTCCTTTGCATAATGTTTGGATGCTGACATCCTGCATAAAAAACTCCTCAAAAAATATAACTTTCTGCTCCTTTGTCTGCTATTGTCTTTTCATCATCTCAATAAAATTGAGCTCCAACTTTATGTATTTTTTACTGTCTTGTACATGACTGTACATTTTTATTTCTGACCCAATAACCAACATTCTCTTCTGTCTCCAAATCATTTTCTTTATGTTGTCTTGTATATCCTTCCATATTTCCTTAACTTGCTGACTTTGACAATTTCTCATGCTCATCACCTTTGTAGTTTTCATCATCCATCTATCCAATAACTTGAGTAGAATCCTCTCAATCTCAAAATAATTTTGTTTCTTCTTTGATACAAGAACATATAACCTTTTAACCACATACTGTTCATCAGCTGAATTTTTTTTAGCTATCGAACCTTGTTCAATTGCCTCCATATTCCTATTAAATTTAACTGAACTGTTCATCCAAATTTTTAATTGCAAATTCAAAATAAACTCTCGACATTCAAATCTTCTTTGGATTAAAAACAAAATCTGTTTGTAGGCTGTACTTTCACATCCTCTGCAATATTATTTCTCTTCTACACTGACTTGTATAAGTGCTATACGAACTCTCCTTCCTTCATCCCGAACTTCTAAGTCAACTAGTTTCTTTCTCCCATCTTCTTGTTTCCATAAGGAAAACTGACTTTCTGCATTTCCAGAATTTACATACTTCTTCATGTTTGCACGAACAAAAATATCTCCAAGAGCAGTTTGTCCTTCATCCTGGAAAACACATTCAACGGTTAATAATTCAAAATCATAAAACATATTACATTTTCCTTTAACTCTGTTCCACATTTTCTTTGATTTGTCATCCTCTTGATGTGCATATGACATATCAAACTTTTCATATCATCCTTCATGTTGCCTTGTCTTGAAAAAGTCTTCTTTGTATTCACTTTGCATTGAACATTGTCTAATTTCAAAATTATGTTCTCTGCTCTTCTCTTTAGCCTTCCTTCCTTTCATAATTCTTTTCATTCTTCCTTCTTCTCCCTTACAAATTTGTAAGCCACCAAGTTGTTTTTTCCATTCCTCTTCCTTTTCAATTAAAATCTTCCAATCTCTAATTCTCTTTGTTTCTTTACAAGAAACAAAATCATATACAACAGATTTTTCATTGCACTGTAAAGTTCCTTTTACAACAGTAAAAATTACTGTCAACATCTTGAATATCACATTCCATTGAATCCCTTCGTTGCTCACTACAAATGCATAGTTCATGAAAGCATCCTTGCCTTCATCCTCTAAGATTGTCTGTCTCTTTCCAGTTTGCTGATTACATTCATCTTTACTCTGTTTGCAATTTGTATAAATAACATTGTCGTCAAATTTCTATTGTACATCAACCTCTGCCAATCGATTATTAAGTTTCTGACTGCCTTCTTTTTCTTTCCTCTTCATAGTCTTTTCTGGACTAACTATACCTCCTTGAACTGAATTCTATTTATAAATCTTTGTTCTACTATCCTCCATAGTACAATCTTTAGTAAGAGTCCTTTCCATTAATGCTCCACTATGTCCTTCCAAGGTAATTTCTTGTCCATTAAATATCAATACAGGTTCATAATTTTTGAATAAAAATGAAAGAGATAATCCCATTACCTCAAGTTTTTGCACTGTACATATACTCTTGTTTGATCCTGTCATAAGGCTATCTTCATGCCTCTTTTCTACTTCTTCTTTTGCAATATGTAATTTCCTTTTGTCTTTAGACTGTTTGCTATCTGTTTGCCAAATCTTACTAGATTCATCATCTCCAACTTCCTTAGTAGTCTTCAACAATTGTCCATATTTAGTGTCTTTGAACACATGTTCAATCAAGAATTGTTCCATTACAACCATCTCTTCTAACATATTTATTTCTTCAGCAACCTGCATAAACATATCTTGTAAAGATTGTTCATCACCTGTGTACATACACAAATCATCACTTTAAAAAATACTAGGATCCTCTTTCTTTGATGTCTCAGCCATCACATCTCTCTGTTGATCCGAACTTGTCCAACAGTTCAGAAATTCATCAATGATTCCTTCCTCAGCAAGGTAATCTTCTTGCTTAGGTCTATCATAGTCATCTTCCATCTCTAACTCAGCTTCTCTGAGTTCATCTGGTATACATTCTCCTTTTTATTTGCTTTTGCAACAACTTCCACTTTATCTTCTTTATTTTCATAGTCCAACCATAACTTTGGCCCTTCTCACTCTCTTCTAGCAGCATTATTATTGCATCAATACTTGCTTTCAATTTTGCACTGTCTCTATCAAATACCTCTTGACTCATCTCCTTTCCTTTGCCATTTTCCTTGGCATCTTCCTTTCTTCTGTTCTAGCTTCTCTCTGAACCCCTGTTATGACTATTAGTGGTCATTTCCTCCATATCTATGAGCTCCTCACCCACTATGAGTTGCACTAAGCCTCTGCAACAACAAGTCCTCCCTGCTGCCACTTACCTCACCAATCCCCTCTCTGGACTCGGTCTTTTGGCAAGCACTGGTTCTTTATCTCTAGAACCTCTTCAGTACTTTCTTCGGCTCTCTCTAGGCTTATATCCTCAACTCACCTTCTCTTGAGAACACTTTAAATGTCCTCCCCGTCCAACCTTCAGCTGGAATATTTAGGTTCACTGCCACTATCACAACTCCTCTCTCTCTTTACACAGTCTATTATTGTGTGTTGCTGCTATCATTCTATTCCTTATAAAAACAATTCAAATGTAACCAAACATCTACATATAACTCATACCTGAGAGATATTCAAATGATCTGTCTCTTTGAGCTTCCACTGGATTGGATAAGACACATGCAGCTTTAATTTTCGCTGTTTGCACATCAGTTCTTCCTTCAACTAAATTTCTTTATCAAGCCTTTTTCCACATTCTGACTTGAATGAAATGTTAAAGTCTCCATTGCCTGCAATATTCCAGAATTTCTCTCTGCATAAAATCTCTGGTGTCCTAGTCTCCCTCTGTATCGAAGCCATTATAATGCAAATTATATACATGCTCTCAGCAAACCTCCACAGAGCATTAGTCTTGGCTCCGATACCAAATTGATGTAGCCTTAGTTGCCTTCTATCCACAGTATGTATATAAAAATGCATATGTATACATTTGCCTAAGATCAAACACCCTCATTTCTGATATAACCCTTAATCGGGTCGATTTCCCTTCTTCACAACTATGGTTAAAACCCCATATAAAATATCCATTTAATTAAATATAACTCCTATGCTTGCGACTTTGGTTAAAAACCAAAGTGCCAACATATATATGTTTGGGCCCACAGTCTATACTCGATGCACCTTTACCTTCTATTTATTTGCAACCATTATATCTGATGGATATCGCACTCGGAGGAGCACGATACCATACCATTCGATAACGTGCAATATGGGTGGTTTGGACTTACAACGTGGCGCCTCCACGTTATTTCGCAACCTCCAAACTTTTACCGATTACTACCCTTAGGGGTTGCAGGATACCGCTCGCGGGTTTCCAAAACCATTTCCTCGTTCCGCGTTCAACTTGACTCAAAGTTCCAACATCACTTCACCATTCCGCCTTTAACTCACGGTTCCTTAATAATGTGGGTTTCCAAACACACAGGATTTAGTCATGCTTCCGCCGCGTCACCTCTAATTCGTGGTTCTAACCAAAATGTGAGGTTCCGCCTGTCACAAAGCCCACTTCATGGTTTCAATCCTGAGACCTGTGGACTCACACTCCGATCCCGAACATGGTTCCAAAAAAATACGGGGTTCCACATGAATATAACAAATTGTCGTGCGGTTCCTTCCTCGGTTACTCCTTAACGCATCAAACCTCATAAATTTCTTCAACAACAATTAACTCGGATCTTCATAGATCCCAAACCCCTATCTATGCTACACTCAGCTCCGGATTTAGCACTCTGACCACCCTTTGGAACTAACTAGATCCTACCAGCCATTAAGTCTCATTCTTGCAGTAAGACTTATTCCTTCATTAGAGTTTATCCATTTAGGGTGTTATTACACAAGCATCATAATTATTCATTCATAGATTACTCAACGCGTAGAAAAAACAAAACAAGTCACACTACATTCAATTCTTCATTAATTGTACATATACAAATAAACGCTATATACAGTCTGGATCTGGCCTGATGTATCCTTACATGGCCCTTTTCTCTTCCTTTCTGTCTATGCCCGTAGGCTTACAATCAAATTCCTTCAATCATCTATCTAACTCTCGTCCCCCTCTATCTTCTCATATGCAGGCTTACACTTATAAATATATTTACATAATTATGGATTACTCTGAATCGATGATCCTCTTCATAAATCACTCAACTAATTCCTAAAATCTCTTTCTCCACTTTTGACTCAACCAATTCATAATTTAAACTTTGAAATCCCTCAAATCCTCACTCTTCCTAGGATTACAACTCACGACATATTCTACATAAATCAATTTACATTCAAACTCAACTTAGGAAAATAAATAAAACAATTAAGGGAACCCACTCCCTTTAGTAAATGTGAAATAAGACTCATGGGTCTTATAAGCTTTGAAGAATGCTCTTGAATATATATATATATTACTTCTTGTCACTAAAACCATTTTATTTCAATGATCATTCATGGCCCAAAGGAAAACTACAAAGGAGTTTTCATGCCTTTAAATAGGCTATATTACATAGAACACCATTCACAAAGCCATGAGTTGTCAAAACCTGGAGCCCAATATCTATCAATGGTAAATTGACTCTATGACCTCAAATTTTTATTTTTTTCAAAGTAAAATATACCTGTAATTTTTTTCTTCAAAGAGTAAGAACAAAATTACATTTTTTATATGCTAACGCATTCGAGAAATACCCCTCACAACAATGAAGACCACAAAAAACTAGTTCCCCCTAACAGGGAAAACTACATCATTACAATATAGACCAGAGCCTAGAGCCCATACCAGCTCAAAATGGGAATACAAAGTGAGGAAAAACCTTAACATTTGAAGCAACAATGGAAAAAAACTGCAAATAAACAAAAAAACCACAACACCACTAGAGTAACCCTCATGGTTGAGTGAAACAATGAGAACAATGGTGGCGAAAGAAAAATGGATAATAATGGAACCAAGTTGTCCAGAAGACCTCGACATAGATGAGGCAGCATGAAATTATTGGAGCAAAACACATCACTTAAACACCCAAGTGAGAAGACCCATCAACAGATACAGAGGCACTCTGACAATAACTAAGTGAACAAAGCCTTGAGAAGCTCCACAACATACAACGAATGGAGACCAAAGAAGCTCCACCATGGCTAAAAATAGTGTACCACAACCAACTGAAACACACAATAACATGAACATGACAACAACAACACCAAGGTTAAATCGGCATAGGGAAGGTCATGAAGCAACAAAGCCGCTCAACCCCCCCCCCACTATGACCTCAATTTTACCTAAACTATCATAACAATATTTGTGAGCATCAGTTTGTTCTAAAAAAATTATTTTAATTTTAATAAGCTTATAAGCTTATATAGCATATGAATACATTATGAATAAGCTTATGAATCTAGTCAATTACAAATATTTTACATTGGGATTAATCTTAATATCTCTTCTTCTACTTTTCTCATGGTCACACCTGCTACTTTCGCCATATTTTCATATTTTTTATATGAAAAGGGAGATTGAAATCACAGACCATTTAGATATTTAACTCAATATATCACAGTAAACGTCATACCCTGCCTCTCTTTCTTGCCATTATTATTTGTAGTTTTCTCCAAAGTCAATACTTGTGACTTATGAATTGTTAAGCTCAAGTAAGTTTCAAAGGAAGTGGTTTTATTTTACCTCTTTCAGTAGGTGTAATAGGAACTATTTGAGGCGATGATTCATCCCATGGTACTCCCATATAATAATTGAATCTTAGTAAAAACTTATGTGGGTGGTTTTGGGCACGAAACTCCAAGGTTATACACAATTTTTTCTACAATTTGAAAAGCATCATTTATGAGTCCTACATTAGTTCATATCTTTGATATAAGTATCACTTGAGATCCAACCACAATAAGTAACTAAAGCTCCATTCTTCCTCTTCTATTTCCATATATCTCTTTTTTCCATTTGCAACAACACTAGCTCCAATGGGACAATTTAGATATCTTAAACAAAGATTATTACGATTATGCACATCATAATTTGTCGCAAAAAATGTATTTCCTTATCAAAGGACTCTATTGCATAAGGATCCAAGGATGTATTTGTACGAATCGTAAGTAATTTATAGTCTTCCATAGTTGGTATTGTGTTCCTTACATTCTTCAACAAATGAAGAAATTATATTTGTTGATTGCTTTTTCCATCTTGTTGAAACACTATATCAAGTGTCACAACCTTTGTGAATGGGTTCCATAATTCTCTTGCAACATCATCACATGCATATATAGGTATATCCATAACGTGTGACAATTGACCCAAGTCACTGACCAATATAATTGATCTCCCACTGAAAGGAAAGTTAGCATTTTTGGGGAAAGTTTGTCTAAATCTTGAATCAATGCTTTTTAATAGATTCATTTCCAATGAAACTCATTTCTTCTATTAGAATATATTTCACATGCCTCATCTCTTCCTGTAATGTAATTAATGTGATTGTTGTATAGGTTTTATGTATTTTATTGACAGTTGAAGTGTCAAATGAATTGGTGTTGCTGATATGTTGAAATTTGCAACCCAAGTAGGAGCTAAAAGAAGTAATGGAATATTCTAGGAAAGGAGTCAGTTTCAAATGCATTTTTAATAATTCAAATCAAACAAGACTTTCATGTACCTATAGTCCCTTGGATTATCATGCGTAGTGGATCAACCCTTGATCTGTAATGGTCAAAGATAATATCAAATAATTTTCTCTATTGCACCCCAATACTTTCAAAGGTATAAGACTTTCCATGCTTGTTAGTGTAAGTGAAATTCAACTTTCTCTTTTTAGATATGAAATTAATAACGCAATTGGAAGTGGCTACATCAATAGAATTTTTGTTCCAATTATGCTCACAATCATGATATCTATGTCCCAGGATGTTGTCAGTTGTAGAGAGAAATTTTCCAGTTGGGAAAGGTTATGGATTGAATATGTGTAGGAGGAAATATGAAGAGGAACTTGAGATGGTGGAGCAACAAAGTCCAAGGAAAAGGATAATTTTTCTCATGTAGGCAAGGCCAAGAAATGAAAATGGAAGGCCAAGTCTAGTCAGAAGGGAAAGAAGAAGAAGAAGGATCTAAGTAAGATCAAGTGCTTCCATTGCCATGAGTTTTGGTACTATGCTACTAAGTGTCCTAATAAGAAGAAGAAGGAGTCAAATAAGGATCATGTGGCTGCATCATCAAAGGTAGATGCATTTTATGCCCAGTTCGAGAAATATTTCTCATTGATTGCTTGCATGGCAATATCAACAGACAATGCATGGTATATTGATTCAGGAGCATCCTTCCACATGACCAGGAACAAGAAGTTTTTTAGCCACCTAAAGGAGAAGGACACTCAGTTTCAGATCAAGCTAGGAGATGATGGCCAATATGTAGCTAGGGGAGTTGGTACTATCAATTTTCAAAGGGAGACAGGTAATCCTCTTCATCTCAGAGATGCCCTCTATGTTCCAGGACTTAAGAAGAATCTTGTTTTAGTAGCTACCCTTGTGGAAAAGGGTTATGATGTCATCTTCAACATAGGTAAGTCTTACCTCAAGCATCTAGCTTATGGATGTAAGAAGCAAATAGGTGTAAGGAATAAGAATATGCACTTCTACAAGTTGAGACAGGTGCAACCTTGAGTAGCAAGGTAGGAAATTATCATAGTAGAGAAGTGATGGTTGAGCGAGAGAAGGATAAATCTCTCAAGACAGAACCTCAACCAATATCTTAGTTTGAGTCTCGACTAGTTGGCAGTTGGGCTGAGAAATAGGATGATCATGGGGGCTTCACTGGGGGAGAAATACCATATCACGTGCATTCATATTGGGGGATATATATTGAGGAAAAAATGTCATATTATATTGAACATATAATAGAGGGTAAAGGTTTTTTATGTTGGCAAGTATAAAAAAAGGAGCTCAAAGTTAATGAAGAAAGATAAAGTGTTATAAAAAATGTTAATGGAAAATGGATACCTACAATATCTAGTGAAAGTAGGTTTTTTTTTTTAATTGGGAAGGTGTATTAGCTTTGTATTGGTAGGGGGTTAAATAATGTCGTTTTTAGAGGAATTTTCCAATATGTAGCCAAATTAAGGGAATTTTTTAGTATGCCACGAACGCACGTGATATGTCAAAGGTTCATTGAGTGAATCCCCAGTGAGGATGATGATGCACATAGCCCAGGGAAAGTGTAGGTAGCAACTCAGTCAGTGACTTCCAGTATAGGGAGAGTTCGAGCCAAGTGAGCAAAAGATTTGTTTAAGGGAGATCATGAGAGAGTTGGGTCTTCCAGTATCACCCTCAACCAAAGGAAGCATCCACAAAGGTACACATGGTACATGACACTTATGACTGAAGTGATGGACTCATAGAGCATGGTTGGAAAGAACAACTCTTCAGATCAGATTCCACAAAATAAAGAAGAGAAGTCTTCTAGTTAAGAGGGAGCAGCTGCAGTAGCAGAGAACATGGTAGTGTTGGAGACAGATCTAGGTGGACAAGGTTCTTTCATAAGCACCTTCCTCGCTGAAAGGGAGTGTTGAAAAATAGTGAGAGGAGGTCTTCTTGACTTGTGCCTTAGTCAAGAAAGACAATGAGTTATTCTTCTTTTAACATGGATGAATTCACGGAGTAGTTAACTCATGCGCAAAGATTGGAGGCTCAGTTTTGTTGTCTCCAAGTGAGAGTTCTAATTTAGAACATGATGAGTTGGGAGCTTCAGTTTCAATTTAGGCAAATATTAGTTATAACTCCAAGTTTTGAGCAGAGATTTTAATTCGAACTCAATTAACTCATCAATCACAATTGTTGTTCTAAATTTGTACTTTACTGAATCATCATGATCGAATTGCTTAAAAGGAGGATAAAAGCACAACTTGTATCATTCTTGTATGGATAGGTTGTGTGTGTAAGATCTTGTTGTGAGAAGAGCATATCTAGGAGAAGCCTATCCACAATCTTGTGACAAAGAATTCCTTGTAGACTAGCACTAGGAATTAGGAGAAATTCCTATGAAATAGGGGCTCAGAATTGCACTAGGAAATAGGGATTTCTAGTGCTAGATAATAGGAGTTAGATAGTGCAAGAAGGTTTCAACTACAAATTTGCAGTGAGAACAATGAGTTCACTAGTGAAACATATTGCCTTCTAATAAATTATATTTTCTCAAACTTTGTTAATAAATCTAGAGCAAGCAAAGGGTTTTCCCAATTTGGTTCTCTAGAAAAATATTGTGTAATTGTGTCTTTATTTATGTGTGTAATTGTGTTGCTTCTATTGTTGAGGAATTTTGTATCTTGGTGATAATTTAAATAGTTCATTTTTCAGAAATCATCCAAGTGGTTGCAAAATTCCAAGGAAATTCAACATCCCTTATGCTTGTAACTCCATTGCTAGCCTTATATGCCTCTTCAATCAATACAACCATAACATCCGTTATACATGAAACTTCATTTCTGGCCTTGTATGCCTCTTCAATCAATGCAATGATAAAGAGGGGATTTAAATCATTTGTAGTATAATGGCATTGAGATAATGAATCATCTTATAGGAAGCCTAATTACAAGAAAAGCTATATAATTCCACCTAATTGCAAGAGATATCAATCTAAAGACTCAAATCCTCGAAAAAATGAACTTCTTATTACCATGACCCACCATGTAACGATTTCCCACCCTAATAATCATCAAATTCTCAAAATTCATGCACTATTCGAAACAATTAATGATATCCCAATCTCAGAGTCTATGCAAGCAGCAATTTCAATGATCCAAGGATCATTAGAGCCAGCTTGGTGACCATGAGGGTTACAATCGTGAGAGTAAATGGTCACGTATCTTAAACTTTTTGAAACAAGAAAATCAAACTAACCCAAAACAATGTTTACACGTTCCTTAAACGACACAAATTGACTACAATGTTGAGAATATCCATGAACACTTCAAAAGACCCTTGTTGCCAAAAGTGTATGAAGGTTCCTATCGGATAGTCATACTTCAAAAATGTAGAGCCTCACTCCATTGAATATTTTTGTTAAGAGAACCTATTCGGTCTTATCAAAATGACGTAGTGATTATGGCCTCTCCTTTATTCGGGGCTTGACTTGGTTGGAAGGAAATGGTAACAGAGTTTAAGTCGGTTGTGGCGAACAACCTTAGACTTTTGGATAATCTGATTTTTGTGTTGCATGCTAAAAGCTTCATTACTCAATCAGAGGACATATTTATGAATACATCAACTGGGGGCTAGAATGGAAATTTACCTAGGAGCTCGGATTAGATGGGGAAAATGCCCTAGAATGAGAGGGATATATTGCATCTCTCTGTGATGGTCATGTAAGGATTAAAGATTAAGTGTATCTCTCTGTAATGGTCATGTAAGGATTAAAGATTATGCAGATGAGGTTATTTGGTTGGTGAGAATTAAACTCCTAATATTGGGTATCAAGTTCTTTGTGAATGTAGGATTTTGGGCATCTATTTGTGAATATAGGATTTTAGGCATCTAAATGGTGACTCAGGGTGATATGGAAAATGAAATGTTCATTAAAGTCAAGGGTTTTCATCTGATTAGCATTTAAGAGTAAACTTTTTACCTGAGACAATTTGTAGAAAGAAACAGAGCTGGACTCAATAGATGTTCATTATGAAATGTAAAAGAGGAGGGTATTCATCATTTGCTTCTGCTCTGTCCTTTTCGCTATTCAAGTTTTCGAAAGAGGTAGTACAGGATTGAAGAACGTTTGTAGGGGTTCTTATGTAGAAGACTGATTAAATAATTGGTGTGAAAATCATACTGTGAATAAGTTTAAAGCTTTACCTCATTGCCGGGGCTGTTTAGTTAAATTGAAATGATAACTTATTTGAAAATAAATTAACACCAATGATGTGTATAGCAAGGACAAAATATTATCAGCTTTTTCAAACAGTTCAAAGATAACAAGCCCCCAAGATAGATTGTTATTGTTGTTGTGGAAGTAATTGATAAATCAATGCCCTGGGTATTTTTTCGATGACGCAGCTCTGGGACAGTCAGTGGAGCTGGTGGAATAATTCTCTGAAAGGGATGATCACTTCTTCAAGTTTAAAGCTGGTCTAGAGAAGGGATTAACAATTAACAATCTTTCAGAGCTGATGACCTTAAAGTTGATTTTCTTGCTGTTGAAAGAATGTGTCTAATATCCAAATTTATGTGAATCATAAGATTTAATAGACTAGATGAAGGGAGCATGCACTATGGAAGTTCTAACGTTAAATTCATTTTGAGGAAGTCAAATTCATCACAACCAATTTTAGCAGCCCTTTTCAACATATGTACAGAGAAAGGATTGGCACATGTGTACACAGAGTGGATTGCCACATGTGTACAGAGAAAGGATTGAGATGGCAGATGGTCTTTCCAAAGCTGCTGTCTTGTTGGATCCTGGGCGTTGGCACATTAGTGAAGAGGAATATGGTCTCTCAGCTGACTATTTTCATTCATTTTTCCTTTTAAGTCTTGTGCTCTGGTCTTTTCGACCTTTAAATCATTCATATTTGGGAATTATGATCTCGTTTGTTTGTTATGCTGAGAACTCTTACACATGAAATTTTCTGTATAAATTCTTGCTTTGAGGAATGTTCTATTCTGGAAATAGTGGTCATACGAGCGCACAAACTTCTAGTTTATTGATTTTTGTTTGGGACATAGTCGGGAAGAATGATATAAAAATACACAAAGATTAGCAAACCAAAAAGAATAGATAAAGAGCAAGTTTTTTGAGCAACGAAAACTAATCTATAACATTTCGGTATCTCTTTTGTTTGTTGCGCTGGGAACATTCACTGATTTTAGTTTGGGAGATAGCCTGGAAGATTAATGTAAAAGTACACAGAAATAGCAAGGCAAAAAGAAAACAAAGGTATCTCTTTTGTTTGTTGCGCTGGAACATTCACTGATTTTAGTTTGGGAGATAGCCTGGAAGATTAATGTAAAAGTACACAGAAATAGCAAGGCAAAAAGAAAACAAACTTCTGGTTTACTGAGCCAGAAACATTGGAGATGCGGGGAATCGAACCCCGTGCCTCTCGCATGCGAAGCGAGCGCTCTACCATATGAGCTACATCCCCCTTTGAAAACAAAGCCATTTGTATGGATAGGACTGGTAATAAGCTAGCTACATAAGAAGCCTGCATAAGGAGGGAACAAAGCAAGCAATTTTAGGGGCTAGATTTTGTGTGTGACTCGATTAGGAGGCGGTCATCCTTTCCACATGAAAGTAAGGTTAAAGGTTCTACAGGGAGTCGGACCCAGGTCGCTAGATTCAAAGTCCAGAGTGCTAACCACTACACCATAGAACCTTACATAGAGCGACAGAGTATATTTAATTTCAACAAAGAATATTTGCAAAAGATAAGGATGTTCCCTGCACTCTAGGGTTCTGGGTTCTAAATACATTATGGATAATTAAATTAGAACCTTACATAGAGCGACAGAGTATATTTAATTTCAACAAAGAATATTTGCAAAAGATAAGGATGTTCCCTGCACTCTAGGGTTCTGGGTTCTAAATACATTATGGATAATTAAATTAAAATTATGAAAATTTTATTCTAAAATAAATACATTTATGCCATATATATGATTCAACAATTTAATATAAAAACTGTTTTATATTAATTAATATTTTTATTTATTAATATTTAAATATTTAGTTTCTTAAACAAAGATTAATATAATAATGTAATTCCATATCAATTGATCATTAACGTATGCTAAGATTAATATTGTCTATTAGATCTTTTTTTAGAGGAAAAAAACACCGGAAATTATATTAGAAAGATAAAAACAAATACATATATCATCCATAAATTTCCAAATCATATGTCAAAACTAAACACCACAGTTTCGAAAAAAAAATTAGAGATCAAAATCATATATGTCCACCATCGAGTGTGTATGTTCTAGCAAATTCTAAAGATATTTTTCCAAATTTTAGAAAGATTATTGCCTAATCACAAAACAAAAAAACAAAATGTGACAGCTAAAAAAGTTCACTTGAACTGGAAGAGTGATCAACGGAGAGCGATATCGCCCTCATCCAACACCACACCATCAACTCTAACATTATAGAGAAAAGAACGAGAATTTTCCAACAAAACTTGCATTGATAGCCCATTTGCCATGTTGAGTTCCATGTACACATGTTGAAAGGAGATGCCAGAAAAAGATTGTTTTAATATCTCGATCCGAGTCAGCCAATTGACCAAGTTGGGAGGTGAAAAATTGGATTTTCTTGTAATCCTATCAATAATGGTCCTGACATTTCCATACACAGAACTCTGATCCAAATGATGATGCCTAGCCAAATATAGCATCCCTCAAGGGGCTAAAGTCTTTGCTCTAGAATTTGTGCCCTCCCTGCTAAACTATAAGAAATGAAATTGAACTTGCGGATTGATCAACAACACAACCCCACATCCACATCTACTAGATTGTGATGCACCACCAAAAACGCCAGCTGGAAATCCACCTGAGATAAATTACTCCTCAACCTAGGCATCTTGTCAACATTGGTTACTCGCTCCTCAATCTCCAACCAAGCCTGAATTTTGGTACAAATCTTGGCAATATTCATGTGGTTATCTTCAAATATCACATAATTCCTAGCACACCCAATCTTCCAAGTGATGAACATTGGAATAATTTGTACTCCCCTCGCCTATGGAACCACCATTGATAGCAAGATTCAAGCAAGGAGAAATCCCATATAGAAGGTAGTTGGAGAAAATCTAGGACCCTCATCAACGCTACTGTAACAAAAGAGAATTGTAAAAAAGGTGTAGGACATTCTCCTTATACTTCCCTGTAGAAAGCACACCATCTTGGGCCAAGAATGCCACTTTTAGAAATATTGTCCCGTGTTACAATGTGATTTTTCCACGCCATCCAACCAGTAACGATTATTTTTTCAGAGGCACGTTCCAACTCCATACCCTCATGTACGTTCCAACTCCATACCCTCATGTACTAGCACTAGTTTATCAAACCATGTGTCTTGCATCAAATATATTTGTAAATATCTAAAACTACCATGCTTCCACACATGGTGTCATTCCAAACTAAATCATCCCCTCATCCCTTCCTAACAAGCCCTGCTAACTAAAGATTAACAATGAAATGATTCCAATTATCAACGTTTGTACCAAATAGTCTAATATTCACAACATCCATCCATGACAGATAAGGAGAAGTGTCAATCATGTGCTTATAGGCTTGGACAAGAAATAAAAAACCTTTTGCATGCAAGGATCAATAACATAAAGAAGTATCTATTGGTTATAACAAACCCCTTGTATAGAATCGATCCCAATCAGAATTTTGTCACCCCTTCTGAAGGACCATTATATATTATCAAAAAACCACCTTCTAACCTTTATGGAACTATTCCATATATGAGATCCCTTATTTATGCGATCATTGTCGTGCTTTTACCATTTCAAGAGAGACATGCACTTCATGTATCTGTCAAAATTAGTATCCTGCCATATACCCTTACCAAAAAATAATCTCCATGGACTTTTAGTTAATAATGCCCATCCAAAAACTCTCAAATCTAGTAAGCCCCATACACCAAACTCCTTTCCTTTTGTAGCAACATCTAAATGAACCAAATGAAACTTATGATCCCACCTAGCCTTCGACCACAAGAAATGTGCCATGATAGCCTTTCTTTGCTAGATAATTTTTAGAGGGAGCATGAAAAGGTACATCTAATACACCGAGATCTATTGAAGGACAAATTTTATCAGAGTATATCTTCCTCCCATAGATAGCCAACAATGTTACCATAAATATAGACGCTTCTAAAACTTATCCAGTAACAAATTCTAATCCCCACTCTTGTATTTATTTGGTTTCAGTCTGAAACCCAAGTATGAGAAACCATCTTTAATGCTTAAGACAACCACCCTAAAAATCCTAGCAATGTTAGATATCTCCTCATCAATACCCGAGGAATGGATCAATAATTATTTATTACCATTTGGGCATAAGCCCGATGCCACACCATATCTAGAGAAAATGGAATGCAATAAATTCCATTGTGCCCGAGAGACTTGTCAAAAAATAAGAACGTCATCCACAAAGAATAAATAAGAGACAAATACTCTAAGAGATATCTACAAGCCAAAAAATTTGTCTGACATACGAGGCTCTCCAAATTTCTTGCTTAGATTGTCCATAACCAAGATGAATAATAATGGGGACAAAGAGCACCCTTGGCATAGACCTCTGCCAGCCCAAAAAAAAATCGATGACGCACTATTAATCTAGACCAAAAAAATCACTAACGAAACACGGGCCATGATCAAGGAAACATTATCCATAGAAAGCCCAATTCTAGTAGGAATCATTCTCAGAAAGGACCAATCAACAATGTCATACGCCTTGTGAAGATCCAACTTCATAACCAAAGCATCTTTCTTCATTGTACGGACGGTATGTATGCACTCCTTAACAATTGCAAGAACATCCTAGATATGTCATTTAGAGCGAAAGTTGAATTTCTTTGGAGAGATATATTTAGAAAGAGTGTGCTTCAGCCTTAAGGAAATGATCTTTGAAATCAACTTATATGAAATGTTGAAAAAGGAAATCGGTAGAAAACATGTGAATGAAGTCGTGTGAGATGACTTCTGGATGAGACCGATGAAAGTGGAGTTAATCACCCTAGAGACCCGACTAGAAATGTGCGACTCTTCAACCATATTCAAAAGATCCCTACCCATAATTGTTGAAAATGACACCAAGAATGATTCTAATTTAAGTTTCCCTTGAGTTAATTTAGAAAAAAAATGTAATTCCACATCTCAGGACAAATTTTATGAGTTAACTAAGTTAATTAGACTTATTTGGTTCAGTTAATTCGAGTTGAGGGTTTAACTTGAGTCATATAGAGCGGCTCCTACAAAATAGGAGTCGTGGTTGATTTTATTTTGAGTTGTAATTAATTAACTCAGTTTTTCTGAGTTAAATTTAGTTTAACTAGTTCTAACTGATGGAGGAACTAGTGAGAGGTCAAAGTGTGGAACTTGAACTTGAACCACATGTAGTGATCAATCAAATAACTGATAAATAAGCCATAAATAACTCATGCATGTTAGATCAGAGAAATACCCGGATGAGATTGGACTTCAAGGGCGGTGAATTATCAGTTGTATAATCATCCAAATTGTACAGGTGGTGCATGTAGTCAGAAAAAGGCCCTTGATTGATTGCATACTTGTGGATGGGGATTTCCCTAATTAATACGGGCTAATTACCCAAGGAAACAACACAATGAAATAGGGACTTGGGCAAGCAGAAAATTGGTTAAGTATTGGCCTAGGCTTGTCTAGGAAGCCGTGAGACAGATAGAGATAGTGGAATTTTTTCTGAGAAAACAATGTGTAATGCGTTATTGAAATTATTTCTCTTGTATGATTTGTGATTTCACGATCGTTCATTGGTTTCCACGATTGGTAGAGTATATCCAAGTCTATTTTTTTTTAGTAAATTACAATTAGAAGTTTGAATCTATGTGGATTTTCTACAATAATATCAAAGAAGTGTAAGAAGAGCTCTACAGTCCACCCGTCGGGACCGGGACAATTGTTCTTCACGAAATATCTAAGGACCCTAGAAATATCGTCAATTTTAATTGGTCTTCCTAATGCATCATTTGATTCCATCGTGAATATAATAGGGAAAGCCTCAACACCTCAGAGTTGTTCATGGATATCCACCCCCTGTACAAGCTGAGAATAAGCTCCCAAAAAAATGGACAACCTCCCTCTAAATTTCTTTAGTATTGTAAACTTTGCCACCCGAAAAAAACTCCATTTAACATATAGAATTCATGTTCCTCCTTTGGGTAGCAAAATGTTGTAAAAAATAGGTATTGCAATCCCAGTTCTTTATCCAAATTTCCTGGCTCTTTAAACGCCATGTGGCCTCTTGTAATTTTAAAATATTCCTTTTCTAAGTTCCAACTCCTGTAGGTAAGCCATTTGAAAAGGGGACGAAGCCACATGATCCATATGTCAACCAAGACTTTCCATCTCCAAATCAATCTGCTCTAATTCCACCTGCATATTAAGTTTTTCTTTCACTCCTACTCTCGAACTTCACATTTTAACCTCCTTAACTTACCCGAAATCCAGCTCATCATAGAGACTACACCTGAACCATCCATAGTCGCCCAATAATCATGAACCAATTTAGTAAAATCCTCCTCTTTGAGTCAGGCCCTATTAAAATTAAAAGGGATACCTTTGCAGATCTTATCCCCTATCCATTGCAGAATAATCAACAAATGGTCTGAAAATTTTGTCTGTGAAACCCACAACCTTACATTTTCTAGCAACTCCAAAAAATTCTCATGAATATATCTAACATTTTCCCAATATTCTTATAACTGGCTCTACACAGTCGAACATCCACTAAGTGGTTTTCCCCAAAGAGATCTCGTAGGTGATTGCACAAAGGGTTGGTACGACATCGTGTACCCCAACATTCTATTCTCGAGATAGTGGAATTTAAATCGAGCCAATCTTCAAGATCCCACATTCGCCCATCCTATTCCAGGTATTCTCTTTGTCCCAAAAAGGAGTGTATTATTATTATTATTATAGAATTTTAAGGTCACGACCAAGCTTGACACCAAATTGGTGTATGAGACCCCCTTGTTTGTGGGACAAGGTATATATTGAGGAAATGCAGTCTACAAGATAAACCCCTAACAAAACCTGGAAACATGATGCCTGGAAAAAAATTGTAAGCATTTATTTTAACCCATATAGGGTCCCATAACACCACCAATGCACTAGATAAGCCACAGGAATCAATAGCCATAAAACACAAATTCAGACAGATGAATAAAAAGTAAGTTATGGCTTCATCCAATGAAGACATGGATTCCTATATAAATATGATAGTAGTTCTAAGATATATAATAATATATTTAAGGGATAGTTTCTTTGAGACATATCCAAACCCCCTAAGATTTAGAGAGAAGATATTATTGAGGACTTCCCAAGGGTAGGCTCATTTTCCCTAAAGGCCCGAGAATCAACAAAGGAAATGATGGGTACCTTCCAAAATTTTCCTTCCACACCAAAGGTCAAAGTCTTTGTAACCAATTTCTTGCGAAAGTGATCTGATAATGTGTGAACAAAATAATTCTTATACAGAGATAGACAGTAGGGGATTTTACTGGTTATTTCACCTTTACTAGAAAGGATGAAACCAGAAGCTTCTGGCCCTCTTACTGGCTTTGCCTAAAGAAATATAAAGTAAACACTAAATCGATCTGGCAATGAAAGTATTTGTTTATGTTTGCAAAGTATTCATTAACCAAATTTTATGTGTGAATAAGCAAGTTCAAGTATTCTGAAATGGAAGTAATGTGGTTTGAAGTGAAACAAATGAGTTTTGATCACTATATAAATCTCATTGTGAAAAGTGGACTTATTAAAAATTACTGTTTAATGTAGTAAAATCTGGAATATAGCAGCAAAATGCATAGCATAACAGTAAGCATTTGTTTAAGCAGTTCACCCCTCTCTTGGGCTACCTCTGCTGGGTCCAAAAGTCTCCAATTAGGCTTTTCCCTCTTTCATTAATGCTCAAAATAAGTATTACACTATGAAGAAAGCCTCAAAAGGCTAAATTAGCTGCAAATTCAGAAATAGAGTGCTGGAAACAGTAAAAATTGACTATTCATTCACCTCAAATGGATGAGTATAGTCCAATACAGCTGATCTTTCACCAAACCCTGGTGGCTCCACAAGCAAATTCGCTGATAAAATCACTGATAGAGTGCCCTGATGACTCTTCAACCTGTTCCAACAGCTTCAGAATGCTTCAGTGCCCCCAAAACAACAAAAAATCACTTCAAAAGGACTTCCCTAGCCAAAGTTATGACTGAAACTAACTTTGCCCAGTTAGGGCTAGGAAAGCTCCACCAAAAGTGGAGAAACTCCAGATAGGTCCGACAAACTTGGAGTTCGGTGCTAAAGTTAGGCGCTCCACCATATAAGACACCAGTTCGTTGGTGCTAGTGGATAAGACCACGGGACCGTGACCTTCGGCAAGACTTTGAATTTAACACGACATATAATAAAGTTTGAACCATATATTTAAATCGAACTCTGCACCTTCCGCCAGTCCTATGTGACCGAGCCTTATCCAGAGTTAAATGTGCCATTGATTAGGCCTTTGGTTCCCGGTCTTGGGTTACATGCAGAGGGGGCTGGCCCCCTTTCAGGCCCCACCCAAACCAAATTGAAAGGTTAATTATAAGTCCGAGACCATGTTTTAATAAGAACCAGTCGTGACCCAACGGTTGGGCCGCTCGTTTGTCTCTGCCCCGACCCAGGGTCGATCCCTGCTGTGCCATATAAAATTTTATATCACCATTTCCGTTTGACCTTGGGGCCACGTGGCGGCCTCCGGGATGGCCACGTGGTGCCCTTTGATTGGCAGCCAAAGGAATATTCTGCAGAATATTCTTTGGAATATTCCATAGAATATTTCCAGAATATTCTGTGAATATTCTCTTTTTAATAAAATATTTTGTAAAGTCCATTTGACCATTTTTTTACTGAAATTGAGAAAATTCAAAGTTGAATAAATTTCTCATACAACATCGGTTTTCAGTGCCGTTCACGTCTATAGGATCGTTTTTCCGAGCTCTTTCCAGTCGTTCTGGTTTGGAACAATTTTGAGCAACTAAATTTTTGAGCATTTTTCCACAAAGGACTTGATCTCCTGATCACACCTCCCAAATGGGAAGCTTTTGGACCCTCAAAAGCTTTCAATTACCTATTAATAAGGTGAGGATACAACCTCCTCACCTGTTCCAACTCCATCCACTTTGCCTTGCTTGGTTTACTGCCTTTTAGACCAACCCGTAGATATTCAACATCTCCTCTCCTTGAAATGTGTGTCCTTCTGTCAAGGATTGCATCTTCTCCCAGCTCATCCAAAAATTCTGGCGAGAAATATGCTATGGATGGTAGCTGAACATGATTTTCAGAATCATCAATAAGAGGAGGTTTCATACAAACGTAAATTATCCACATTAACAACAGAATACATTTGCATGTATAAAGGCAAATCTAGTTGAAAAGAATTATTTCCAACTTGTTTAAGGATTTTGAATGGACCATAATGAATAGGCTTCAGCTTTTTACCTTCTCCTTGCATTCTATCCTTACTTATATGCAACCATACCTCATCTCCTTCTTGAAACTTTTGATCAATTCTATGTTTGTCATGTCTTTCTTTGTACTTGCCTTGACTCTTTTCAAGCTGTTCTTGAACTTGCTGATGAATGAGCTGAATTCTTTCAATGAACATGTGAGCTTTGTCAATGTCACTATGCCCATCAGTGGCAATATTATTCTCAAGAATGAAGTCTAATGGTGACTTAGGAAAATATCCAAAAAAAGCTTCAAATGGCGAAGTATTTGTAGAAGAGTGCTTGGCCCGGTTGTAAGCATGTTGAATGTAATGCAAATGCTCATCCCAAAGCTTGGGATGCTTGCTGCAATACCCTCTCAAAAGATGCACAATGGTTCTGTTCACTACCTCTGTTTGGCCATCTGTTTGCGGATGGAAAGCAGTACTCTTCTTCAACTTGGTGTCCATCATCTTCCATAGATTGGACCAAAATTCCCAACAAATCTGGAATCCCTGTCACTAACAATAGAAGTAGGCAAGCCATAATGAACCCATACATGTTGAAAATATAAATTAGCAGTTTGTTCAGCAGTTATAGTTTTCTTACATGGCATAAGAATACACATCTTTCTGAAACGATCAACTACTACAAAAAGATAATCATGCTGCTTTCTAGATAATGGTAATCCCCCAACAAAATCCATAGAAACACTTTCCCATGGTCTAGAAGGTACCGGAAATGGCGTATACAATCCAAGCTTCCTATTTCTAGGCTTGCTTGTAGCACATAATGAACAACCTCTAATGAAACGTGTAACACTATCTACCATGCGAGGCCAATAACGATACCTCTGCAGATGTGCCACCATTTTGCTTACACCAAAATGACCAACAATAAGAGAAGAATGAGCTTCTCTCATCATGCTTAATCTCTCTCCCTGTGGTATACATAACTTTCCCAAGTGAAACAGAAAATTTTTATGCAAATGATTGTCATTCTCCTCAACATGATTCCCTTTACTCAAGTTAGCATACACCTCTTTAAAATCATGATCTAATGCATACTGTTCAATCTAGCTTTCATGTACAATAGAATCATCCTTAAGAAAAATACTAGCACTAATAATAGGCCTTGAAAGCATATCAACAACTTTGTTGAGAATACCTTTCTTGTACCTTATTACCAAGTGAAAATGTTGTATGAAACACATCCATCTGAAATGTCGTGACTGCTGCAATTTACTTTGCGACTGCAAATACTGTAAAGGCTGATGGTCGGTATGCATAATTTTTTCTTTGCCCATTAAATATTGCTTCCAATTTTTGACGCTTTGTACCAACGCATACAATTCCTTATCATATGTAGGATAATTCACAACAACACCATTAAATGTCTCAGAATGAAAAGCGATAGGCTTACCATGCTGTAAGAGAACTTCACCCATGGCATAATCACTAGCATCTGTCTGAATCTCAAATGGTTGTCTCAAATCTGGTAATGCAAGAACCGGAGATGAACTGATATTTTATTTCAAATATTCGAAAGCTTTTTGTTGCTTACTTCCCCATTGGAAAGCACGCTTCACACTTGTCATTGCATGCATAGGAGCTGCTATGGCAGAAAATTTAGCAATAAACTTTCTCCAATACTGAGCTGCACCCAAAAAACTTCTTACCTTTGTAATGAATTTGGGAGTAGGCCAATTCACAATAGCTTCTACTTTGAAAGGATCAGTTCTCAAAGCGCCTCCACCTACTATGTGTCCCAAATAAACCAAATAATTCTTTCCAAATTCACACTTTGACATCTTAAGAAATAACTGATTTTTCTTCAAAACATCAAGTACTTTACTGACATGCATGACATGATCTTCTCTTGTCTTGCTGAAAATCAAGATGTCATCTAAGTAGACAATAAAAAAATCATCAAGAAAAGGACGTAAGACATCATCCATTACCCGCATGAAAGTTGCAGGTGCATTGCATAAACCAAACGACATCACAAGCCACTCAAAGAGTCCTTGTTTGGTTTTGAAAGTTGTCTTCCAAATGTCACTTTCTTCAATTCTCACTTGATGATAACCACTTCTTAAGTCTAACTTAGTGAAAAATCTTGCATCTTTCAGCTGATCTAACAAATCATCTATTCTTGGAAGTGGGTAACAATTCTTTACCGTTATCTTGTTCAAAGCTCTGAAGTCAACACACATACGCCAAGTTCCATCTTTCTTCATAATCAACACTATCCGTGACCCACATGGCGAAGTGCTTGGCCTTATGAAACCCTTGTCCAACAACTCTTTAATCTGCTTCTTTATTTGAGCATTCTCCATAATAGAAATGCGATACATGCCTATGTTAGGCAGAGGACAATCTAGATGTAAATGGATTTCATGCTGAATCTCCCTTTTAGGAGGAAAACCTGTTGGTTCCTGAAACATCTCATGATGTGCATCAACTACATCATATAAATCAGATTTAAGCTTTGCATCAAAATTTTCAAATGACTCATGATTCACATCAACCTTTGGCTTGACCATAAGAAGTACAAAACTCTTTCTTGAATTGACTAGCCTTTTTACCTGTCCTGCATTTACCATCGCTATATTTGTCTTCTTGTGATGAGATATGACAATAAACTCCTTGCCATCTTTGAAAGATGATATTTGTTTTCATGGCGATGGAAGATCACTTTCCTGTCAAATAAGTAAGGAATTCCCAAAAAAATACCAGATATATCAAGCGGCACCACATCAAGTTCAACTGTGTCAGTAAAGTGTGCAGTTGTTGCAAAGCACAATATGCACTTCCTTGAAACTTGAAAATTGGCATCCTTGCATATCCATCCAAGTGGATAAGGTTTCGGATGTGGAATGGTCTCAAGTTTAAGCTGCTTGACCAAGTCTTCAGATATGAGGTTAGCTTGTGACCCACTATCAAACAATGTGTCAATTTTGGTATGTTTTGAAACTACCCTCACATGGAACAGTTCAATTCTTTCTTCCTCATTAGGAGCTTGTGTATGACAGTTTGAAGAATTAGCACTTGCTTGAGTTTCAATTTCCTTCCCTTTCAAACTTTTCAAACCCATGGCTGCAATTTTTGTTTCGTCACCTGAATCATCACCTAAATCTTGTGGTGTAGTTGTAGTAGCTGCATTTTTTTTCTTTCCCTTGTTTTTGTTAAACTGGTTTCTCTTTTCAGGATGAAGTTTCCAACAATTTTTCTCTTCATGGCCACTCTTTGAACAATGTTTACAAATGACCTTTTCACCCTCTTGTTTGATAGATGCATTTTTCTTGCCTTTTCCTTTAATTTTCTCTTTCTCTGGAAGACATGTTTGTGGCTGATTCTAAGGCTAATGAGGATGAAATGGAAGGTGGAGATAATGGCACCCTAGCCCTCCTTGGTTGAGGATTATCTTGTGCTCTAACCAATTGACCTTCCCCTCTTTTGAATTTCAGCCTAGTAAGCATCAAATTTTGTAGAATAACACAATCTTCTTGCACAAATTTCACAAACTCTTAAGCAAAACCTAGAGCTCTGATACCAATCTGATCTAATAATGTGTGAAAAAAATATTTCTTATACAGAGATAGACAGTAGGGTCTTTTACTGGTTATTTCACCTTTACTAGAAAGGATGAAACCATAAGCTTCTGGCCCTCTTATTGGCTTTGCCTAAAGAAATATAAAGTAAACACTAAATCGATTTGGCAATGAAAGTATTTGTTTATGTTTGCAAAGTATTCATTAACCAAATTTTATTTGTGAATAAGCAAGTTCAAGTATTCTGCAATGGAAGTAATGTGGTTTGAAGTGAAACAAATGAGTTTTGATCACTGTATAAATCTCATTGTGAAAAGTGGACTTATTAAAAATTACTGTTTAATGTAGTAAAATCTGGAATATAGCAGCAAAATGCACAACATAACAGTGAGCATTTGTTTAAGCAATTCACCCCTCTCTTGGGCTACCTCTGCTGGGTCCAAAAGCCTCCAAATAGGCTTTTCCCTCTTTCATTAATGCTCAAAATAAGTATTACACTATGAAGAAAGCCTCAAAAGGATAAATTAGCTGCAAATTCAGAAACAGAGTGCTGGAAACAATAAAAATTGACTATTCATTCACCTCAAATGGATGAGTATAGTCCAATACAGCTGATCTTTCACCAAACCCTGGTGGCTCCACAAGCAAATTCGCTGATAAAATCACTGACAGTGCCCTGATGACTCTGCAACCTATTCCAACAGCTTCAGAATGCTTCAATACCCAAAAAAAAAAAAAAAATTCGCTTCAAAAGGACTGCCCTAGCCAAATTTATGATTGAAACTAACTTTGCCCAGTTAAGGCTAGGAAAGCTCCACCAAAAGTGGAGAAACTCCAGATAGGCCCGAAAAACTTGGAGTTCGGCGCTAAAGTTAGGCGCTCCGCCATATAAGCCGCAAGTTCGTTGGTGCTAGTGGATAAGACCACGAGACTGTGACCTTCGGCAAGACTTTGAGTTTAACACGACATATAATAAAGTTTGAACCATATATTTAAATCTAACTCCGCACCTTCCACCGGTTCTATGTGACCGAGCCTTATCCAGAGTTAAACGCACCATTGATTAGGCCTTTGGTTCCCGGGCCTGGGTTACATGCAGAGGGGGCTGGCCCCATTTCGGGCCCCGCCCAAACCAAATTGAAAGGTTAAATATAAGTCCGAGACCATGATTTAATAAGAACTAGTCGTGACCCAATGGTTGGGCCGCTCGTTTGTCTCCGCCCCGACCTGGGGTTGATCCCTGCCGCGCCATATAAAATTTTATATCACCATTTCCGTTTGACCTTGGGGCCATGTGGCGGCCTCCGGGCTGGCCATGTGGCACACTTTGAATGGCAGTCAGAGGAATATTCCATAGAATATTTTGTGGAATATTCCATGAAATATTCCCAGAATATTCTGTGAATATTCTCTTTTTAATAAAATATTTTGTAAAGTCCATTTGACCTTTTTTTTACTGAAATTGAGAAAATTCAAAGTTGAATAACTTTCTCATACATCATTGGTTTTCAGTGCCGTTCGCGTCTACAGGATCTTTTTTCCGAGCTCTTTCCAGTCGTTCTGGTTTGGAACAATTCCGAGCAACTAAAGTTTTGAGCATTTTTCCACAAAGGACTTGATCTCCTGATCAGAAAGTGACGACTACCCCTAACACCATGACAACAGATCGCAATATTCATAGCAGACCCTGGCTGATGGAAGAGCCCAAGGAAGGATCATCATCCTTATGAATGGTTAGGGGGGCCAGGTCCATGACAAGATTACGCATCAAGAAATCAATATCACTCCCAACGGAATTATGAGGGGAGGAGTCAAATAAAGGAGCATTTGTGGGCGAGTGAATATGTTTATTTACTGATGGAGAGTATGCCTCATTTTCAATATCCCATTCCTAAGAGCATCTAGGTAGAGTAACTCCCTATATTTTATGAACAAGGGGAGGTCAGGAGGAAGGCGGGATATGACGACCCAGTGGCTTACAATTTATTTATTTATTTTGTATATGGATTACATATGCATATGTATATACAAACACATATGCATATCCTTAATTTGGTCTCTAACACTCTTGCTTATGTATGTGTTTTTTAGTCTCTACTATTTAATTCTTCCTTAAGGCATTCTCTCGCTCATTATGTTGTTTTTATGTTCTCGTGTCATGTTATGCAGACCATAATTTAATAAAATGTTCTTGAAATATAATTTAATATTTTATATCTATATATATATATATATATATATATATATATATCACAATTTGTTTTTCATTCTTAATCTTTGCTTTATCCTTCTAATGATTATTTAGAGTCAATGTCCAGTAAAATTGTTTATCATATCAAGTTGTTATAAATATAGATGAAATTTTGATGTTTTATATAATTTAATAAAAAAAATTCTTTACCAAACTTTCATCTTATCTCGTGCTTAAGGTTTATCATTATATATCATGACAATTTTTTGGATCATATATAAAGAGACACCTCAAGCTTTATTGGTTTATTTTGGATCTCACGACTTAACCAAACTCATGATTTTACCCTAACCATATTCATCCACAATATGATGAAAATAACCAATTTTACAATCATAATCCAGAAGTGCCAAATTAAGAGGCATTTCAAGAGGTTGGATTTCTATATAAAGATGATAATAGGTCTAACAAATACAATAAGATATCTAAGGGATAGTTTCTTTGAGGCATCCCAAAGCCCCCTAAGGTTTAGAGAGAAGATATTCATGAGGACTTCCCAATGGTAGACTCATTTTCTCTAAGGGTCCAAGAATCAACAAAGTAAATGATGGGTACCTCCCACAATTCATATTCCACACCGAAGGCAAAATTTTTTGTAACCAATTTCTTGCGGAAGTGATGACTACCCCTGCCACCCACCAATGAATTGTAATATTCATAGCATAACATAGGCTGATGGAAGGGCCCAAGAAAGGATCATCATCCTTATGAATGGTCAGGGGGGACAAGTCCATGAATATATTATGCATCAAGAAATTAATATCACTCCCAACATAATTATGAGGGGAGGAGAGAATGAAGGAGCATATGTGGGCGAGTGAACATGTTTATCGACCGGTGGAGGGTCTGCCTCATTTTCAATATCCCCTTCCTAAGAGTGTTTAGGTAGACTGACTCCCTAGATTTGATGAGCATGGGGAGGTTTGGGGGAATGCGAGATATGACGACCAAGTGGCTTACAAAAAATTGTATTTTGTATATGGCTTACATATGCCACATACACATATAAAAACACATATGCATATCCTTAATTTGGTTTCTAACACTCTTGCTTATGTATGTATTTGTTAGTCTGAACTATTTGTCTCTTCCTTAAGGCATGCTCTCGCTCATTATGTTGTTGTTATGTTCTCGTGTCATGTTTTTCAAACCATAATTTAATATAATGTTCTTGAAAATATAATTTAATATTAATTTTTTTATTATATATATATATATAATTTGGTTATCTATTTCCCAATTTATGTGTCATCCTTAATCTTTTTTTTATCTTTCTAATAATTATTTAGAGTCAATGTTTGGTAAAATTGTAGTATCATATCAAGTTGATATAAATATAAAAGAAATTTTGATGTTTTATATAATTTAATTAAAAAAACACTTTATCAAACTTTCATCTTATCTGATGCTTAAGGTTTATCATTATATATCATGACAATTGTTTGGATCATATATAATGAGGCACCTCAAGCTTTATTGATTTATTTTGGATTTCACGACTTAACCAAACTCATGTTTTTACCATGACTATATTCATCCACAATATGATGAAAATAATCAATTTTACAATCATAATCGAGAAGTTCCAAATTAAGAGGCATCTCAAGATATTCCAATGGAGTTCGTTGGAAGATTGGTTGGAAAAGGTTATATTAAGGTGTTTGTTTGGGGAGAGGTCCTAGGGTCAAACCCACGAGCCTCCCCTTTTAGTGTGTTATGACATGGAGTTTAATTTAAATAGGTTTACCCACTATTTATTTCGCATAACAGTTATGGCCCAATGGTTAGACCATTGGCTAGTACCACCAAGGTCCGGGCTTCAACACCCAAGCAATTACAACAAATGATGTTTTCAAGAACGCAAAATTATCCAACCGCAGGGTGCCACATGGTGCCCAGTGATTGGGACATGTGGCACCTATGGATTGGTCCACACCACTACCAATGATATGCTACCAAGATGCCACGTGAATGTTCCATGTCACTCGGGAAGGGTGCCATGTGTCACCTGGATTGTGCCACATGTTTCCTTCTGGGGTGCCATGTGGACTCCTCTAGGGGTGCCACATGGCACTCTCAGTGCCCTTCTTTGGGTGTTCCTTCAAAAATTCAAAAGGTTGTATTTTCTTCATACGAAGGTCTTTTTAGGTATAGTTTGCACCATAGGAAATTTCTCGTTGAGCTCTTCGAATTGGTGTCATTTTTGTTGAGATTCGAGAACATTGAATTTTGAGCATTTTTGGATCCTCTACATTGGAGAAATTTTTAAGTCTAAAATGAACCTCAAAACAAAAATGTACAACTAAAATAAAATTTATAAGAACCAATATGATGCAAGATGATGACATCAACCAAGGGGGATTATTCACCATTTTTGGAGTAAAAAAGTAAAAAGATTAAAAAAAAATAAAAAAAAATAAACAACTTTTTCAACTCGTATTTTCCACTCATCTCCTTACGATTTTACTCAAATTTCGAGCAGGATCACTCATTGGATGCATAATTTAATTCCTCATCTAAGAAATTTAATTCCTCATGAAATCAATCAAAATATCCAGGATCAATCAAAATAGAAATAACTTGATCACAAAGCTTACCGTCCATCTCAATGATAGATGCCTGGTGATCCGCCTGCTTGTTGTCCATAATCACAAAAATCTGAGGAATACTGTGACCAACATCCCTAATTTTATGCACCTCCTGAGTACTATATATTTGAGGCCTACCTCTCTGGTACAACAGGAAATCCTTCGTATGACGATCTTTTCCACATTTCCAACACTACAACGGTGCTCTATTATCACCTCTAGTCTGTTTCTCTCTAGGCCGCGACACATGTCCCTTCTCAACTGCATTGAAATTCTTGTAAGGAGAAAATTTTTATTTCTCACATACATCCTGAGGTATTTCCCACTTCGTTGGTAATTTCCCTTTTACTTTCTCATTTCCTTCAAGTCACGTTTAGGCTCAGCTTTGCGCTTTGTCTACTCATAACAATGCTTCAATTTCCAAATGGCTTCCTCTAACGATCTAGGCTCATCAAAATCAATTAGTCTCTATATGCTGCTGGAAATCTGTTGATGAATCTTTGAATCTTAGCCTTTTCCTCCTTGAGATATGGCACATACCTCAACAACTCCAAGAATATGATAGTGTACTCATTATCTGTCATAGAACCCATATGTAGCTCATAAAAATCCTTAGCTCTATCATCATAGTACCTCTATGATAGGTACTTCTTCTTGAAGATCCTCTCAAAGTCATCCCAAATCAAGTCTTTTTCCCAGATTCCCTTGACATTCTTCACATATTCCCACCATATATATGCTTTCCCTTTAAGGCTGAAGGTGGCTATCTTGGCTTTCATGTTTTTTAATAGTTGTGAAATATAAATAATTTCTTCATTCCAAGAAACCGTGCCTCTACATATTCTGGCTTCTTCATCTATCCATCAAATGTGGGAGGCTTCAATTTCTTGAACTCCTTAGGAAAATAATCTCTCCTCCTGTAAGGATGATGAAAATGATGACTATGACGATGTCTCCTAGATGAGGAATTATAATGATGCCTATGCATACCAGTTCTCCTGTCAGGTGTATGCAGTGATCTTCCACCTCTGATTGTGTCCCCTCTATCCAATCTATATCTGGTCTGATATATGCTAACATAGGATCCATTTTTTTTCTCTTCCTAGTCTTGACTGATTCTCAATTGTCCCTATTTTTGCAACTCTGACAAGCTCTAAAGAATTGTTGCATTAACCTCCACCTGCTTCTCCTGAGCCATTGCAAGTATTTCCTGAGCCTCAGCCAACATGTCATTGTCTTCTTTGCAACTTCTGATCTCTTCCATCAAGCTCCTCAATGTATATGCTATACTGGGAGAATATTCTTCTCCTTGTTGCCTAATTGATCTGTAGGAAGTGTCACGGGAACTATAGTCTACCATTTTTCCTGTCATCTTGAATTGTCTTATTCCTGCAAGTGTACCATGTCAGATAAACCAAATAGATACCAAAATCAAATCCAGACCTCAGTGATGTTTAGGGGAGGCTTATCTCATCTGCAAGATCAGTCCACATTAGCAAGTACATGCATAATCATAAATATATCCATATAATGACATAACATCATAACATCATAACAACATCATGCATTACCATTCCAACTGTATACAATGAACCCATGCATGAAAACCATAACCTTGAAAACATCAGACTTACCCAAAGAGAGTGAAACCATTCTCTGATACCACCCTATGGTATCAGATATGACCCAAAGAGAGTGTAACCAACTCTGATATGACGATGTAAACGCCTCCTCCCACATTTACCCACTTTCATAGGCTTGCCCGGGGTAAACATGAGTCGAGGGTCACTATGATAAGACTCAATATCCTAGGTGAACTTAAGGAAATGGAGCCAAAAACCTATGACCATACTGACTTCCCTCAGGTGCCACAGGGCCTCCAGGAATAACCCAACCCCTCCAGGTGTCCAACCCCTTAGACAACTCACTTTTTCCCTGAGTCTCTCCATTTCCAAGGTATCCATGCGACTATGAGTTCCCAGTTGCACATATAAGCATGCCTCCTGTGAATATGGAATTTTATGCTTGGTTCTATTGTAACGACTATGAATTTTGTGCCACGTTTTCAGGGCCAGGATTCAGATCTCTTCCTATAAATTAGTGAAAATTCCAGAGTTGATAAATGACATAGGAACAATGCTTGAAAACCAAAAAAGGAAACCAGGACTTGATTTGACCATCCCCAATTGGGACTGACATTTTGTCAAACAGTTGGTAGATATACAACCTACAGGTCATGAATGCAAGTATGAACATGAGGGACTAAAAACTTATCTGAGGTTTAACAAGAAGGGTCATTGTCTTCTCTCATTAGCTGTCATAACACCAATTAGGTCTTGCATTCATTATTTATTCAGTTATGAGTGAAAACATGAAAAGAGCCATGACTAAGATCTGTCATAAAACCATGCTTATAACCAACATATAACCAAATAAATAATAATAAGATAACAACAATTAAATCCACATAATAACCAATAAAATTCCTTATCCAAATCAAGAGAAACTTAGCTTTTACTAAACAAAGGAAAATATCAACCGGGTTTAGGACTTCCACGTTCCACCCAACCATAAATATCTCTTCATCCAATCACCCTTGTGCCATATTCGGATACAAACTCAACCTTGAACATTCATTAATTAAAATAGCATACGCTACTTCTCTTTACTGAAGCCGCGCGTATACGCGCTTCCCTTCTCACCAACCTGTGTATGCCTCTGTGCATATTGTTTTTCATAACATGAAATGTATACACCACTTCTCTTCACCGAAGCTGCGTGTATATGCGCTTTTCTTCGTATCAACCTGCGTATACTTCTGAGAATACTGATTTTCAGAATGTGATCAATCTCAGATTCAGATCTGAGGTTTTCAGTCAGACACCTTTTCAACAATGCAGAACCTTTAGACAGTCAGTCAGGTTTAACCATGTTTTCTCACTCATCCTTCATCATGTTTTCTCCATCAGTGATTAGATTTGTTCATTATCAAATCAGAAACATAATCCATATTCAATCAACCCAGAACCTCAAATAGACTTCATTGACCGACAGTAGAGAGAAAACAAAAATCACAGAAGTAATATCTATAAAAATTCAAAAACCTTAACTTCCATACGCGCTTTTTATTAAGCGAACCCGCGTATATACACGCTTTTATTGAGACAAACTAGCATATCGATCCGTAAAAGATAAACTTGCAGAACAGACCAGATCTATAAACTTACCCAAATTTCTTCAATTTCTTCATCAGACTTGCGCCAGGTCTTCATCATTTCTTTTGCAGATCATCCTAGAGATTCATCATTTATATATCTAGAGATCTTGAACCTTCATCATATTCATAGGTGCATCATAGATTCAGATCTATTGATTAAGAACAGAGTTCAACCATGCAAATATCTCTTAAAGAGATTCAACCCTTACACATGCACACCTTGCACTATGATCCTCTTCTCCTTATATAGTTTTAACCTTTATTAATACCACCTCCACCCTCTTCATACCAAGATCACACCTAAACCGGTGTTGAGATCACAAAACCAAATTGAGCTTAGACGCACCTGAATTCCTTCACCATCCTTGAGGAATTTTCCTCTCTCCACCCTTGGGATTTACCATGTATCCTGCCATTACCGATCAAGGGATTCTTAGGCCTTTCTGAATTTTCTTGAGACCACTTCATCCTGGATTCCAAAACCATTCGGGAATGCAAAGCTCAAAACCGAGAAAAATCCCATCACACCATGGCTATCCGGAAATGACAAGGCTAGGCTAAAATTCACTGTCAGAACCCAAAAAAATCCATGCCAATGAAAACAAAATAACCATATACCAATATGCATATACCGTGCATGTAAAAAATAGCTAGGAAATCATACATGAAACCTGTTACATGTAAGTATTCCTGCTAAAGCTATTTTATCCTTGCCTTCCTTTGCTTTCCTTGTTCGTCTTTGATTTTCACTTCCTTTTCTTGATTTTCATTTCCTTGTTTGCTTTCTTTTTCCTTGCTTGCTTGCTTTCTCCTCTTGGTGCTTTCTCCTATTTGAGACAATTCTAACACTAAACTGAAAAAAGGCTGAAAAAACCTTTCCAACTGATGCTTTGAGGTATTTTTATTGATGATGCCTCTAATTTCTTCAGTTTTCATTATTTTCCTTCATTTCCCCCCTCACATGCAACCTATTATCTTTCACCTTCCTTTTCTCCTAATTTCCATTATTTTCATAAATAATGTGCCCAAAATACCTGTTTACCTTTCTAAATACTTAGCCATTGCCTTTTCCAAATTCCCTTAGCCATAAACACATCAATTGATTCCCACTAGGATATTTTTCCCAGCATTAAGCTTAGAATAAGTTTCCCTTGCCCATGGTATTATTTTACCTTTATTAAATTTTATTACATGAAGTTTTAACTCCGGGTTGTTACAACTTGGATGCATTCTTTTGAAACCCACTCAAAGTTATTCCACATCCCTTCGTTGTGAGTTCCTTTTCCTTCTATCCAGGATGATGTATTCTATCAACTCATCCAAGTACTCTGGAGAAAATTCATCTACTAATGGAACTTGACCACTCTCCTCTATATCCATGATCATGGGAGGCTCATAAAGTTTCAAGTTTTCTATACTTACCACATAATACATTTGCATATAAGGTGATAGATTAAGCCAGAAAGAATTTGTGTCAATCTTCTGCAAGGTAGTGAATGTGCCATATCTGAGTTGATTGATATTTTTACCTTCCCCTTTCAACCTATCTTTGTTGATGTGAAAGCATACTCGATCACCAACCTGGAACTAATGATCAAATTTGTGCTCTTCATAGTGGTATTTATATTGTTCCCGACTCTTTTCTAACTATTCCTACAATGTTTGATGTACCATCTAGATCCTATGAATGAACTTGAGAGCTCTATCCTCATCATTATGTTCATTCGAATCAACATCTTTTCCAAAGATTAAATCTAATTTTGACTCTGGAAGGTACCCAAAGAATGTATCAAATGGTGAAATTTGGGTGGAAGAGTGAAAGGATCAATTGTATGTGTGTTGGACATAATGTATTTGTTCATCCCACAACTCAGGATGCTTGTTGCAGTACCCTCATAACAAACAAACCATTTTCCTATTGACTACCTCTATCTGTCCATAGGTTCGTGGATGGAAAGAAATACTCCTCTTCAGCTTGGTGGCCATCATTCTCCACAAGCTTGTTCAAAACTCCCTAAGGAATTGGGAATCCCAATCCGAGACAATGGATGTGGGAAGTCCAAAGTGGACCCATATAGGCTAAAAGAAAATGTGAGAAATTTTCTTAGCACTGATCTGTTTTTTACATAACATCAAGATACACATATTTCTAAACCTATCCACTACTACATACAAGTAGTCATACCCCCTTTTTAACATAGGAAACCCCCTTACAATATTCATGGAGATACTCTCCCAAGGATGAGAAGGAAAAATGAGTGGTGTGTAAAACCCTAATTTTCTATTAGTGGGATTACAAGTAGAACACATCATACACCCCTTTACATACTTGGTTACAGTTTCTTTCATCTAAGGCCAATAACAAAACATATGAATATGAGCCATAGTTTTTCCTACCCTAAATTTCCCAATTCCCAAATACTAGAGAAGTGTGAGCTTCTCGAATTACATGCACCCTTTCACTTGTAGGAATACATAATTTTCCAATATGGTAGAGTAACTTGCCCTGCAAATAATAGTTCTCCACATGTGAACCATGGGTTAGCCTCTCATAAACATCTTTAAAATCCTCATCGGAAGCATATTGTTCAACATAGCTACCATGAGATAGAACAAATATTTAAAATAATAGATGCAGAAATAGGAGGCTTAGAAATCATATCTACTACTTTATTACTTGTACCCTTCTTATACTTTATTCAAAATGGAATTTTTGAAGAAATCCCATCCATTTGAAATGACAAATTTGCTACAATGTGGTCTATGAATATAGGTATTATAGGGGATGATGGTCTATATGTATGATAGTCTTCTTAACTATTAAGTAATGCTTCCATTTCTTGACACTTTGAACCGAGACATACAACTCTTTGTCATATGTGGGATCATTAACAATAGCTTACAAAAAAGTTTCAGAGTGGTAAAAAATAGGCTTACGATGATGCGTCAATACTGCACTCATGGCATATCCATTGGCATCCATCTCAATATAAAATGGCTATTAAAATTCTAGCAAGGATAATAATAGTGTTATGTTGATCTTCTCTTTCAAGGTCTCAAAAGCCTTATTTTGCTTTCCTTTCCACTGATAGACTTGCTTCAAATTGTGTGTATGTACACATCTGGAAGAGGGGTATCCCGTTGAAGATGGATCTCATGCTGGATTTCCATCTTAAGAGGCAATCCAACCAGTTCCTGAAATATCTCATTATAGTTAGAAACAATATCAAACATTTCCTTCTTGTGAGAAGGATCACACCCTTGGAGAGCATCAGATGTCTCAACATATTTTTCTCTCACAACCATGAGCACATATTTCTTTATAGATTTGATGAGTCTCTTTATCTATCCTGCACCAACTAGAGTTGAGTTAACTTTCATACTATGAGCTTCGACAATATATTCCACTCCATCCTTAGTGAGGTGGTACTTGTTCTTGTGTATGAAGAAGACTTCCTTTCTATCATATAAGTACGAGCTTCCCAAAAGTATGTCACAAATGTTAAGTGGGACAATATATAAATAAAACTCATCTATCAACTTTGAAGCAATAGTGAATCTTACTCTAGACTGCTTGGTGAGATTTAGTTTTTCATTGTCGCATACCCTACCAAGAGGGTAAGGTTTAGGATGAGGTCTTGTCTCCATGCCCAACTTCTTAACAATTTTTTATGATATTAAGTTAACTTGAGAACCTCGATCAAATAGAGTGTCTATTTTTGTGTGTTTAGATACAACTCTTATATGGAATAATTGCTTCTTCTTCTTTCATGACCAAGGTATGCAATTGAATAAATTGAACTAACATGAAAGGAAATTTTACCTTGTACCCCAAAAATTGTAATCTTCACCTCATCTCCTGAATAAAAAACCAGGTCTTGTTGCATTGTAGCAACAATTTTATGCTTGCCTTTGCCAAAAAATTTCTTAGGCTTTAGCTCAGGATGTAGTTTCTAGCAATTCTCATCAACATGCCTATCTTTATTACAATGAGTGCAAGAGGGATTTCCTTCCTATTTCTTCATTGTAGTTGTCTTATTTCCCTTTCCTTTTCCTTTGAACTTGTTTTTTTCGAACTTGGATGAAGGATTACTTATGTGACCCTCTTGTACATTATTTCCCTTGTTTTCATGAGGAGTTGCTTGCATACACACTTCATCTAGATTAGTGGGATTAAACAATAACAATGTGTGATGAATGTAATTGTCTAAAGCACCAATATATTTTCATCAAAGTTTATGGTGAGTCTAAAGGAATATTTAATGACAATTCCTTCCTCCCAAACTCTTTTATGAAACTTTGAACACTCTCACCTTTACCCTGTCTTGAAATTCTCCACTCCATCATGGCCTTTTGTGTGTAATCCAATGGATAAAATTTCCTTCTTAATGTAGATGTAAATTCAGACCATGACGAAAGGAGTTTGTCATTATGTTTTCTACCTTCTGAAGTTTGGTCTCCCACCATACAAGGGTTTTTCCTTCCATCCGAAGAGAATTTAACTTGATCTTCACCTCTTCGTCTTTTATTTGTTGTACATGACAATAAACTTCAATCTTTCTAATCCAATTTTTCAACTTAACTACATTATCTTCTCTATTAAACACTGAAAAATCAAATTTTACATGTAGTTTTAATAAAGGGGTTTTAAAATCATATTTTTTTATGACAATTTGAATGATGAGAATGAGAAGAAGAGGAAGAGATTGAACTTGAATATGGAGATGGAGGTTCAAGAGGATCTCCTCCCAATTCCTAGTTCACTAAAGCATTATATGTTGGGAAAAATACCGAGAGGGGGGCAACCAAAATATTTATAATAAATTCAACCTTTTCTTTGAGAAGATTTCCATACACAATTTTTATGAACTGAACTAGCGTATATACGCGGAAATATAGAAGGAAACTAGCGTATACTAATTTACCTTTCAGATTTAGAGAAATTCTCAAGAACAATCTTTTAAAAAGATTTATCAGTTATGAATAAGGCTAGATAATCAGAAGTTATGAGCAGTAATCAACAGTATAAAGAATCACACGCATGAACACCAATATTTAAGGTGGAAACCCAATTCGGGAGAAAACCATCGCTGCTGTCGTCTCTGTCTTCAATCTTTATTATATAGAAAAAAATTTACAACATTGTACTGATGCAGACTTATACTAGTACGCAGGCTTCTACCTGCAGAAGGATGCAACCTTCTCTCATTTTCCAGCTGCAATTGGAAGGGAGCTCCAACCCCTCGATATCGACCAGCGTCATCTCCTCCGAAGGGAGCTCTTCAACCTCCGATTTCAACACTCGCCTTTCTAATCGGATGAAGGCTTTCTACTCAGACGCACTCCACCCTGCATCAGACATCATTTTTCATACTAGATCAGTCGCCTTTCAACACAACCCTTCACTTAACGCCAACAAACATCACTTTGCCCAATACTTCAAATGAATGTGTGAGACCACCGCAACTACATTATCGAAATAACCCACTTCGGATAGATATGCGATAATAAACTCAACCTTGAACATTCATTAATTAAAATAGCATACTACTCTCTTTATCAGGCCGCGCAGATACGCGCTTCCTTTCACCAACCTGCGATGCTCTGCATACCGTTTTTTCATAAACATGAAATGTATACACCACTTCTCTTCACCGGTCTCAGCACATGCGTCGTGATCAACTCGCGTGATACTTCTCGAGAATACCCATTTTCGATCTGATCAATCAAATTCAGATTCGAGGTTTTCAGCATGACATCCTTTTCAACAATGCAGAACCTTTAGATACGCACAGTTTAACCATGTTTTCTCACTCATCCTTCATCATGTTTATCACATGTTGATTTGATCTGCATTATCAAATCGTAAAACATAATCCATATTCAATCAACCTAACCTCAAATAGACTTTCACCGACCGACACAGAGAGAAAACAAAAATCACAAGTAATATCTATAAAACTTCAAAACCTTAACTTCCATACGCTTTTATTAAGCTAACCCGTATATACACGTTTTATCGAGACAAACTAGTATATCGATCCGTAAAAAGATAAACTATGCAATGTACTCGATCTATAAACTTACCCAAATTTCTTCAATTTCTTCATCGACTTGCGCTGTGTCTTTCATCATTTGTGCAGATCATCCTAGAGATTCATCATTATAGATCTAGAGATCTTGAACCTTCATCATATCCATAGGTGCATCATAGATTCGCATCTATTGATTAAGAATAGTTCAACCATGCAAATATCTCTTAAAGAGATTCAACCTTTACATAGGCACACCTTGCACTATGATCCTCTTCTCCTATATAGTTTTTAGCTCTTTATTAATACATAAGAGCTAAAACCACACAACTTCCGGTGGTATTCTTGGACTAATAAAATAAACCATACAACGCTCAATACTCGTGTGCACAAAACCTATGGTAATGCCCCTTGATATTATAAATCTGAGCGCAGCACATATATGCATTCTGGGAGCATATTTATTCGTAGGTATACGCTGACTTTGGCTTTACAAACTCATGATACATTGTGACATATTATATTTATCATTTTTCCATCTGAACTAAATCTGTGAGATACATCATTCTTACATCTTTAACACATAGGTTTCTATCCAAAGACAACTTCATCAAGTGGTTGCCATCAAGGACACACATCGCATCATATTGCCAACAACTCCCCTTTGGACTTTGATGGCAACCATGATGGTGTTTGACTCTACCACAATGTATAGATACATTGAATATAACCATTATTCAAACACCATGATACTTCCCCTTTCGACATCAAGGGCAAAGGCGATCAAAACCAAAAACAAGGTTTTTCTTCAGAAAGAAGAGCTCCGTAGATCTCATGTGCAATCGAAGTCACCATGCCTCCTCTGTAGTTCACGCCTGACTTCAAACATATTTTTTCAATGAAGTACATGACTCTACGTACTTTTCCTATCATCATAGGACCCTATACTTACATCAATGATCCAACCAAGTGGATTTACATATGTGACTCAAGTACCCACTAAGTGGGTTTACTACATTTTGGAACAAGTCCTTACAAGACTGTCAATTATTTCAATTTTACATCATAGGTCTCAACACGAACTTTTCACCAATTGCGAAATGACTTTATACAATCAAGATCAAAGATTCCTCAAGCATGAGATTAGACTGCAACAAATAATTAGAATGCCAACAATGCATCCTTTCCACAAGACCATACGCTCCCCTTAGCCTCGTAAATCCTCAACACCTTCTAAACAATGCGCAAGACCATCAAGGCATCTTTCATCATAAGCATCAGATGAACGAGAAATAGAAATGCAGATCTGGAACATCACTCGTGAGATACCCAACAGCAATGAAATGTCAGTTGTACAAGAATGCCGAATCCGTGAAAAATTTTGTCATAAGAAACACCCATACGCAATGTTCTTCTGTTTGCATCCTCAGATATACGCTGGGATCGTCCTTTCAGGAAATCCACGCATCCACCTCTAATTCCTTCAATTCTGCGCGCATCTCGATCTTCCGCTCGAGGAGGCGTATAGACAAATACGCAGTCGTCCGTGATATTTGAACGCCTTCCCTGAGGCAGCTTTCGTAAAGCAGATCAAAGAAACTTTGTACTTTCTTTTGGAGGGAACATTACTCCAACTTCACCTTTTTGAAACTCAAGCACCTGTTCACGTAAGAAGTGATAATTTGATGCATGCGTTTGGTCTTGGAATGCATAATGTGATTCCTTTTTGCAGGACACTCGAAGCCAGACTGGTATTATCACACATACGGAGATAGGAGGTGAACATTTGATTTGAAAGGTTCGTAGGCAGCTCTGCATCATCCAAAGAAGTTGGAGTGCAACATGATGCTAAGAGCTGTTCACATATCCCCGCTTCTCGCTTATAGATAAGGTGCAATAGATCTTTGCTTCGCGTCGAACCAAGATATCCAACCTAGAAGCATATAGAATGCACCACCACTAGTTCTTTTTCCGATCATCAACATTTCCACCTAATTCAGCATTGCAAGTGCACCGCTTGAAGAGTGAGGATCAAACGTGATTCTCTTGGCGTACTACATAGTCCAAAGTCTTGAGTTCCATGTAGATATTTGGTCTATTCTTTGACGTACTTGAAGGTGAGACTCTTTTTGGATTTAGCTTGGAATCGTCTCAACAGACCCACAACCGCATGCATAATTTCGCCTGGTCCCGTCGAGATAAAGTAGACTTTTCAGACTCTATCATAGGATATGTATTCCAACATTCACACCGTGGGAGTATCATCACTGCGGTAGTAACCGTAGATTACATCCTGCTATCATCGGCGTACTTTAAACGTGCGCATCTCTTCCACGCTGCTAATCTTTCTAATTTGCTTGAGATATTTTAATTGTGATAAGAATATGCCATCTCGCGGTTTGTTGCACTAGTAAGCCAAGAAAGACAGCTGTCTCTACAGTAAAGACATTTTCGAAATTCTGTACGATATATCGAAGAAAATTTCTGACTCAGTAGATTCTTCATTACTCTCCAAAAATGATATCATCAACATATACAACCATCAATCAATAGTTTATCATTTTCAGCTTTTTTGTGTATAAATTGCCATACGCGTACCCCTTTGAAAATCCTCGTTGATGAAGATATTTGTCATGACGACAATACCATGCTCTTTTCCTCGGGAGCTTTGCTTTGAGACCATATGTAGGCCTTTTTTAAGCCCCAGCACAAGTTTCTTCATCATTTCCCAAAAATGACCCTCTCACGTTGTTCTCATATAAACTTCTTCTAGATCACCATTGAGAGAGCAGTATTTAACATCCATTTCGATAAACTTTGATTTGCTGGAAGCTTTGAGCTAAAGGAAACATCTCTTATGGCTCTGCAAGCCCATGCAGACAAGAGCGCTTCTTCAAAGTCTGCACCTTTCTTGTTGAGCATACCCCTTGCAACAAGTCTATCTTTATTTCTTATAACATCATTCTCATTTAACTTGTTTTTGAATATCCATTTAGTTCCTGGTGACATTTTTGTCATGAGGTCTCTGCACTGAATTTCCCAAGTGAGATTCTTTCACTCGAGCTGCTTTCATTCATGAAGCTTTGAATCCAACATCTCACCTTTGCTAGCTTTGATTGACATTAGGGTGGTTCAATAGTGGATAGAAATGCCGAATGAAATGCCAAGATCCGCACAAGAGTCCTTCTTGTTTGTAGGATCCTGATCCCTTTTCTCCCAAAATTTGGAGATTCGATGATTCTCGGAACATATCTCGATGGAGCGTCAGAGTAACTATCTTCTAGGTTCTTCATTGAGCTCACCGTCATATACGTCATCTATTTGATGCAGAAAGATATATCACTCACTCGTCTTTCATCTCTGTTGTTTGAGCGTTTTCTTTTGGAGCCGCAGGAGACGCATCACACACACGACATCAGTACATGCAACAATCCTTCCCCAAGTCTTTATCAACATTTACATGCTCTACTCCCAGTAGGGAGAGTGAATCCGGGTAAGCATTCCTTTCCATCTCGTCTCTAGGTTCAAATCTCGCCAAGCTCATCATTATTTTTGGAGGTGAAAGCAACAGCTCTCCAAAAACTCTGGAATTAGCTTTCACAATGGAGGGATTACCGTTACCTGTAAGTCCATGTGAGTTTTATCACTATTTACACGAACACATGTGCCTTGTTAAGAATATTTTACCAGCTCAGATATGTGTCGTTTCCCCTCCCAAAATGTGCCAAAAATCGTAATCATCAAGCAATAGCTCTAGCCATTTGTTGAACTATTCTATTCATTATTTTCTACTACGCCCATTTTGTTGCGGAGTGCCGCCACGCAAAAACTCGTCTTTTATGCCATGTTGTTCACAAAATTCAAAGGAATCTCATCTCCATGTATATTCTCCTCCTCGATCGCGATCTAAGTTATCACTTTTGACTTTTTAGATCTCATTCATTTCTCATCCAGTGCTTTGAAGATCCATGAAATTCTCAAATTCTTCATCTCTGTGTTTAATCAACCCAATCCAACACATTCTAGAGAAATTCAACAATACAATATATATAGAGATATAGTATTATTCACCACGTAGGAATTTTCCTCGCGAGGTCCACATGTCAAGCAGTGAATGAGTTCAAGAGGCTTACTTGACTGACACATCCTTGCCTTAATAATTGCACTGCTTTGCTTACCGAATTGGCAAGATTTGCATATGATACTTTCAGTGTAGAGTAATATTGGGAAGCATCACGAACAACCTTTAAGTCCGCTTGATCGGTTGACGTGAGAGAAGCTCGCATGCCCCAACCTCCTCATGCCATAACTAGTTTTCTGAAGATTTACTCAAGTACACATTGATCTTTGCGCTCTTCAATACATAGCTGTGCTGCTTTGGAGAGTTCGTTTCCTTTTATAATTGTTTTAACCCGTATCAAGATCACATACCATCACATTCTTTGAACTAAAGACGTCAACTTCAGCTCTCGATCACACATTTGACTTACATCTTCATTAGGTTATGGCTTTAATCCACATCCACATACATGACATTATTAGTCACGTCTTTTGCAAAAACATACCTTTCCCTTAATGACAACAAGAGTATCATTTCCAAATGTGCAACATTATTTTATTTTTCTCAGAGCACTATACGCAGGAAGTTTGTTTTATGTCACTTGTCATGTGGTTTTGAGTATCCACTATCAATATACTCATTGATTTTCTTCACCTTCTCCGCAAATAAAAGCTATGCCACAAATTTTAACGTAATTTCCTTCTTTTTCCCACACTTTGGAGCTTTGAATGAAAATGCTCTATGGTCAGATCTCTGTTCGCATTTAGGATTCCTTCATGGCCAAAGTTATCGCAATAAGCACATTCTAATCCTCTATTTCTGAAGTAGGAGAAAAGTTGTTATAGGTACTATTCTTTGTTCCAATATCCATCCTTTTCTTTCGCTTTCTCTTGTCATGATGGGTTTTATATGCAACACATTGAACAACTTTATGACCAAAATTGTGGACATGAGAAACATCGTCCATTGAAGAAGAAATTTTTACATCGCAGAAAGTCTTTCTACTTGAATTGCGTTGAAAAGGTATTCTAGTTAGTGTTCTTTTCGAATTGAGTCGGTCATGCGTTTACCTGCGTGAAGATTTCTTTATTCCCTCGTCGAAAGTGGCGTAATGTTGGCATACCGCTTCGAAAGTCGCTTTTAGTATAATTTGAGTGCCGAAGTCTCAAGAAGATTCTCCTCTGACAGACCAAGACCCGCCTTTATAAAAGGAGAACGCTGTGCCCTTTGATGCTAATCTCATCCAAGGTTTCGTATCCTTGGGCAAAATCTACATATCCAAAGTCTCTCACTTCTTCAATTTCTTTCTTAGACTTTACTATTTCACATTCTACTTTCTCATTGTGGTCTCCTTTCTCTGTCGATTTTTCAGATGCTCATGGATATTCTTGCATCTCCTTTCGAGCATATTCTTTTGAGCTGATTGAATTCATCAAGAAACTCACTGTCTCAGAGCTATCCATAAAAGCATATTTTTCTTCTCTAGATTCTTTTTCAAAATGCCATGAGAAGTCTTAAGATCTTGTTCACATTCTTCTTCTGACCGTCAGTACAACCCATCACCGCTTTCATGAGTATAGTAACTTTTTCTAGTGCTAAACCGATTCTTATTCCTTCTTGCTACTTCCTTCCCCTTTTTCCCATGTGTTTCTTGTAAGGACACTTAGCAAGCATGTCGACCAACTCTTCCACAAGAAAAACATTTGAAAGCGAAGCTTACCTCTGGAACCATCCCGTGCCAAGTTGGAGTTTCTGCAGCACTACCTGCATCTTCTTCGAGAGGTACCGATCCTTCTCGTCTCTCGTACTTTCTTTCCCTTTGTAGAAGCTCTGAAAGATCGACTTCTTTGACTTCAGATGGTCCTCCTCTTCTCATTTCATGCATGCTTTAGATATGCCATGAAGTTCGCACCATGAGTAAGATTTTCGCAGATCCTGCGTCTTTAAGAGTGCAAAACTTTTGACTCAAATTTCTTTTCCGCTAGTGATCTTGAAAACTGCACTCAAACTGTATAGATTCTGCTATTGTTTCTCCCAAATTTTCTCATACGATTTACACACATCATGAAGTATAAAAGAAATTGGTACAAGTTTCCTCTCATTATGCATTTTTAGACTCTCATGCTGAATTCTAGAGTTTGGAGTTTAGCATTTTTTACCTTTGCATCATCTTCATAAATTAGGACGATTTCTGTCCCATACTTGCCTTTGCTCGTATCCAAGCATGCGCATGAATTTGACAAATTCTTCGATTTCGGGTTAAACTCTCCCAATAGAGCATCGACCGCCTTTTCGCATTTGTTTCATAATTTCTTTTCTTTCCGTTGACTCGTTGCTGGTAGTATTGCGTTTGTCAGATATCGATATCCTCCTTCAACAATAGCCCATACATTTTCTCCTGCAGGACCCAAGACGACTCTACCCTTTGTTTTCCTTAAGACTGAAATTGTTTCTCTTTGAAGAGTCTGATGCCTGATAGATGTCGTTCTTCCTTCTTGATTTCTCATCTTGATTGATCTTCTCTCCACGCTGCCAAGCTTTTCGGCTGAGAACCTCTACTCCGCGACACCAATTGTTGGGAAAAAATACCGAGAGTGAATCAGACATTTGGAAATAAATTCAACATTTTCTTTGAGCGCATTTCCACACGCGGTTTTTATGAACCGAACTAGCGTATATACGCCTAGGAAATATTAGAAGGAAACTAGTGTATACCGATTTACCTCTTCAGATGTAGAAATTTCAGGAATCAGCCTTTTAAATGCGTGATTTATCAGCTTATGAACAAGGCCAGATAATTAGAATTTTCATGAGCGCAAGAATCGTATAGTATAAAGCATCACACACATGAACACCAATATTTAAGGTGGAAACCCACTCTGGGAGAAACCACCGCCGTCACAGCCTCTCGTTTCCTTCAATCTTTATTATATAGAAAACTTTTTACAACGTTGTACTCGGATGCGATTTAGGCACACGACGCGAGCTTTCTACCAGAGAAGGCTCGCAACCTTCTTCTTTTTCTACTAGTTGCAACCGTAAGGGAGCTCCAACCCGACTCTGCTTACCAGCCTCTCCCCGGAAGGGAGCTTCTTGACCCCCGCATTTCAACACCAAAGCCCACCGGTCAAGGCTTCTACTGCATCTACACGCACCAGTGTTTCATCAATCTTTCATACTAGATCAAACATCTTCAACACAATCCTTTCACTTAACATCAACAAACATACTTTGCCTAATCACTTTCAAACAGAATGCTGAGACCACCAGTAAACTGCATTATCGAACAACCCACTTTCCAAAAATAGAGCAGGCAGAGCACAAACTCAACGAACGCTCATTAACTCAACAGCATACGCCTTTCTACTGCTTCGCATAATAAATTTCAAGCCACTAACCCCGCTGTATGCCCTCCTCCGTATCGCTTATAACATGAAATGTATACGCCTACTTTCACTTGTCATGGTATTTTTCTTCGTATCGACCGCTGTAGATACTTATGAGAATATCGATTAGATCAGATCAACTTCAGATCTGGACCGGTTTCAAATGCATTAATCTTTCAACAATGCGTAAAATCTTTAGATAACTACCAGGGTTAACTATGTTTTCTTTCACTCATCCTTCATCATGTTCTTTCAATCAGTTGATTATATTTGTTCATTATCAACAAGAAAGATAACTATATTCAACTGAATCTAGACTCTAAATTAGATTTATTGACTGACAAGAATAGAAAATGTAAAACGCTATTGGCAATATCTCAGAAACTAAACCTGTAGTATCCCATACGCGTTTATTGCTTTAACCCGTATATACGTTGTTTACCGAGACAAACTAGCGATCGGACTGTGAAGATAAACTTTGCAGAATAAACTAGATCTCTAAACTTACCTAAATTTTCAATTTCTTCATCGACTTATACCAGTTCCTCATCATTTCTTTGCAGACATCCTAGATGATTCATCATTTCTAGATCTAGAGATCTTGAACTTCATCATATCCATTAAAGTGCATCATAGATTCAGATCTATCATTAAGAAACAAGAGTTCAACCATGCAAATATTCTAAAGAGATCCAACCCCACATGTACACTCCACTATGATCTCCTCTTCTCCTTATATAGTTTAGCTTATCAATACCATGGTTAAACTTACAACTTCTCATGTAGGTTCTTGAGAATTGAATCTAAATAAAACTAGCTACCAATACTCAGAAATAAAACTATGGTAATACCTTGATATTATAAATTTGGAGGCACAAAGGCATAATACAATTGGGATGATATTTCGATCACAAGGTATGCATGATTTAGTTTTATAAACTCGCATATACATTGTGACATATTATATTTACTATTTTCATCCTCAACTGAATCAGATACATTACTCTATATCTTTAACACATAGGTTGTTAATTCAGTATAGCCTCTATCAAGTAGGTTACATCATGACAAATACATTGCATCAGCATTAAGCACATTATCCTATGCTTTTGGGATTCCTCTTCTTCTTTCTCTTTGCCACTATCTCTAATGAATCTATATGAACAATATTTCTACCATATATCGCACATCCTGTTAGAAAGCCTCGTGGAAAGCATTCTCATTTCTTTTGTAAGAATGTCTTCACTTCTGTCCATTTCTCTTCAATGAGGCATGTCCAATTTTCAGGTTGAAAGCTCGAGTTTCTCAGTTTTCCCTCTACCCTCTTGAGCTAGGCTCTGCAGCATTCACATCACTACACCCACATCAAAGAATACAGCTCGATACCAACATGATACAGTGATATTTTATTATATGACTTTAAAGATGAATTTCATAAAGAGAATGGAAATAACCTCATATGTGCAACATACATGAAGAAAAGCATGTACAGAGGAAGAAATGACAATATGGGAAATGTAGCACCAAAAATTAAAGACTTGATGGATGGTTTCATCCAAAGAGGGGACCACATCTCTAGTGCTTCACATCTCCTCATGGCCTATTATATTATCCTAACAAATTTCTTTGGCAAAATACATGGAAATACCTCAAATATGGAGATGCCCTCAGCATCCACTACTCGAAACATCCAAATCTCTATTGGTAGCACCAGCTGGAGCCATTCCCAAAAATCAAGGAAAATGACCTATAAACACAATAGTGTTTTGTCACCATCACTTCTATGGAATCCTTTTGGCTCCATTTTGAACTTTATGCAACACAAACTTAACGCTCCGTAGAATAGTGTGACTTGTATCGAAAGTCATTCCCACGGATGGGCATGCTATCCTCCGTAGAGATGAATAACTTTGTTTAAACAATATAATTGTGGGTGGATATTCCAATGGAGTAGTGTTGGTGAACCTGCTGGTGGAGCGTTGCATTATGCAGCCTCGTTTGGGGAGAGGTCCTGCTGGTCAAAATCCATGAGCCTCCCCTCAATGTCGTGTTTTATGTGACGTGAGTCTAAATTTAAATAAGCTATCGACTGCCATTAATTTTGACTCAGCTATGGCCCATACGGCTGGATCCATTAGACGACACAAGACACTCACCGAGCTTCGTGGGTCTAACCCTCACCAGCATGACCACTATTGATGTTTTGGCAGACAAATTTAGCCAAACACGTGGTGTGACATGGTGCCTAAGTAATGATTGGGACATCAGGGGCTTCCAGTATGGTCCATGTCACTCACTACGATATGCCACTGGTATGACACATGGATGATCCATGTCGCGAGAGGGTGCCATAGAGCCATGCCTACGACTCCTCTCTAGGGGTGCCATGCTGTGGCACCAGTGAATGTCCTCCTTTATCGTGCTTTCAAAACCTCAGCAGGTAGACATCTGGTTCATGTATAGGCTCTTTGAGTGTGTCATTTGATCCATTGGAAATCTCTCATTGAGCCACTAAAACTAAGGGCCATTTTTCTCGAGATTTCTGGACTGTCAGATGTGGAGCCTCTTTTTGATCCTCTGCCAAGCAGCACCACTGATGCTTGGGAAGACCAAGTTGGCCAAAATGTAGGGGCTCTCAGTGTGGTGCTCGAAGTGATCAGGCACGTGGCACATGTGTGTTGGTCCATGTCACTCGCCAACAACATGCCATCGAGATGCCACATGGGAGGTGAGATAATTCACCCAAGGAGGGTGCCAGCATGTCACCGTTTAGGTCCATGCGTTACCTCCTAGGTGTTGCCAGAGCATTCTCTAGTTCGACATAGGGCATTCTCGGCGCCTCTCTTTATTGTTCCTGGGAAAACTTTAGAAGGTTTTATCTTCTTCATGCAGTAGGCCTTTTGATAGTAGTCATTTGCACCACTGGAAATCTCCTCTGCCGAAGCTCTACCTACTTGCAGGCCATTTTTGTTGAGATTTGAGGACTCTGAATTTTGAGAATTTTGATCCTCCTAGATGAGTCACTTACTTCCGCTTCCACTCCATCTCTTTCCTCCCTCCCTCCTTCTCTCTCTCTCCTCCTCTCTCTCTCCCCCACTGACCTTCTCACATTATATCCTGTCTCCTCATTCTGTCTCTCTCCCCATCCATATTTGTGTCTCTCTCTCTCCACTCCTTTATCTTTATGTATTTTTCTTTCTCTCTCCTTCTCTCCCTCTCTCCATCCATATGATTGAGAATTATTACTCTCTATAATCAATAATATATGTATGTAATATAATAATATCGTAATGAATATTTCTCTTATTATAATATATTGGAATAATAATAATCACATATTTCAATTGAAAGGAGATCGTGATGTCATGATGGATATTTTCATACCAGAATAAGACCTTGTGGGGACTATATTCGTTGATAATTTTTGTGGCTTCACCAAGGCCATGAACCGCTATGATATGTTCTATAGTGGTAACCAAGCTAAACATCTATAAGAAAGTATTGATGACTTGCAAGTTCGTCATGGAGAATGGATTCTCTTCGCGAGTTAATTGAAAACATTGACATCAATCATATCATGGACAAGCTTCTAGAGGTTATGGAAGGAATGTTTGAATTCCTTCAACTAGTGAAACAAGGCTGAAGATAAATTTATAACCAAGCAGCTATCAATTCCAAGCTTGAACTAGTCTGCTATCAAACCTACTCATTCGCAGTTGAATTCGTGGATCTAAATGACATTCATTCACTATAAACTAGCTAGATGGAGGACATGTTTGTCGCAGATTAAAATGGCACCAAATACAGGTCAAAGCTAGTGAAGACGCAATGTTGAAGAGTACAGGCTCAACATCCAGAAGCAAGATTTATCAATGAGCTCCAATTTTTAAAGAAGTAAATTAAATCGGGAAGGCTAGTTGACAATTTCTTCTATGTTTTAGGTTTATGATGTTGTGTAAGTATAATGAAGATTCAGGAGTTTTCAAGGCATAGTAATATAAATTATATTCATTTAGGAAAAATGAAGTATTCACGATAAGGATTCTATGTATTGACATTTGAAAGTAGACATGGGTTGGAGTTGGACGAATCATAAGGTTTTTGGCTCAAAATGGATTTTTTTTGTTAGAAGATCCTAACTATCCTCTTTGAAAAAATATTATTATCGATTATTATAATGCATATATATATAAAGGTATCGACATGTTAATGAAACAATAATATACAATTTACATTATAGAGAGATCAATTTCTTCTGATCAAATAGGTAGTTTGTAATTTTTATATTTACATTTTACATTGATTCTCAAGACTTTCAAATTTTATGGTTTTTTCAGAAAGTAAAATGCACTGAATTTTATTCAAATATTACAACAAAATTACATTTTGTATGTTGACACATTCGAAAAATACACTCATGCATAAATGAAGACTACAAAAATCATTTCCCTAACAAAGAAACTACATCATTACACATAGACTGCAGCTTCAGAGTCCAAACCACCTAAATAAAGGCTAAAGTGAGGCAAAACCTCGGGATCTAAAAAACTATGAAAAAAACTATAACAAACAAACTATAATCACGTATTAACTGCTGCATAATGAGCGTTAAATAATGAGAAACAGCTGGTGGTGCGTTAAAATATAAAATGGCACTAAGTCTCTAATAAGACTGATAAGTATGAGGCAAACAAGAAATTATCGTGAGTATAAAACATAACTAAAATACCTAAGCAATCGACTACAAGTAGAGATAGATGTATTCACAAAAACTCTTGGTTGCTTATATTACAATTCTTTCACAATTCCAAGAGCATCATTTACTTAGGTCTTTGCATTAGTTTGCATCTTTGATATGGCAACTAATTTGAGATCCAAACTTGAATAATTAACTCAAGTTTCATTTCTTCCATTCTATTTCCATCTAGTTGTTTTTTCATCAAAATGTATTTAGCAACAATGGACACCGTATATATCTTAAAATCAAAGTTTATTGTATATGTACAATAACACTTACAAACAAATGTATTTCCTATATGGAATACCCCATTGTTGCATGATTCAAGGATTTATATTTGTACAAGGAATAATAAATACCTTTTATTCCTCAATAGTTGGTATTGTGACCTTATCAACAAATGATCTAAAATTGCACTTGTTGATTTATTTTTCCATCTTGTTGAAACACTATATCAAGTGTTACAACCTTTAGAATGAGTTCCATACTTTGAAAATCAACACATGTATATATATGTTTATCTAAAACATGTGACAATTGACCCAAACTACACCAATATAATCGATTCTACCAAAAGGAATGCTACCATTTTGGAAGTTTGTCAAGTCTTGAATCAATGCTTTTAATATATTTATCAATGAACTTGTTTTATTAGAATATATTTACATGATCTTCATTCCCATCTACGTAATGCAACATGATCTTTCTAAGGTGTTATGCATTTGACTGGAGCAGTTGAAGTAATTTAATGAATTGTTGTTGCATATATGTTGAAAGGTAACCGTTGTATAGCTAAAGAAGTAATAACATTCTAGAGCGATAGTTTCGCTTACTTTACTAATTCCAATCAAATAATACTTACAAAAATATGTAGGCCCTATTGATTATCATGCTAGTGATTGCTCGACCGAATAAGCGATATTATCAAATAATTCTTTCCGTTGAACTCAAGACTAAAGGACAAGACTTTACAGCCGTTAGTGTGAATGGAATTCAACTTTCTCAGATATGGAATTAATAGTTCAATTATGACTACATCAAATAAAATTTGTGTCTAAATTATGATTATAATCATTTTATATTTATGCCCCAACATCTCATACTCATTTAATTTATATATTTATTCTCTATATAACGCAAAATCTATTCCCTTGGCCATTCTCCCTAGAATATGTAGTGGATTTTGAAATTTCTTTCCTTAGATTCAATTGGATCAATTAAGGCATTGACTAAAATCAACATGCTTGTTAAAGTTCATATCGTGTACCTTCGCATCGAGGTGTTGCTATATCATTAGATGTATGACTAACATCTATCCAGTAAAATCATGAAAGGGTTTATATAATATCAAATCAAACAAAAAAATATTAAACTTGTCATCTATTCAATTGGGAATTGATCTAAATCGAGGGGAACACATGTACAATAATTCGCATTCTGTAACCATTTTTCCTCAAGTTGATGTTTTGTCATATTGACGCGAATTCTTCGTATATCAATGTAAAGTGTTTATTTTCGTAGGTCAATTTGGGTATGCATCAATAAGCAAAGTGTCATCGTTGGCATTGTATTCCCAACGTGTACTTATTTGAAAATCTTCATACTGTAAAATTTTGGACTCAAAATGATGACTACATTAAAAAGAGGGAGTTCTAGAAGGAATTATTTCTCTCATGTAACTTGATTCTATCACATCAAGGTCTTCATACAACAAACTCTTTATGCATGTGTTGTTGGTTCATTTGGATTTGTAGTAGACATGTTTACCATATCATGAAATTTTGTAGATGGATTTTTCAAATTTGTTGTATATTTATGTAATTAATGCCGGCATACTTTGAAATATGCACTATTATATATTATCCTCCATACTCATCAAAATTTTTTGCTAGATTGTGCATTTCATCTGTTCATATAATTTTCAATTTTCATCGCTATAAGGTTTTGAATCATCACATAGGTCCTATGGTCTTATATCGATGATGTTAATATTTTCCCGCTTCTTCGGTATGTTATATCTCTACGTGTGATGTGGACACCAGTCACAATGAAGAAGTACCTCATAATCAATCATAGGACCGCATTGAAATATTTTGTATGTCCTTTTTGAAGAAAGGATGACTAATAAATACTGAGCCTTAACATTTAAATATCTCTTTGTTGTTGATCACGTTGATTCAGTCAGACAGTACAATATCCATTAAAATATTCAGTAATTATAACTTTATTAGATTATCTCAATCCAAGAAGCCCATTTTAGGAGCATTTAACTATTATAACCAATGCACATGTAGATATCCACGATGTTTCCACTTATATGACACCAATAATTCAGATTTTGGATGAAAACATCTGGTAATTCCTCTATCTTGAAACATTGTATGCATTAAGTGCATAATGCTATAATATAAGATTATCAATTGCATTTTTGATAATCATTTCTTCGATTCTAGCAGACCGTAGATACGTACTTTAGGAATTAATTCTTCAGGAATCTATCCATCGCATATTTTATGCACTTAATGTAAAGAATATTGTAGTATCTTCAATCTACTAGAATCAAGTCAAATAACTTTAGCATTTTCATAATTTATTCCAATATGGATGTGCCTCTTAGTACAGTTCTTCCAATCACATTAAACTTTCTCCAATTTGTGATTTCGAAGATTTTGCAACACTTTAATCTAATACAGTTAGTATATGTTATATTTTCTTGCTAAAGATTCAAATTAATATTGAGGATGGTATCTCATGATGATATTGATTGTATGTATATTCAGCATGGTTTCTTCCAAAACCCATTTGCCATGATATCAAGATTATATTTTGTATACTCATGTAGACCTAGCATTTACCTTCATGTTGTAAACCAATTTATTTCAATGGTAAACACCGTTGGAAATGAAATATTTGAATAATCCCATATTGTTATATTCATTGATTGGATATGAGGCAATGCCAAGCCAACTAAACACTTCTACATTAGGGTTATTTTTTCAATCAATATTGGTGAATATCTTTTTCGCATTTGGAGCATTTTTGCAAAATAATTTCATTTGTAAGCCATCTATCGATCATCAAACACCGACCCCATTCCAACATGTAATAAATTCAATGTCATTTTTTATATTTGTAATAAATATTTAATCAAGTGTGATACATTTGTTGCAATTTTTGTGTACTTAAGTGTATTCTTTCAGCTTAAACTCCATGATAGTTGTATCTTTAATATTATAATTCAATGTTACAACAATTTATCTTTTTTATGGAAAGTAAAATCACAATTAGATCCTTTCAATCATAATTGATCAATCATCAAATCCAAGCCTTGAATATGTCAGGTAACTCATAAAAGGTAAATTGGACTTAATGTTTTTCTTGAGATTTGTATTGTCCATCTACCTAATGAATAACTTTCAGTAAAATTGGACTTATTAAAGCTTCTATGTCAACTTATCGATCATTTAATATATGATGGTGAAATTAATGAGCAATTGAAATAAATCTGGGCACATCCTACTGAGAGTGTTTTTCCTGCTTAAAAATTAATATATGTTTTGATCAAGGTTTTATCTTCAATATTCTTACTAATAATATTCGACTTAGTGAAATATTGTTGTTTGTATTTATTTTAATTATTCACAAAATAGAATGAGAGATACATAATAATTCTAAATATACTACATAGAATTCCAATTTAATGAATCTTGTTGTTCATAAAAAGCCGGATTCATTCACAAATGTATGAGAAATATATAAGAATTTCTGTTACATATGAAAATAAACACATTGAAAAAATCAAGGTGAATGGATTTGTAGTCTTTATTTTATTTTCATAATGCAGCAATGCAACATTAAGATAGGATATTTAGTATTTTAGGAAGATGATATTTTAAAAATATTGGTAATTTTTTTACTAATCTTTATATTCATTACCATTGTCGTTAGTCTAACTCCAAGTACTAGGGATATATACTTATAAAATGTTAGTGTATGTGGATACAATTTTGTGGGTTGTGTATTATCCTTTCATGAAAATATGGATGATAGTTACTATATCAAAAAATCATAGACAAAACACATTGCAAACTCTAATGGGGATTGAAATAGATAAGGTCAATGTATACGTTGTACATGAGGAAGGGCCTCTTGGGAATTATGTACAAGAGGGTTATGCCCATCAAAATTGTAGAAAATATCATGTGTGAGAACATTGTCCATATATATATCCATGCATCAACCTCCATCACTGTATCACAACTTTAAGTTCATGTATTCATTAGCCTTAATATCAAAATAAGGAAAATGGGATGTGGAACAATACAATCAAGGTTAAGGAAAGGAGGGAATACTTCCATAAAGCATTGATGGAGAACCTTTAAAAGAAAAAATTGAAGCCCAATGTAAGCATGAGTAAAAATATGATTAGAATGGAGGTATTTATTACAAATGACATCAACTTCACCATTTTCACTCCTCCATGAGGTATTATAGAGACTGTGCTTATTTCAAAATCATATCATGGTGAGAAAAATAATTAAATTCTGATCATATATCTATCTATTGTAGCGAATAAAATCAA